>QTSX02000759.1:0-454016 GCA_014839935.2 Entomophthora muscae | reverse complement strand
ATTTTTGTAGAAATTAGCACCCCTTGCTGCTACAAATATGACAAAGGGGGTGCAGCTGCTATAGACCTCATGTAAACTCAGATCAACTCAACTCACAAGGAGGATGGGCTGTATGGGCCACCAGGCCCATCCACGGGGGCTTTCCCAACTGCCAGTACAGTGACCCCTAAGACCCGGCCCAACCCAAGAATGTGCCACATTCTGGAGACTGGGCACTTGTGGCCCCCTCCAACCCAATCCAACCATTGCTTGTCGATTTGAGCCAATAAAAGCAAGCTCTGGCTACTCTGAGTCCAAGTATGCCTACTGGTCCTTATAAACAACAACTAGTAGCCAATGAGATTGTCAAGAAGATACTGAGCCTCAACAAAAATGGCATGGTCTTTGCATAAATTACCACCCACTTACAATTCACTAAGGGGGTGGTCAGACAAGAACTTTGGGCTTTCATTAAGATAGGCAATGTAAAGCTTACTAAGGAGCTAAAGAAGCAGCCATATTCCTAGCTCAAGGATGCCTATCCAATCATGCTTGACCTCCTCCAGTGGGACCCATACCTCCTTTAGCTGAGATCAGATGCTTACTTGGGCTCCACAGCATCTTTGTTGCCTCCCACACTGCATAGCTCTGGATGCATGGTCTTGTTGTTGGCATCCTGGTTCTGAACAACTGTGCAGGTGATGAGTGGGATAATAGCTCAGATTTTCTACACAACCCAGTAAAGGGTGTCACAATTACCTGATGCCTGTCCAGTATATTGGGCAATAAAATTTTCATATCCTATTATAAATTGGCATTACATGTTCAGAATCACAGGATTGTGGTAAAAAAGAACACTCCTGTTGCAACATCTTTGATTACTCCCTCTTGGGAAATTAACATTCCAAGTAGTTCACCAAATAAGTCACCAAACGGCCCATCAACTAAGCATTAAGTTGTTGGCACCACTATCATATGACCATCTATTACAGGTATCACTCAATCCAGCTTCTAAGCAGAACACAAATTGAGTAAGCCTTGTGACTTAAGAAGAACATTACTCAGATAATCCTCATGACCATCATGACATACATGGACAGCATGTGGTTTCCCATGATACTATATATTATCATATATCAATATCCAATAAAGTATCATTCTCTTCTTAAACTTCCCCTTTATCTTGTTTATTATACTTCCCAGAACTATAAACTCAACACTCCTAACAGTAAAAAAGGAGAAACAGGACACTAACATTGGTGCGTTCCTGGCAGCTATCTCAACAGGGACATTATTTTACCAAACCTCATCCAGTTACACCAATAGATACATTTACTTAAGAGTTTTTTCAGATTTTCTAAATATCTGGAGCTTGGCCAATTCTAAATACTGCAAATTTCTGAGCCATCAAATGTAATATGGTGAAGAGGCATCAGTGAAGATACAAGGAGGCCACGGCGTGTCAATATTCCCTGCTGGCCATGCTGATGTACATTTGGGGGATGTGTTGTTCTACAACATCACATACAAGATCCAAGAGTGCAACCCTAAGATGTTCAATCATATTTTTCTTGCTTCCCACAATCACACTGGGCTTTTCATCTTTTTAGGCACCCACTACTTGGAAGTAAACTCCCAAGGCAGTGAATTATTGCAGAAGGGTTGAGGCCTGTGACCAGTGGTCTGACAGGAAAAGACACCATTCCCAAATGAAAAAGCTTAACAAACAGCCAATAGCAACCTAGAAGAGGATTAAAGCAAACCAAGAAGAAGTATGCCCCCAGATAACCCAGCAGGAATGCCAACACTAAGGGATGAAAACCCATGAAGGTTGGCATTTTAAAAGTCTCTTGGTATAAATGTGGTTTCTTATTTATAGGATGATTCTGTGACAGGGAAGTGGCAATGTACAAAACCCCAGGAGTAACACGGCGCCAAGACTTTTCAAGGTACTGAGGAGAAGAGAAGGAACTAGAATCAGCTCTAGTTCCCAAAAAAAAACTCTGGCCCAGAAGGCTTGCAACAGGAGAATCCAAACTACCCATTTATACCCAAGTTGTTCTCCTAGGGAAGTATTTGGAAATTTTGTGATTGAATTGGAATTTTTTGTGAATAGAGAGTAAGTCAAGTGTATAAGGTGAAGATTTTATTGATTGAACAAGCTAAAAGATAAAACTAACCAGCCTTATATATCACAGAGAAAATAATTTCAGTTAAAAAGAAGTTTGGGAAAGTTTGAAGCAGTTTGAGAATTTAAATCATCTAACCAAATTCATTCTTATAATTCAGGTTATTAAAATGGTTTGTTATGACTATAGCCTCTCACTAATCCCCAAAAACTCCATCAGTTGTCTGGGAAATCAAGCAGTTGACCCCACAAAGGCTGGGGCCAACCTCAGAAGCAACAGAAGAAGAAACAGGCAACAACGGATCAGAAACAATAGAGCCTGCATCCATAGTCTTCAGATTATCCTTCAGAGCAGATATAACACAGTTTGAGCTTGAATTTAAGCTATCTGATTGGTTAAAATCCCAAATAAACAGGTAAATGCTTGCTCAAACTTGAATTAACACTACTAATATTCACTGGGGGTGTTATGAAAGTAACAATTGAGGCCCCAGGCAGGAATCAAACCCGCTCCTAGCCTCCAGGTGGGGCTAGCAGACGGGAGAAATTTTCCTGCACCTGGATTTTTGCTTTGAAAAGCAAAAATTCAGGTGCAGGAACCATTTCTGCCATGGTGGCAGCTGTGGGGCCCATTATGGGCCCCAAAAACTATGCCCAAGCCTTGGTGGGTTTGGCTGGGCCTGGGCAGGCTAATTTTAGCTGCCCAGTAAACCCAGTTCAAGCCCAACCTCCATCAAGTAATTTGGGGTTCCCAATTAGGAACTCCTTTTTAATCAAGTTTCTTTGCCTTAAGAATTCCTGTCAAGCTAGTCCAAAAATGATGACCAGATTGGAAAAACCCCCATGACTTCTGAAGCCAAACCTGTCAGAACCAATGGCCAGCCAAGCCAATATAGACCATCAAGAAACCAAACAACTGTTCCTGAAAACCCCAAAAATGACCATGAAGCAGCCAATCAAACAGCAGAACCTGAGATACCAAGCCTTGTCACACAGATAGCACCAGAAAAATGCCCAGAGGCACCTGCATGTGAGTAAGTATATAAATCAGAAGCACTTGAAAAAGTTCTGTATCATTATTCTTACCAGATAAAGTTTTTATGAACCTTTGGTTCACCAATCTGTTTCCATACATATTTTTGATACTCTTCCATCTGCATACACCCAAGCGTCAGCACCCATCTAGTGGGATAGATATCCAGACTCTGTTTGATAAAACCAAAGCCTTTGACTTTGCTGTCCACCCAACACTCCATTTGTCCCTGTGCACTTCACTAAGTATCCCCCAAATACTAATCATGAACCTTGTGCCTTGGAAGACTTGCAGTGGTACACACGCCCAAACACTCCCAAAGAGCCCTACCAAATTGTATGTGACAGCAAAGCAATAACCATTCACCCTTTGATCTTCAACAGGAAATACAACAGCCCTGCTGCCTACCTGGTTCCCATGGAACCACCCCTGACACCCAAACCAACAATCTCAACCCCACTCACTTCTGATGCCACTGGCCAGAGTATTCAATTCCCGGGAGTGCTTTATCTGGCGCTCACAGGGTTGATTAATTCTGCCTTGCCAGCAGCCAAGCCCTGGGCTATGGCTGGGAAGGCCCTTTCCTACCTGGTAAAGTTAGGTCCCATCATCTGGTGGGCCATTTCAGCACCTGCTTTGACTCCTCCCTCACCTGCTGGAGCTCCATGGTACTCCTGGTATCTTGACAAGGAGACTGTCAATATCCAAAGAAGAAGAAGTTTTGATTTCTGTCCTGAAGAAGATGGATGAATTAAATTTATCCATACTTAAATTCCAAGATATTAAAGATCAGATGGTACTTGCTAAATTCTCTTGTTTAGGAGAATTAAAACTCTCATAAAAGAATGATGAATAATATTTAGTTACCAAAGCACTTAATGAATTGTTGGCAGGAATAGCTTTAGGAGTATTCCTGACATCATGTGTCATAAGGTTGCCAATATGTTCACCAAGCTGGCGCTCAAAACTCACAGCAGTAGACAATCATAAAAAGATGTAAAACTGTCCTATTTTTAGTCTCCAGTGTACCAGCTAATTAATGTGATCCCCAAGAGGGAGTACAATATCATATACCATCAATTTCTCCAAGCCAGTCAAGGCAACAACACGTCTCTGATACTAACCACTTCCCCAGTTCCCATACAACCCTCCCAGCCTACTGAAGCACAACCCCCCACTAAGCCAGTACTGCCCCAGCACCCAGCCTAGCCAGCCTACCAACTAGTTTTCCCCCTCCACTCCCATATTCTACCAAAATAAACCTTGTTTCTCCCAAACATTTTTTATTTAATTATAGATAATATAAATTGCTTTAACATTTAAGATTTATAATTTTGATAATATATATTTTACATTTAATTATAGATATGTGTTGCAACATCTTTGATTAATCCCTCTCAGGAAATTAATTCCCTGAGTGATTTCCCAACTAATCATTAAGTTGATGGCACTCTTATCAATTGCCCATCTATTACAGGGATCAAACCTTTTGAGTCCTAAGCAGAACATTACTTGGACAAGCCTTGTGATTGCCATGATGTACATGGATGTTATGTGGCTTCCCATGATACTATATAATACTCCAAACTCATATCAAATAAAGTAGCATTCTCTTGTTAATTTTCCCCTTTATCTCTTTTATTATACTTCTGATGAGGAACACCTTTTGGGGAAACTTCAAATATGAAATTGAGAAAGAAGAGAAGTATGTTTTATTGGATAATAATTTAGACTTATATAGCTTTAGCTGTGGCAGAGATTTAGTTGGATCAAACCTAGGGGTTAGTCATGTGCAGGATGGGTTCAAGTCACTGGATACTTGGACAGTCATGTGATATTGCTTGGTTGCCATTTCTGGTATGTCAAACTGTATATTGGGAGGGCACCAAATTGGGCAATGACTGGATGTTAAGTGGGTTGGCAATAGCCAGAATACTTGTACATCCAGATCCTTGACACCCCCCCCTTAAGGGGTTATTCTGGTACATCAGGAGGGGGCTTTGTCTTGACGGTTGCCGCCTAATGTTCCTGGAGTTGTTTGCTAGTGGGTACTAACTGTGTCAAGTGTTCTCATTTGCTAAGGCAGAAACGGTCTCTGTGGTATTTCTTGACAACAGGGTCTTTGGCACCTTGGAATTTCACTAGATAGGTGTTTTTTTCTGGTCTGTACTTGATGATTCTTCCTGGTCCCCTGTGTACTGAGTCTAGCATCTTTCTGTTTCCAGCCAGGACCCAGACAGGAGAGTTGATAGGGAGTGGTTCCTCTGTAGATGTTATCTTTTGTGTTTTGAGCCTCTTTATTTCTGCTATTTTAGCTTTGAGGCGGATGTGTTGTAGATTTGGTGCTTTTTCTACTGTGGGGGGTTTCCCTGGGGAAATATTTATGTATGGCTGCTTGTTGCGGTTGATTATTTCTTGTTTATACCCATAGGTTAGCTCAAACAGTGAATAGCCTGTTCCTTGATTGGTGTGGACTCAGGATACTAGTAATGCATGTTTCATGTATAGTGGCCATGTGTCTTTGGCTTTGCCATCCATTATTTTCTCTAGGGTCCTGATAAGGCTGCTGTTTAGGCGTTCAACTCTGCTGTTGGCCTGTGGCCTGTAGGGCAAGGTTTTAGAATGTTTGATGTTTTTGGATTTTAAATTGTTGTTTACTATGTGACCTGATAGCTCTGTAGCTCCATTGATTATGATGTAGTCTGGAGTGCCGTAGTCAGATATGATTTATTTGTTAATTAATTGGTTTATTGTTTATGCTTTGTGGTCCTTTGTTGCCCAGCAGATGGGCCAGCATGTGGCAAAGTTGATGGTTACAATTTGGAAACATTGTTTTGTCTTTGTTTCTGGGAAGGGCCCCACTACGTCCAGTCCCCAAACCTTGAATGGTTCAGAGTCAGGTACTGGGTTGACCATTGGATGGGGAGCCTTTGTGCTGCTGTATTTCTTGCACACTGCGCACTTTTTCAGAACATCAATCATATCTTGTTTGAGATCGGGCCACCATACTATCTCTTTTAATGTGAGGTATAGGTTGTTAGCCTTTGTATGTCCTAGTAGGTGGTGATGTCTTAATAGGGTGTCAACTCTTTGTGCAAGTGGTATGTAGGGAACATGTTTGTCATTAATGATTTGGTATACAGTGCCATTTGATACATGGAAATATTTTTTGTTCCTTACTAATGGTTTGTGGGTTAATTGGTGTGTTGAGGGGTCTTTCCCTTTGGTTTTATACTCAGTATTATATAGGTTTGGCCAGCCAGGGTCCAGGCGGTCAGGATGATTCTCTCTTGGCTGACAGCCTAGAGAGAGCATCAGCTGTGACCAGCTCTGCCCTATTTTTGCATTGGATGTCCAAGTTGAGCTGCTCCAGCAGGGACATCCATTTGGCTTGTTGCTGTACAAGTGTGTTCTGAGTTTTGAAATAGATTAAGGATTTATGGTCAGTTAGTACTCAGACGTTTAATTGTCCTTCTAGATAACATCTCCATTTCTTGCATGCTTGATATATTGCTAGCAATTCCTTATTATGTATTGAGTACATCTGCTCAGTGTTGGTTAGTTTTATACTTTTGTAACATACTGACATGAAGTCTTGCTGCCCAGGCTGGCAGATGCATAGGACTGCGCCAATGGCAGTGTCACTGGCATCTGACTCAAGCTTGTAGCACATGTTATTATTGGGGTATTGGAAGATTGGTGCTTCAATCAAAGCTTGTTTTAATAATTGGAAATTCTTGTCACATTCTGGAGTCCAGATGAATTTCTTTTTGGCATTACCCTTGGTTAAGTCATTGATTGGTGCAGTTAGTTTTCTGCAGTCTTTAATGTATTTCCTTATGTAAGCTACCATCACAAGAAAGCATCTAACTTGTTTAATGCAAATAGAGTGTTAAATGTTATTTATGGCTTTTATTTTATCTGGATCTGATTTGATGCTACCATCAGAGACAATGTGGCCCAATAACAAGAGTTCCTTTTCCATAAATTGTAACTTGCTAGGATTTGTATAGAGTTTTTGCTTCACAAGTAAATCAAGTGTATTGTGAAGATACTTAAGGTGTTCCTATTTTTTGAGAATATAATGATATTGTTGAGGTAGTATAATGTATTTGAGAGACCATTTAGTGCTTGGTTCATCATAGTGACAAACGTTGGGGGGTGTAGGTCATCCCAAATTTCATTTATTTGAGTTGCCCAGACATCTCTGACTGGTACAACAAGCCCATAGGGCCATAAAGGAATGATCAAGCAAAGAAAAAGAAGGACCAGTCTAAGGGGGGAGGGGTCAAGGAAACCAGAGGGCCTGGGGTAAAACCTTGAGGGGGGAGGAGGAGGGGGAAGGGGAGTCTGGACCACTTCTGGGAGGACAATAGCTGCCTGTTTCTCCTCTGGAAAGAATATCAGGCCCGGGATAGATGACCATTTATCTGCTAGCTCCTGGCACAATGTACTGGATGGGTTACCAAAAAAGACCTGGTTTATAATCCACCCAAGTTTGTGTGCTATGAGAGAGCTTGGAGCTTGTGTTGGATGGGGATTTGAGACAAAGGATTTGATGACAGCAGTGTGGATTACCCACAACATGGTGTGGAATACTGCCGCCTGGAAGGACTCAGGAATTTGGGAGGGGGCGTTAATGAAGAACCGGTCTACCTCCATCTCCTCCATGGGTGTGAAGTATGGACGTGCCGGTCAAAGAATTGCACAGGTGGTTTGCCATATCATTATGCTCTGAATGCACTTAAAGAACCAGTGTATCACTGTGTTATTTGCCCTTCATCTGTTGCAGATAAGATTTGGGCAATTGCAGTGGGCAGTCATCCCAAAGCTCATTTATTCAGGCTACCCAGACATTGCTGACATGGTATAGCAAGCCCATAGGGCCAAAAAAAGGGAAGAGCAAAATTTAGAAAAAAGGGGAGGGGTCCAAGGAAACCTGCAAAGCAGGAGAAAAACCTTATGGGTAATGGGTGCTTTAGTCCATTGGGACTGGTTCTTCAGGGGGGTCTGGATCAAAAGGGGCTTCAACTGGAAGGCGCTTAAAAGCGCTTAACCATGGGGTTGGATCATCAGCCAGGTGAGGGCGTAGGAGAGACAAAACTGTACTGCTGTTATTGAGGGAGTCATATGAGTGAAGTGTCTGGGCCAAGTTAGATAAGGCCTCATTTGCATCCATACGTGCAGATAATAATTCTGCGGTGTTGTGTTGGTGCAGATTTGAGCTGCAGGATATAATAAACTGAGTGGTTAACAATGAAAGATCCTTCAAGCATTGTTGAGCAAAATAGGTAGATTCCTCAAGGGCATCTTCAAGTTGACTTGGGGTGTTTGCTGGGATTGCCAGTCTTGGGATGTTGCATTGAATGGCAACATTAAGTTTTGATAATGCTTCTACATGTTGAGGAGGCATTGTTTTGTTTTTTATCTTTGAAGCTATTGTATGGCTATTTATGTATGGCTTGAACTGATCCTTATTTATAAAGTGAATCTTTTTGTTAAGAGATTTGTCTTCAAACCATTGATCTGCGCTTATTGATTCAACTGGGATTTCTTGAGCATTTTCTGTTTCCTGATAGTATTCTAGGACATCAAATGGGTTTCAAGTGGAGTATTCAATTTGGGGTGGGGTGCATGATTGAATGGTTTTCTCCTTGGCTATCTGCCACTGTGCTTCAGGACAATTTTGATTTGAAAGCGCAAGTGGAGCTGCACTTGGTTGGTCAGTCTGATTAGAGACTAACAAATCAAATCCAGGTGCATTAATCCCACAAAGCAAATTTGACATAGTTGGATACCAACTCATCTGCAAGCTGTTATCTTTTTGAACAACTGTGCATGATGTATTACCGTGGTGTGTATGCGTGACTGAATCAAGTGCAGCCTGGTACCTATGTGCTGCAGCTTGTAATTGCGTTGCATTTACTGCAGTTGCACTGCCTACCAAGCCTGATCCAGGTGCAGGAATGGCAGAGGTACCCTGGAGCACTGTTGTGGGTGGGGGTAGGTTCAAGGATCCCCATACAGGGGTGGGTATTTGGGGTGTGGAGGATGAGGAGGGAAGTTTTGAGGCTGGATATACATTGCTTGTATGATCCAGCATAAGGCATGTTGAGCACAGCTTGCGTGCTTTATCAAACCTTGAATCAAAGGCGTTCAATAGTGCAGAATGTAGAACTGCTCTTGGTAGTATATCTGCAGGGGATATATTTTGGTGGTGGGTGATAGTAGCTGAGGTAGTTGGGCCAGATAACTTTTTGAGTTCTTCAGGGACATTGTAAATTATCTTTGGATCAGATCTATACTGCAAGAGACCAGAGATAAGTTCATTATGAAGGACATCAAAGAGAAGATGTATTGGGAATTTAGTGAACCATATTGAGTTTACTAAGTGGCTTGGGTGCTGTGTGCGGGTTGTGAGTATAATCTGATTTTTGTAATCCACTTGGATTGAAACAGCTATGTCTACGTCTTCTGCTGAAGTGAAACCAAAATCTATATTCCTTTAAAGGGATAAATTTCAACATATCCTGATGTTTTAAAGACTTCTAGGCAGGCATGTAATATTTCTGCTTCATAATAAGGGAAGAGATGGCCATACTCCACAAGGACTCCATATTTAGAAGAGCTTTTTGGGCAATTGAGTGGATTTTTTGGAATAGGGCTTATCTTTGCCAGGTGTTTGAAGAGGTCCTTAGGGGGGATAAACTTCTGCTTAGAGTTCAGATTGGGTGGTCTTCTTGCAGGAGGGCGTGAGCGCTTAGCAGGAGGCTTGCACACACTTGCTAGCACTCCACCACCACTCCATGCAGGAGCTTGAGTGGGCTGTTGCTCTTGCATTGGGGGTTGAATTGGGTACCTTTCTGATTGGCTACTGGGTTTCTGTAACTGAATTACAAATTATGCCTCTAAAAAGTGAGGCTTAGCTGTGCAAGAAAGGTGTCATCCCAAAGTTCATTACTTTATATTTAAAGAATCCAAATTGTGTATGGAACACAATTTTTGGTATGTCCTTTTCTTTTACTTTGACTTGGTTATAACCTGAGGTGAGGTCAATTTTAGAGAAAAATTTGGCTCCAGTAAGTCTTGCAAACAGATCCTCTATGAGTGGAAGGGGATATTTATTCTTTAATGTGCTTGCATTTAGTGCTCTGTAGTCAGTTACTAGGCAAAGAGTGCCTTCCTTTTTCTCTACAAAGAACACTGCTGCTCCCCATGGGGATTCAGACGGGTCAATGAATTCTTTGGCTAGGTTGTCCTCAATATGGGTTTTGAGGATTTGGGTCTCCATGGGGGAGAGTCTTTAGAGAGGTTCAGGTTTAGGAAAGGCTTTACACAGTTTGATGCCATGTTTGACCTTCTGTTCAGGGGGTAGCTCTGTGATCTCTTCTTCAAATACATGGGTGTATTTGTTTAGGAGTGCCGCAAGTTCTGGGCATTGGATTTTGGTTGTTTGTATATTATTGAATTCAGTGTACCTCATTATGTGGAGGGTACTTTCTTTGGTTAGACTTTCTGAGCTGTCTTTATTTATGACTTGGAAAAATACTGTGTCTCTTAGAATGAGATTGTTAGTTTCTTTGAGGATATTAAAATTGACTCCGTTGCGTTTGATGGTCATGGTTTTTTTTCAGCATACACTGGGGTTCACTCAGGTGAACCAGTCAATGCCTGCTAAAATTTCATAGTTTATGTTGTTCATGACAAGTTCTTTTATGGACGTTTGAATGCCTTGGAGGTCAATTCTGAAGGGAGTTGTTTTGCCTTTGAGTAGAACCTTTGATTTATCTGCCATTCTGGCGTATTTGAAGTTGGATTTGACAACTGGTATTTTGTACTTGGTTACAAATGGTTTGCTAACCATGGTGTGTTGTGCACCAGAGTTGAATAAAATTTTATGTTTATGTGATTTGTAAGTGCATGGGTAGACAAGAAGTTGTGAGCAATCTTAAATTTTTAAGTTCATAAAAATGGAGGATTGCAGGACACGGGGGATGTGAGCAGAAAAGTTTGTGCCTTGGTAGAATTTCTTGTCAAGTTGGGGGGAGACAGGGGCACTTAAGCCTTTTCCCCCTCCTCTTTTCCCTGTTCCTCTGTTTTGAGACCTTCAAGGTCAGATAATGTGGGATCAGATTCATAGAAGGTTGCTACTTCAGCATTGTTAATTTTGGCGGTGTTCTCTTTCTTGGGACAAGAGCAGTTTGTGCTTTGGCTGCAATTGCCATTGTTGCAATTGGAGTTGCCGTTGCTATGATTGGTTTTTTGGCGTTTGTTGCCATTGGAGTTTTCTCTGCAATTGCTGTTTACGGAGTGTTTGCCGTTGCGTGCAGCATATTCCATGCTTGCGCGTTTTTTTGCACACTTGGTTTCTGCAATGAGCACAGGCATGGAGATGTTGGCCTCTGGACAGATGAGGGCAGCAACAGAGGGTTTTATTCTGTTGATTAATGAGGCTCTGGTGTGTACTTTGTCAGCTTGTGCTGGGTTATGATCCTGCGGTGTATTTCCTCAAATTCATTGGCGTAAGCCGTGATAGTAGCCTTCTGAGGAAGATTGCTGAGCTGTATTGCAATGTCTTGGAGGGGTTTGGTGACACAGAAATTGTGAGTGATGTCCACTTTGAACTCTTCCCAGTTTTCAAGCTGGTTGTCAGTTTGTGAGCCAACCCAGGTGGCAAACCAGTTAGCTGCGGCCTTGTACAGGTGTTTGCTGGATTCCTGAACTCATTATTGTGGGGGATGCAGCTGGCGCAAAGTTTAGCGGCCAAGTGGTCTAGCCAGTTGATGACATTTTCTTTGTTTTTACCAAAGAACTTGTCAATACCAATGTAAGTGGTGTTGGTAACTTCACCTGTGTTAGGCAGTTGTGGGGATCCTTGTCACCAGTCCCCAAAGTGTGTTCTGGGTCATAGCAAGGGACTGGCTTGGAGGAGTCATCATTCTCCAACAGTGGTGAGTGGTTGGTTAGGAGCTTATACTTGGCCTGCATAAGAGCAAACTCTTCCATTACCTTCCCAATCACCAGGAAAGTTTCTCCACCATACACTTGTACTTTAGCAGGCACCAACCCTTCTGTAGGCCAATACCAATCCTGTAATAGTCTAGCAAACTTTCCCCCAATAAACTCCCTTCCTCTATCTGTCATTTCAAGATGCCTAGTTACCTTCTCCCACTCCTCCTGGGTAGACTTACTAGAGGCAAACTTTCTGCACCCTAGGCAATAGGATTCTTTGTCCCCTGGGCTAGTTTAGAAAATGTGGGGTAATTGACTCATAGAGCTTATATTCTTTTATCACGGGAAATTTGGGTAGGGGTTGTAATAGGCTTTTTATTCACAGTCATAAGAAAGATCCCCTTAGAAACCTTCTGATATATGGCCTTGGTATAAGGAACAATGAGGGTTTGTGCCAGTACTTGGAGTCCTTTGACAATCTCTTGGACTCCTTTTACTTGGTCTTTGGCTCCTGCTCCTTGGTCTTGGGCTCCTTTACTTTGGTCTTGTGCTCCTGCTCCTTGGTCTTGGGCTCCTGTGTTCTGATCTTGGGCTCCTGCAGTCTTTTCCAGCTCTGGTTTCCTACTCTTGGTCTTTGGCTCTTTCTGTAGCTCTTGTGGCCTTTATAATCCACTTGATCCTGTCCCTGAAGAGTCTCAGATAGCTCTCCCCTTTATAGCCCCTTGTTTCAGACCAAAACCTCCCTTAGAACTCTGGTCTTTCAAAGCTTAAACTATACATTTTTCTCCTTCTATAATATATTAAACTTTAAAACTTACTTCAGCCAATGAAAGCCATGAATTTCCTGCTTCTGCTCCTCATTTTTTAGGCTTTAACTCTTAAGTTAAAGCCCTTAAAAACTGATCAAATAGACTCCGGCTTGCAGCCAATCACACACCTCAATTCAACAGTTTTGCCAAAAAGGTTTCTCTGGATGACTTGCTTTTGACCCTATTTGAACCCGAGGCTGACTTGCTCCAGATAAACAACTTCTCTGCGTTTCAAACAGTTTTGCTGTGATTCCCGTCATGTTTCCCCAGCAAATCTCAAGCGCTTCCACATATGTTTTACTTAGGAAAATTTTGACCCCTCAATTTTACAACATTTCTCTGTGTTTATCTGTGTTTTTCTCAACGTTTTACAACTTCAAACCTGCTTGCTGCTTGTCCTCTTGCCTATCCTAGTTGTTCTTGGCAAAATTTGCCTTTTTGTCCTCACAGTTTCTCCGTTCCATTTCTGGCCTCTTTCTAGCTCCCTTCTGACTCAATTCTCTTCTTTAAATAAATTTACAGTTCTAACAAACTGTATGTTATTTTTCCTCCTCTTTCTTTTTGTATAAATGATATTACAACCTTTTTTAATCATAATCAGGCAGTATTTAATTATTATTTAACTGCTTCTTTTTATCCATTTTCCTCTCAAAAGAAACTAAAATCAGCTCTTTCAGCCTCTGTATCCAGTCTGGCTAGTTCCTTCAGGTTATCTCCTGGTCCTGCACTCACATCCTCTCAGCTCTTCAGTCCTTTAACACAAAATTCTGGTCCTTTGACCATCCTTCATTATGATCAGCTAGTCCTGCATCATAATCTTCTTGTCCTTCAGCTTATCCTCAACCAATTCCTCAACAAATCCTCACTAGGAACCTTCTTAGTTCCCTCTGCACACTAAACCATATTGGTTCCCACAATTTAATATGAATCAACAGTCTGTCAACTAGCCTTCACTGTGATCAAACAGTCCCTCTTGCTAGTCTTCCCTTTTAATTCTGTGAACCACCTTGGTTCTTTATATCAGTCCCCGTTACCAGAACTTGTAGACCCAGGCATGAGTCTACATTGAACTGGCGTTTGACTGGGCCCTTGCAATTGGCAATCCACTTAGGCCATTCAACCATAAATCAATGTCTATGTGTTGTCTTTACTCACCCGGTAATTAATTCTGGGCTTTCAGTTGCAGAGTAATCAGCTCTACTTCCCAGAGGCCTGATCACACCAAGTTCTGCAGCTTGCTTCCCCAAGCAAACCGCCTTGGTAGCACCTCTTAGCAAATCTATGCCATCCAATGCTCACTTTGGGTTCCCCCTAAAGCTCTCATAGGGGCATAAACAAGGATACCCTACCCGTCTGTTAGGTAGGATGCTTGCTCACAGACCTCCTGTAAGTGTATTAGGGTACGTAGAGCCCTCAGAGCTCTTCCCCTCTCTGGCAGCCCGCGTTACCTGCCAGGGGTTCAAAACTTACTCCCCCCATACAGACAAAGTTCCCTGCTTGCTATCTCATTCTTCACCCTCCTGCAGCCATGGTTTCCTGCAAGGTGAAGCACTATAGCTCAAAGCAGCTAATTTCTTCTGCTGGGTGGAGGCAACATCTGCCTCTGGTAGTCCTATGTTACCTACCATCCAGGCCTTTCTTCCCCCCTAGCAGTCCTATGTTTTCTACTACGCTCACCTTACTTACCCTAGTAGTCCTATGTTACCTACTAGGCTCACCTCACTTACCCCTAGCAGTCCTATGTTATCTACTAGCTTACAGCATCATCAGCTAACCATAGATTGTAACTCTTCAGCATATTGTCTTTATTTGAATCCAAATCAACCCTTTCCTGCAAAACAACACACATGTGGATCACCACATGTGGTTCTGTGCTTGTTTGTGGTTGAAGACAGTGACTGTATTGAATTATCTTGGTGCATGCTTTGGGCATGACCAGACCTTCAAATACAGAGCATCCACTAGGTACATTTTTGTCAATGTTGTGGGCGCAGAAGTACGTCTTTCAGGTCTCCTGAGATGTGGCTGATTGAGTATGTGAGCAAAGGTGGGCAAGTTTTGGTCAGTCATTTTCTCTTTCATGGGTGTGGTCAAAAAACCGTAGCTGCTACCAGTGATGAGGAGCGCCTTTTGGGGAAGCTTCAAATATGGAATTGAGAAAGAAGATAAGTATATTTTATTGGATAATACTTTAGGCTTATATAGCTTTAGCTGTGGTGGAGATTTAGTTGGATCAAACCAAGGGTTGATCATGTGCAGGATGGGTTTGAGTCACTGGATACTTGGACAGTCATGTGATATTGCTTGGTTGCCATTCCTGGTATGTTGAACTGTATATTGGGAGGGTACCAAATTGGGCAATGACTAGATGTTAAGTGGGTTGGTGGTAGCCAGAATACTTGTTTATCCAGATCCTTGACACTTCTAAGAAGTATATACTCAACAGATGCTTGACTTTAACAATGACCCAAGCTCAATCCAGCTGATTTAATATCTATTTTTATGATAAATTTATTCTTTTTGTAGGGCTAAAATCAAGTGGATTTAAGAAGATTACAAGTACAAAGAGCCAACCAATCAGAGTTGGATTTATTTTCTGTTGTCTTTGACAATCAATTTGGCCAAGACATGTCCCTGTTATTCTGCCCAGTTCAACTTGGTGAATTGAGCCTGTTGAAAAAAGCTGCATGTGCTAGCCAATTGGCTTGCCAACCTGTGGTCAATTTAGCACACAAACTGTCAGGAATCTGGTCTTGGGCGGCTAGCCTGTCGGGTTTGGGGATCACTTGGGCCAGGGTTTTTGCAGATAAAGCCCACCACAAGAGAGGAGCTAACTTAAAGAGGTAGGAGAAGGACTTTCCCACCCAGGACCATAGGCCAGCGGCTGGGATTATAGTGTTGATTACCCCTGTGAGGATGATGTACACAACCCAAAACAGCTTGCCAGTGTGATTGGTTGGGAGGTCAGGTGAGGAGGCGGTCATTGGCTTGGGGGTCACAGGTGGTTCCATGTGGAGTTTGTAGGAAGGCAGGTAGTTGAATTTGCCTCTAAACAACTTGGGTGTTGATAATATCCATGGGCCTTGATGTTTGCATCTAACTGCAGATTGTATGTGGGGCAAAGGATCTAGTTTGAGGATCTTTTCTGGGGTGTAATATCTATATTTGGGTTTCAGAGGGTACTCTGTGAAGTGGACAGGACCAAAGGGAACACCTGAAGAACAGGAATATGCGGGCAGAGGGGCAGGAGGGCTGGATGACCTTGTACTGATTTTATAGATAAGAAAGATAAAATAAGGCAGTAG
This sequence comes from Entomophthora muscae, assembly GCA_014839935.2. Classification (NCBI taxonomy): domain Eukaryota; kingdom Fungi; phylum Entomophthoromycota; class Entomophthoromycetes; order Entomophthorales; family Entomophthoraceae; genus Entomophthora; species Entomophthora muscae. The sequence continues at coordinate 437,810 of QTSX02000759.1, read as the reverse complement.
TTGTGTAAGCCAAAATAACATAATCTTTATTCAAAAATGACAATAAGTTTGGAGCGTGGGGCCCTTGGGTCTATATAGCACCCCACTTCCAAACTTAACAATTTCCTTGGGGGTTTCTTCAAGGCATTGGGAAATGTAGGTCCAGGGGATCTGGGTGCTTGGGTTCAAAGGCAGCAAAAATGGCACCCAGGCTGGGAGTTCTTCCATTGGTCAAAAATCTCAAATTGGCTACTTGATTATCTTGCTCTAGAGTTGTGGGCATGGGGTCAGGGCTGTAGGCCCATGCCTTCTCCTGGGGGTGACTCTTGATTGGCTGTTGGTGTAACCTTCAACTCATGAAGCTAATGGTTGGAACTTTGTTGCCTTCATTAGGCGCCTTGATTGTTCCCTTATTTGGTACAATGATTCCTCTGGTTTGGCTTGCTTCATCATTTGGGCCATTATTCTTGGTTTCAGCTTGTGGGGCTCAGCCCCAGGAAACGCAGGCAGTTGGCCCCTTGATCTTTAGACCCAACAGCCCACAGGGATTCAGGGTCAGGGTTTGAATCCCGTCCTTGGGCCTGGATTTCAAGGGGGAAATAATTATCATTCCTGAAACAAGCACTAGCTTCTCTGGTGCTATATTGACCACAGGCTGACAAGCTAATTGGCAAACACAGACATTTTTACCAACAGGATTGATTCACTAAGTTGAACTAGGCAGAATAACAGAGGCCATTTCTTGTCTAAAACAATTTCAAAGGTAAGGGGAAGTCAACTTTGATTCTAATTGGCTGTTCCGTTGTACTCTCTTAAATTCACTTGATTGTATCACTATGCATATACTAAATTTAAATGTAGAAATGAATATAAAATCATTTGTATTAAGATTTGGTCATTATTAAAGTCAACCAGCACTATAATTAATTGTCTTTAATATATTGTCAAATTGAAACATCCTGAAACTAAATTAATTTATATTGTATAATTAAACAATTTTTTGGTAGAATAGGGGTTATTTGGTAAAATATCTGCACAGAAAAGGCAAGCTAGTTGGCAGGCTGGCTGGTTACTGTGGCAGTGATTGGTACCATAGGCATGTTGTTGCCTTGACTGGCTTGGAGAAATTGATGATACATGACATCATACTCACAATCAGGGATCACAGTGATTGGCTGGTACACTGGGACTCACAAGAGGGTGGTTGTACATCTTTTGATGATTAGCTACTGCTGTGAGTGTTGAGCACCAGCTTGGTGAACATGCCTGCAACCTTCTGATGTGTGAAAAGCTCAATTGTGGTTGAGGGAAGAAAGAAACACTTAATTTAATGTCTTACAGTTGTGCTCTTAGATTTTGTCTGTGATGTCCTAAAACAACACATCCCCAAGTGTACATTGGCATGGATAACAGGAAATACAGACACATTGTGGCCGCCAGCTAAAATATTCTCTAATGGCTCTTCACTGCATTTCATTTGATGGCTCAGAAATATGCAGTATTTGAAATTGGCTGAGCTTCAGATATTGAGCAGATCCAAAAAAACTCTTCTGCATGTGTACCCATTGGTGTACTTGGAGAAGGATTAAGTAGAACACTGTTCCTTTTGGGGAAGATTTTAGGAATGCAACAATGACAGTGCCCTACTTCTGCTTCTTTTTACCAACAGTAGTGTTTTTTTCCACCACAAACCTGTAATCCTGTACATGTAATGCCAATTTATAATATAACATAATATAACATAAAAATGCCATTGCCTGATATACTGGACAGGCAGGAAATAAATTGTGACACCCTTTACTGGGTTTTGTAGAAATCTGAGCTATTATCCCACTCATCACCTGCACAGTTGTTCAGAACCAGGATGCCAACAGCAAGACCATGCATCCAGAGCTATGCAGTGTAGGAGGCAATAAAGATGCTGCAGAGCACAAGTAAGCATCTGACCTCAGCTATTTGGAGGTATGGGTCCCGCTGGAGGAGGTCAAGCATGATAGGATAGGCATCCTTGAGCTAGGAATATGGCTGCTTCTTTAGCTCCTTAGTAAACTTTGAATTGCCTATCTTAATGACAGCCCAAAGTTCTTGTCTGACCACCCCCTTAGTGAATTGTAAGTGGGTGGTAATTTATGCAAAGGCCATGCCATTTTTGTTGAGGCTCAGTATCTTCTTGACAATCTCATTGGTTACTAGTTGTTGTTTATAAGGACCAGTAAGCATACTGGGACTCAGGGTAGTCAGAGCTTGTTTTTATTGGCTCAAATTGACAAGCAATGGTTGGATTGGGTTGGAGGGGCCCACAGGTGCCTAGTCTCCAGAATGTGGCACATGCTTGGGTTGAGCCGGGTCTTAGGGGTCACTGTACTGGCAGTTGGGAAAGCCCCTGTGGATGGGCCTGGTGGCCCATACAGCCCATCCTCCTTGTGAGTTGAGTTGATCTGAGTTTACATGAGGTCTATAGCAGCTGCACCCCCTTTGTCATATTTGTAGCAGCAAGGGGTGCTAATTTCTACAAAAATTTAGTCAGGAACCTATTTCTTAATACTATACCTGTTGATGGTATAGTGGCAGCCTTTAAATAAGACAGAAGAATATAAGGTATTATGACAAAACTAGTGCTTTATTTGATAGTGAGAGGCTTATATAGTATAAGGCGGGGGAATATACACCAGGGGAAGGGAGGCACAGACAGAAGAGCTTTCCTAATAGAGGAGAGTGGACAGGTATATTAGAAAGTCACATGCAATAGAACAACTGGTTTCACACGGCTTTCCTTATGGAGGCATGTGGATCTATTTACGTTATTTCTATAATTAACCTTGGAAGTGAAGGCCGTGTCTGAAGCACATTCAATAGAAAATTCAAACACCTGTTTTATGAGCGTTTTAAACGTAGTTAACCTTATTAAAACCATATTGAGAGGAATCAATTGCATAATTGTTATATTGCTCAATCACTAAGTGGACAACTTAATGTCTAATCCATTCAGGATCTGCAACATTTCCCTCCACTGGATTAGACAGCAGGTTTAAAAATGGCAGGCATCTCAGGATGGCAACTATGGTGAACAGTAGCTCTAGAGGAGTTCTAAGAAGGGCCTTGAAGAAGGTACAAGTGGTAATTCCAAAGAGGCGCAAGCATACCAGGCCAATGGAGGTGGTGAAAGCAACAGAGAAACAGGTAGTCCTGCATGATGTGGACAGCAGTTATCTGGACTTGGGGGTTCAGCTAGATCAGCTACTGGTGCCTCAGCTGGCCTTAGTGAGGACAGACACATTGTTTGCTGCATTTTTCCTAGACTTGAGTAAGCCCAGGGAGGTGACAGGGACTGGGTTGCAAAAGGGTAACAGTATCCATTGGCAGATCTTGTCAGGGATTCTTTCCCTGACTACCTGACTTTTATTGACAGCCTTGGGAAAAATATAGTTGCAAATCAACACCAGAACAAAGATTTTGAGGACACCCAGTCAAAAACACAACACAACAGACTTAACAATAATATTTGGCCTTTGGAAACCTTGGGGAACCAAATTCAAACCCTGGACGCTGTCAATGAACGTATTGTTAGTACCAGATCAACACAAACCTTTGATTTACCTTTTTATTACCTTGTAATCTAATCAAATTTTGCTTTCAAAACGCCTTTCAAATTTGAAAGTGTTAATAATCAGTTTGTAAACGTCATCTACCGCTTTGATTCTGATTGGCTGCGTCTAGCTCTCCAACCAACTGGTGACCCGCTCTCTCTGTTTTTAGTGCTAGCTCTGTACTCTTCACTACTTGATATTCAGCCTATATACCGGTTAATTGCCTCTGATCTTGTGGCTCACTCTGTTCTTTTATTTTTCATTTATGAGATTATACCATCTCTCCAGACCCAAATCAAAGCCAATATTACCCAGGTATTAATTTCATATATTATAGTCATGAAAATCATTGACAAATCCCTCTCATTCCCCCAAATAACCACTTAAATATTCCAGCCTCCATTTTTGAGGCTATTTAAGTATGCAAACCTTATCACTCTTAAATGTTCCAACAATAAAGATTATTCCACTCCTTGCTACTCCTCCATTTTCTGATAAAACTCATTTTTGAAGCCATGAGAGGAATTCTATTCCTATCCTGGTTTCTAGCTTACTTCTTGCCAGTGGTGTTGGCCTTGGAAAATCCATCTCTACAACTGACTGGTACAACCCCTCCCCAGATGACGCCCACCAGAAGGAATCCCTTGCCCATAGGTGGCTCAAATACCCTTCTGGACATTGGGGATGTAAATTCCACTATGGCCATTTATTTACTGCACCACCTACTGAACCTACCCTGATTAGACCTTACGCCTCCTTTTATCTCTTGATATACTTGGTGAGTTACTATCTACTTGGTTGTTTCAGTTTTATGTTTGGAAGATTTGCTTACCTAGGACACCTTGGACATCTTGCAATGGTCACAGTTCCTATTGGCTCGGTAATAGCAGGTTTGAATGTAGGGGCTTTGGCCCATCAGCTAGGGAGTTTATTTCCTGCCAAGTGGGTCCCTGACAGCTCTCCATGCAGGTGGCAGAAGAATACTTGAAGGCTCAGTTGAAGGAATTCCACTTTGAGAGTCAAGGACTCTCAGTCTTGCAACAGCAGACAGTATCCAAAATATGAATTCAGTCTTTTGCGCTTGGGCAACACCTGGGATTACAGAAGCTCAACCAATCAGTTGGAAAACCTCTGAAAACTTTGATTAGTGTCTTTGACAAGCCTTCCATGAAGTGTTGAAGTCGTACATGGTGGGGGGTACTGCTTATCTGGTACCAATGATGATGACTGTCAACCTTGTTCTTCAAGGGACCAACCACTGTGATACCAAGAAGGAGGAGAACATGGGAGTCTTTCTTGAGTGGGCCTTGTCTGTATTCTACATGGTGGGTGGTCAGGTCTCAGTAGAGTATGCCATTTACGAGAGCCTTCTGTGGGACTGTATCTTCTTGCGGGTTGCCTTTCCTGTGGACGTTGGGGTCAATCACATGTCTTGGTTGGTGGGTGTTTGTTGCCCAATCCTTGGTCATTGGATTTGTGTGTCTGTAGGCAATCAGTTGTGTTTCCTGGCTGCCATTCAGGTGGTGGAACAGTTGGTGAGATATTGGAAGAGTCTTGTCAGTTCCCAATAAACACCTTGTTCCTTCATTCAAATTACTCATACTTTGGTGCATCACTATCACAAACAGGACAACAGCTCATGGAAATTTTTAATTAAGCTTTTCTTTTTTGTGTTGTTGTTCTCATTGGGGCTTACTCTTGATTGCTAGGAGCAGCACACATATATTGAGTGTGTACTCTAGTGATCAATTGCCCAGAATGAGGCTCCTTAAGGGTGTAGGAGTTGGGGCCAGTCTTCTGGATAACTTGAACTGGGCCCTGCCAAAGGGAGGCCAGTTTTTATTCACAGCCATACCCTCTATTGCTAAATAAGTAGACTGATTCTCCTACCAGGTAAGTGGGTAAGGTGGGGCATTTGGATGCAGCTCGTTCTAGGTCCTGCAGCTTATGGTTTAAGTTTACTTTGTAGGCCTCCAATTGCAAGCAAATAAGGGTTTGGACCAGATTGTTGAGTTATGCCTCTGGGGACACAACCAGTCTGGGCTTTACCAAGGAATATAGTAAAGGTGGAAGTCTTGGTTGCCAACCGTATAGCAGTTAGAAGGGCGGCTTGCCAGTGGCACAATGGTCCCAATGTTATATGCAAATGTGGCTGCAGGCAGGAAGGTATCCCATTAACTTTATGTTGATGACTGAGATTCTGGAGTATCTGGACCAGGCTCCCATTAGTGCGCTCTACCATGCCATTTGTATGTGGGTGATAAGAGGTTAATAGTGTCCCACAAATCCCCATCAGTTGGTTGAGGCAGGGGATGATATAACTGGTGAAGTTGGTACCATTGTAGGTCAGCAGAATCTGGGGAGAACCATGTTTGTATATGATAATCTCCAGGATGAATGTGGCTGTCACCAGTGCAGATTGGTTGGGAATTGCCTTGGCTTCTACCCATTTATTCAGATGATTAAGAGCCACAATGATGAACTTGCTGTAACTGTTGGTAACTGGCAGGGGGCCCACTACGTCATTGGCTACTGTGTGGAAGGCAAACCCAGGGCGTACAAGTCTGTGTTAGAACTTGGCAACCTTAGGTCTCTCAATGTTGCAGTCATTACAGGTGGCTAGCTTATCTACTACATCAGTGTGCATTCCTTCCCAGAAGCAGTGCTGATGTAACAGAGCTAACGTCTTCTGTATACCACCATGACCAGTAGTCTTGTGAGCGGCCACCACTGAGTCCATGCATAGGGATGGACATATGTAAGGTAAACAAGAGTCTCCACAAAGCTTCAGAAGTTTTCCCTTAGAGACCTTGGTATCAACAGCTAGCTTCTTGAGAGCCCTCTGTATCTCAACTGGCTCCTCCCCCCACAAATAAATATCCTCTATAAGCTTGTCATAGAGAATGTCAGCCATGGGGGATACTAAGGCAACAGTGGGAAGGCAGGAGAGACAGTCAGCATTCTGGTGGGCTGCTCTGGCTCAGTGAATGATTTTGTAGTCATAAGCCTGAAGTTTAATAGCCCAACATGCCAGACGTCCCTCAGGGTCCTTGAGGGTCTTCAGCCATTGCAGGGAGGCATGGTTGGTTACAACCATGAAATGTACCCCATGAAGATAGACTCTGAATTGTTGGTAGGAGTATATTACGGCCAGGCACTCTTGTTTGGTGACAGTGTAGTTTCTCTTGTGAACATTCAGCGTACATGAGCAGTATCCAACAGGGTGTTCAAGTCCTTCAGAGTCCAGTTGGGAGAAGACACCCCCAATTGCAGTCAGACTAGCATCTGTATGAACCACAAACGGCTTGGCAAAGTCAAGTTAGGCTAGCACGGGGGCTGCAGTCAGTGTTTCTTTGAGAGTATTGAAAGCAGATTGGCACGCTGGGCTCCAGAAGAGCTCCTAATCAGCTTGGAGAAGATGAAAAAGAGGGTCACCCAGGGATGCAAAGTTGGGGATGAAGTGGCAATAGTACCCAATCATCCCCAGGAAGACCTGCATGCCCTGTTTATTTGCCAGGATCTGTATCTTCTTAATAGCTTCCACCTTCAGAGGTACAGGCTGTAGTCCATCTTGACTAATGATGAATCTCAAGAACTCAAGATGCTCCTTGAAAAAGTTGTATTTGTGTGGCTTGAGCTTGAGATTAGCTTCAAGTAACCTCTGGAAGACTTCTTCCAAGTGCTGTAGATGATCATTAAAATTTTGGGAGAACACATTAATGTCATCCAGATAGACCAGGACGCTGGTGAGTTTGAGGTCACCCATCACTGTGTCCATAGCCCATTGGAAGGTAGCTGGGGCATTGGACAGACCTTGGGGCATCCTTGTGGGTTAGAATAGCCCTTGGTCAGTGATGATTGCACATTTCTCTTGGTCAGTGGGGGGTAGATCAATCTGTGTCAGGAATATTCCTGACATAAACCAGATTCTAACTGAAGAGAAATGCTGGAAATCAATAATGGAATGCCCAAGTAAGGGGTTAAAATTTGATAAATATTTTCCCCCATTATCAGGGGAAAAGAAAAATCAATTATGGGAAAAAACGGATTTTTGTAAAGACCGGAATAATTTATCATATGGGCAGGAGCCCATTGCCACCGCGCAGACGTCTGCCCCACCTGCCAGAACCCTCTGCAAGCCTCCCTGCACCCAGACCACCGCCTGCAGACCCACTGCCAGCCTCCCACCTGCAAGCCTGCTCCCTGCCTACCTCCCAGCCACCAACCCAGGCCCCAGGCCCCATTCCCCAGCCAATCAGGAGCCACCATGACTGACAACCAATCAAAAAAGTCCCTGATAAAAAGGGCAAATATTGGGAATAATTCCTGCCCTGAGGAAGAAGGAGAAACTCAAAAACCAAAAACCAATCCCAATTCCAAACCTTCAGAAGAAAGGGCAAATCTGGTTTCAAAGGCTAAAAATAATGTGACCCCAACATGGGATTTGAAGGACCACAGTACTTACTTAAGCCTAGACCACAGCCAAACTGGACTCCCCAACCCAAAAATAGATTTTGGAAGTCCCAAGAGTTGTAACTACCACCTGACTACATGCCCAGAGGAAATTATTGGCTCCAAGCAGAATTGTCTAAAACCCCAGCAGATTGCCCAGGAACAAGGGTTTGGCCCTCCTTTCAAACACCAATTCCCAATTTCCTTGACCAAACTTCTGGGGCCCCCAGTCCCTTGCTTTTACTCCCACTTGCACTATTTTGCAAGTGGGGGAACACTATAAATAAAGGATCTCCTCTCAGTAATAACTTGTGCTAATATTGAGATTAATACCCTCAATAAAGTGAAATTCAACTTACAACTAAAAGTTAAAACTACCAATCAGCCCCTGCCAACCCTCCAATCCAAGGAAGATGAATCACCTCATCTTCACAGCTGTGCTCACAGCTTGCCTTGGGATTGGAGGCTACCAACAAGGTTCAGAGTTCTTTGGGCCATCCCCTGATGGACTAGGTCATGACCTCCACTACAACCCTGGTCAACTGAACTCATCTCAGACTGAATCCTGGCCTCCCCTGGTGTCCCCACATTCTACCCTCTCTATTGCAATGTACACATCCATGTATTACATCTTAACCTACTTTGCTGGGAGCTTTGGGAGATACAACGTACATGCAAAGGTTTTCCGCTGGCTAATGACTATGTATCCTATTGTTACTACCTTGACTTGGTTCCAGTTCACCAACCTGCTGCCCTACATCTTGCAAGTGGTACCTACTGTAACTGGATATTACAATCTGCCAGTACCCACTGATAAGGTTCATGGCACTAAAGAACTTGGCGCCAGCCAGTTGGTCCAAGGTTTTGTCAATGCAAGGGAGAGGATATGAATCCTTCTTGGTAGCAGTGTTCAGCCAGCAATAATTGATCACCACACGGTTGCTGCCATCCTTCTTTTAGACAATCAGGAGAGGGGAAGCCCAAGGGCTTTTGCTGGGGACCAGTGAGCCAGATCCCAATAGCTTCTGGAGCTCCTTGTTGGCTACAGTATGATTGGCTTTACTATGCCGTATAGGTCTGGAGAAGATAGGTGGACTGCCTTGGGTGTCAATATGATAGGCAACATCTTCAGCCTTGCCCAGGTCATAATCATCCTTGGCAAATGCATTCTTATACTGAGCAAAGAGATCCATGGCTTGATCCTTTTTCTCTTCAGAGAGGCCAGATAGGGAGTCGTAGCTTATGGCTGCTAGCACCAGTGATTGTTCACAGGGCAGGCCCAGCTCAGAGAAGTCTGCAAAGGGGGCGGTCTTCTGCAGGTTGCCATGATCTTCCAGTTGTATATAAGCCAGGAGTTGGTGTTTGGAGACAACCATTGCTTCACGGCTTATGTTGGCCAAGAGTATGAGTACTTCCTTCTCACTTGGCATGAGGATGCCTGGTGCAACCTATGGTTCTAGTCTGGAAGCATTATGGATGCCAAAGATTTCTCCATGAGTACCAGCCAGTAGATCCAGTGAGAGGCCTGTATTGTGGTTCACCTGAGAGCCAGGTGGGATAGTCACATTACAGGAGGCATAGACTGGAATTCCCTTGTCTTCCCCAACCAAGAGAGGTAGCACCTTGACCTTCTTACTACGCAGCATATAATCAACTAAAGTTCTCCATCTGTGTACTCCAGGTTGATGTAGTGCAGACAGTGTAAGGGCAGTTCAGAAGGGCAGTCTCCATGATAAAACATGGGGATAGAGTGGCCCAATATCCCAAATGTAAGGTCTTCATGCTTGGTCACAGTGCCATACTGGACCATGAAGCTAGTCCTAATAAGGATGTTGTAGCTGTTGTTTTCCAGAACTATAGCAGGAGCAGTGAACATTAGCTTCCCAAAGCAAAGAGGAGGGAAGAATAGGCTCTTTTTTCTCTAGTGGTCAGTGGCCCAGCAGTACCAAACTCTTCATGATAGGCTAGGTCTGGTGCCAGTTTAAGCTTCTCAACCAGCCGTGAGGATATGATGTTCCCAGGGGCACCAGTATTCAGTATGGCCCTAACATGGGTTTTGTTCACTACCAGGTTGATATAGGTACAATCCTGGTGGTCCTCTCTGATCTAAACAATCTTAGAGACCTGGTGGACGCTCAGTACCTTGAACTTCTCCAGGAAGGTAGCCATGGCAGCTCCCACATCTGGGCTTGCTTTCTTGAGGGACTCTAGCAGTGCTGAGACGTGTACTGTCTGAAGCAGCTTGGCCAGTTGTTCAGCACTGTCTTCCTCATTAGTGACGTCAACACCTGGTTTAGCCAGTTGTTTGGCATAGGGTAAGGACACTGTTTTATGAGCTATTTGGGGTATAACCACCTCAGGTCAAAGTGTAGTCTGATGAGTTTGAGTGTTAACAGTGAGGACTCAATGTAAGAGGTCCTCTTGAACTCCTTCAGACTCTGCATCCTTATGTATTGGTTGGGAGTCAAAGTCAATAAGAGAGGGTCCGTCCTTAGGGTTTGCTTCAGAGGAAGGTAAAGCAGCAGGCCTCTGGGAAGGTTTGTTGGGAGGCAGTAGTATGGGGGGAGATGAGGGTGTCAAAATTACAAAGGAAGCCAAGGATTTCTCCTTGTCCTGGCTGCTTAGTATTTTTTTGAATGATCCTCATTGTCCTCCTCAATATCAGCGTTCCTGGCATAGTCCTCCTCAGCGTCTTCTATGCCTACATGGTGGACCTTTTGGCAAAGGTTCTTACATTCCCAAGAGAAGTGGCCAGGTATACTGCATTTGAATCAAGTATGGGGAGCGTTGTTGGCTGGGGCAGTTCCAACCTTGTCGGAAGGCTTGGGCATCTCCACAGCCACACAGGGTCTATACTCAACTTGGTGGCGGGGGCAGCCTTCAGGGAGAGGGATCTCAAACTCCTCTTTGTAGGTGCGTAGAAGGCAAATAAGATCTGGCACGGTGCAAGCATTGTAAATGCCCAATTTAAGAGCCAGGGATAGCTCTTGGTTGACACGTACAGCATTGAGGAGTGCTGACTGCACATCAATAAACTGCACAGCGCTCATAGACAACAGGGTTTGAGCTTCAAGGTAGAACCTAGAAGTGAAGTCTTCTAGGGTTTCTCCCACCTTTAGCTTGGTGTCAGCAAAGTCCATCTTGCGACCAAGAAGGGCCTCTTGGCTACCAAATTCCTCTGTCAATGCTCTGGAGACGTTGGCAAAAGTCCAGCCATTCTCAAGGAGACGTGGCAAGATAATGGTTTGAGTCTCAGCATCCAGACAGTTGATGATTGTGGAATCCCTTGTGGCGTTGTCAGCGCCATACATAGAGTTCTGATATAGGTGTAAGAACATGGCCAATTACTCTTGAGGTCAAACTTGGGTAGATTGATGGGCTTGAAGTTATTAGATTCATGTTGGATGGGAGCAGGTGTGATCCTCACTGGAGAGTGGGTGAAGCGGGAACGGCTGAGGGTAGAGGCAGCAAACCTAGCCTCAGAAGCATGTCAACAATTTTTCTCTTGCTGCACTTTGCGTTCACCTTCTCTGTCCTGAGCAGCTCCAGAGGCTTCAGGAGTGGCCAGGACGTTGTCCTCATACTCTCCAACACTTGTACAATGTTGGAAGCCAACCAAGTGTGTCCATCATTGCTTTTGTAGCTATGGTAGAACTTGGGGCTGGAGGATCTCTGTGGACTGTGGAGACTCTTGGAGTTGAGGGACATAGCCTGTAAGTTGGCGGCAATAATCTTACTGTCCATTCTATCCAATTGGCTCTAGAAGGCATCCAGAAGAAGTTGCTGCTTGTCTAGCTCATCCTGATAGACCTTGTTCTCCTGACAGGTGATATCCAAGTCATCTTCCAGAGAGGTAATGCGCTTTTTGTGGATGGCAAGCTCAGCTTGAAGCAAGGCTATCACTTCCTTGTACTTCCTGGCTTGGGTCTGGCTATTGGCTCTGTCATGTGATTGCCAAAGTTTGAGGAAATCCTAAAGCTCTGACACAGTGTGGTAGCCATCAAACAGGAAAACTAAGATTAGCGCTTTGCTGGACCAGTTCTGTCTGCATCTTCTTGTAGTGATCAATGAGTTCAAGGATGTTACAGCCAAGAAGGTAGCTAGAGGAGGAGTTGTCTGTAGTGGTAGACGTGGGGGTGAACAAGGGAATGATGGCAAGACAACAGGCTAAAACTTCCACCTCATGAGTCAGGCTTTGAACCATGGGACCAGTCTCAAGCACGTGGGAGGTAACCACACTAATCCAATTGGTGTCTACATCCTGGTGGGTGAGAGTCTATACCACATGCACTGGAACTAGCTTGGCTATTCCTCTCTCAATGGCGTCAACCCAGTGCAGCATGGTGTTGTGGACACTGGTAACTTCAGCAAGGTATTGATTCACAGTGGTGAAAGTATTTCCAAGCTCAGAGTAAAGGACCTGGAGGAACGTCTGTTGGTTGGACACCAGTATTCCCTGGTCATGCACTAGGCTCTTGATGCAACCCAAGTGCATTTGGTTATGGCATAAGGTGGGGTGAGTGAACTGTTGCAAATAGTCCTTGATGTGTTTGACGGTGCAGAGGTCATGACAGAGTTGGTCAGGGTTGACCTGGGAGAGGTTCTGAAAGAGGATCAAGGAGTTATTGGCAGAAGATTGCTGAATGGCCAGATGTTCAGAGCAAGCATCATTGCCAGAAGCACCAGAGTCCATAGCATGGATGGCACTACAGATGGCGTCCTCAGAAGGAGAGTAGTTGGTGTTCATCTCCAAAGGGGCAGGGGCTTTCAGGACCAGGGGTTGTGCAAAAACAATGGCTTGGAGATGCTAATGTTCTTGAATGAAGTGGCTGAGGGCAGGCAGGCCATAGGGAGCTCCTGCTCTTTCCCCAGCATGGGCATTGGAAGCAGTGAAGGCTGGTGCCTGGTGATAGGGAGAAGCACTGGCAGAAGGCTCAGTCAGGGGCATTCCTTCCTCTTCATTGAAAGGACCGTGGGGGTGGGGGCTGTTGGTGTGGTAAGACATGAGCACCAATGTTGTATTTTTAGCTGCAAGGGGTGCTAATTTCTACAAACAGTTAGTCAGGAACCTATTTCTTAATACTATACCTGTTGATGGTATAGTAGCAGCCTTTAGATAGGACATAAGAATATAAGGTGTTATGACAAAACTAGTGCTTTATTTGATAGTGAGAGGCTTATATAGTATAAGGCAGGGGAATATACACCAGGGGAAGGGAGGCACAGACAGAAGGACTTTCCTAATGGAGGAGAGTGGACAGGCATATTAGAAAGTCCCACACAATAGAATGACCTGTTTCACATGGCTTTCCTTATGGATGCATGCGGATCTATTTACATTGTTTCTATAATTAACCTCAGAAGTGAAGGCCTTGTCTGAAGCGCATTCAATAGACAATTCAAACACCTGCTTTATGAGTGTTTTAACATAGTTAACCTTATTAAAACCCTATTGAGAGGAAGCAATCATGTGATTGTTATATCGCTCAATCCCTAAGTGGACGACTTAATGTCTAATCCATTCAGGATCTGCAACACCCTTGCTCAGAAACCTGGGCTTGGATTGCTCCTGTTACTGCCCCTTCACAATATCAAAGTTCTTGTTGCTAGTATAAATTGATTTAAGATACAAGTAATAAAATTTTTATTAAAACAGAAAACCAAAACCTTTGTCAGACTATTGAATTTATTTAAATATGTACTCCTATTTGAGACATTCTCTAGGATGTAAATGGCCAATTTAGAAGCATAGGGATTAAAAATAATGCTGTTGTTTCCTGAATAGATTTTGGGGATCCGCTCTTGAAAGACACTATTTACATTTCTAGTCCCAAAAATAATCAAGATTGTCAAAAGGTGAGTCATTTCATGTTTGAAAATTCATTTTTGTGACTGAACCAATTTTGTTCTCTGATCTTACCATTTTTGTTATATGATCAATATCACAGTTGATTTAGATTGCTTCAGAATGTGACTTGTTTGTGTTTGTTTTGAATATGGGTTACTTTAGTTTACTGTCTCATTTTTGGGATTTGGTAGTTGACTTTCATTTTGTTGTGTGATTGACTATTTTTGTAAGCTGGACCTAGATAAATGGAGGTTTTATTGAGTAAATTGACCTTCAACTGGTTTCAGTTGAAATTCGTTGACTGAACTTATGCGTTCTAAACTGAATAATATTCGTTTATCTCAACAGGCTTAAAAACTACTGTATATGTAATTCGGCATTACAGCACAGCTGTCTGGGGCTTGGCCGAAGCAGCCCTAGTGATGACATCAACGTCACAGTTTAGGCATTCAGAGCTGCCATGTTCCCATAAATCTTTAACTAAAACCCACTATTTTTAAAAGGATCAATAATTTTACTAGAGCCCTTCTCATAACCTAACTTTAAATTAAGACCGGATTTATTTTCGGCAGTATATAAACTTCGCCTTTATAAATAGCAGTTTAACCCCAGTTGCTTCAATCCCCATTATGTCAAACGAGGATATCGTCCAATCTGATTCTTAATTCTACCTAAATTAACCAAAAAGTTTCATGGATTTGTCGACTTTCAGTTGCCTTGCCATTAAATAGCGTATGCTACAGACCTTAACCAGGATGGCCAAGTTAATTGATGGCAAGCTAGCAGCACAGTAAGTCGATATTCCAACACTTTCAAAAATTCAAAAATATATTTCCAAATTGTTAATTCTCCTTGGGTCAAATTTCTGGCTATTTTAATTTGTGTTTCAAATTCCACTTTATCCTAGCAACTGCTTTCCATCAGAAGATATCCTACCTTTTAATTTTGCCTGAAGATTTAACTAAAATTTCGCTCCAGGAACATCCGCAATAAACTCAAGGAAGAAGTTGCCGAATGGAAAGCCAAGTTTCCTCGCTTCGCGCCCAAACTAGCAGTCGTGCAGGTTGGTGAGCGCGAGGATTCTTCTCTTTATGTCAAGATGAAAGAGCAGGCTGCTTCTGAGGTGAATTTTATTCATTCGACTTCTTCTTATTTCCTAGATCGGTGTTGGTTTCTCTCACATCAAGCTTCCAACAGGTGTTACTCAACTAGAGGTATGTCTTCCCTTTTTATAGACTTCTTTTTCTCATCCTCTTAAAGTTATTGGACTGCATCAAAAAGCTAAACTTTGACCCTTCAATTCACGGCTTTTTGGTCCAACTGCCTTTACCTAAGGGTCTTGATGAAAAGGAGGTTACTGATGCTATCTCCCCTGGTAAAGATGTCGACGGGTAGGATGATATCTTTCAAAAGCTAAATGTTACAAGTTTTCATCCCATCAACATTGGGGATCTGTCCAAGCGCCATGCAGTGCCCAAATTCGTTGCCTGTACCCCAATGGGTTGCATTGAGCTGTTAAAACAAGCTGGTGTGCAAATTGCTGGTAAACGTGCCGTAGTGGTCGGTAGAAGCGATATTGTTGGAACACCCGTCTTTCATCTTTTAAACAATGAAAATGCTACCGTGACTTTGTGCCACTCCCAGACTCAAGGAGTCGCTGAAATTATTAAAACTGCTGATATTTTGGTGGTCGCCATTGGTGTCCCCGAATTTGTTCGCGGCGAGTGGATTAAACCTGGTGCTGTGGTTATTGATGTCGGCATGAATGCTGTTCCGGATGCTTCAAAGAAGTCAGGCCAGCGGTGGACGGGGGACGTTCATTTTGAAGAGGCTTTAAAGATAGCATCAGCTATTACACCTGTGCCAGGTGGTGTTGGCCCCATGACAGTGGCATTTTTACTCCAAAATACTGTACTTTCCGCTCAGCGTCACTTTGAGTCGAGCAAAGAGCGCTCTATCATCCCCTTAAAACTAGACATCACTACACCGGTTCCCAGTGATATTCAGATAGCTTTGGCCCAGACGCCCAAGCACATTACACAATTGGCTAAAGAGCTTGGTATCCACGAGTTAGAGCTGGAACCATATGGTGACTTTAAAGCAAAAGTGCGTTCGAATATTTTGGAGCGCCTCAGCCACAGAGCTGATGGACGGTACGTAGTTGTTACAGGAATCAATCCTACTCCTTTAGGCGAGGGCAAATCGACCACAACCATGGGATTATGTCAGGCTCTAGGAGCTCACCTTGGAAAACTAGCTTATGCTTGTGTACGTCAACCATCTCAAGGGCCTACCTTTGGTATCAAGGGCGGGGCGGCCGGTGGTGGCTATGCGCAAGTGATTCCCATGGACGAATTCAATCTCCATCTGACTGGCGATATTCACGCAATCACCGCTGCCAACAACTTGCTAGCAGCTGCTATCGACACGCGTATCTTTCACGAGTCTACACAATCGGATGAAGCTCTGTTTGGCCGCATTTGTCCTCCCAACCGCCCTCTCCCCGAGATAATTCTACGACGTCTCGAGCGTCTGGGCATCTCCAAGACAGATCCCACTGAGCTCAATGAGGAAGAGATTGCTCGTTTAGTCCGACTAGATATCGACCCTTCCACAATCACATGGCAGCGTGTAGTCGACGTTAACGATCGCTTCTTGCGCAACATCACCATTGGCCAGGGAGCTGCCGAGAAGGGAATGACACGGACCACCGGATATGACATTGCAGTTGCTAGTGAGTGCATGGCGGTTTTGGCCCTTGCGACATCTTTAACCGACATGCGAGCACGCCTAGGTGCCATGGTAGTAGCTAGTTCTCGCAGTGGTGTTCCTGTGACCGCTGATGATCTTGGGATTGGTGGTGCTCTTGCCGTACTCATGAAAGATGCCCTCAAGCCCAACCTTATGCAGACGCTTGAGGGCACCCCTGTCTTTGTGCATGCTGGCCCCTTTGCCAACATCGCTCACGGTAACTCCTCAGTTCTTGCTGACCGCATTGCTCTCAAACTAGCTGGTTCTGAGGATGGCGGTGAGCCTGGCTATGTTGTAACGGAGGCGGGCTTTGGCGCCGATATTGGCATGGAGAAGTTTTTCGATATCAAGTGTAGAGCCTCTGGATTGATTCCAAATGCTGTTGTTCTTGTCGCCACTGTTCGCGCTCTAAAGATGCACGGTGGAGGTCCCGATGTTGTTCCTGGCCGCCCTTTACCTGCTGAGTATACCACCGAGAACCTTGGCTTGGTAGAGGCCGGGTGTCAAAACCTCATTCACCACATTAATAATTGCCACAAGTTTGGCGTTCCAGTTGTTGTTGCTCTCAATGCCTTTTCATCCGATACGTCCTCCGAACTGGAGTTGGTTTGCTCGAAAGCCCAAGCAGCAGGTGCTTTCCGGGCCGTAGTGGCTAATCACTGGGCTGAAGGTGGCCGTGGTGCAGTGGCCATGGCTGAAGCAGTTATTGCGGCATGTCAACAGCCCTCAGACTTCAAGTTCCTTTATCCACTAGACATCCCGATTGCAGAAAAGATCCGCAAGATCTGCCAAGACATTTATGGTGCTGATGACGTTGTTTTCTCCGACTTGGCCACTTCTAAGCTCGAAACATATACAGCACAGGTAAACAATTAACTGCTCTTGTTGTTTATTCTTTAGGGATTCAGCCATTTGCCTATCTGCATGGCCAAGACACAATATAGTCTATCAGCCGACGCTAAGCATAAGGGTGTTCCTACAGGGTTCACTATCCCCATTCGTGATATCCGAGCCAGTGTAGGAGCAGGCTTCCTTTACCCCATCGTTGGTGAAATGCAGACTATGCCTGGCCTTCCTACAGTAAGCTTCATATTTGGCATTCAACTAATTTTAGCGTCCTTGTTTCTACGATGTCGATTTGGATCCCATCACTGGCCAAGTCCAAGGGCTATTCTAGGTTTGAACTGCTATAAAATGTTCAGGCCAACGATGAAGATTTTTCAAATATAAAACATTAAATTTAATTGCAGTGGCAAGTATATACTGTTTGTAAGTATATAAAACAAGATTTAGGAAAATTAGAGAATGATACTTTATTTGATATGAAAATTTAATGTTACATAGTATCATGGCAAGCCACATGCTGTCCATATACATTATGGCAGACATGGGGCTTGTCCAGGTAGTGTTCCTCTTAGGATTTGAAATGTCCAATCCTAATACAGCATGGGGGTATGGTAATATTGCTGCCTACTATTTGGCAGTTGAGTTATTTCTTGGGGAAATGATTTCCCAAGAGGGAGTAATCAAAGATCTTGCAACAGCAGATCTAAGCTTCTCACTATGTGAATCATTTTCTTTGACTCATAAGGTAGCTGTGTAAGCTAGCAGTTATAATCTGTCTATTTTGCTGTAAGTGCTACAGTAGCTTCATAACCTACTGAGATAAGCAAAATCATCTCAGTCTAAAACCAAAATCAAAATGAATCCAATTTTTTTGTAATTTAATATAAATTCCTTGATTTTCAATTTTGTTTTTAGACCGAGTTGATTTCGCTTATCTCAACAGGTTATAAAACTACTGTATCAAAATACCCTTGACATAATTAGCACAGCTAACTTGGATTTAATCATCCCCATCTCATCTGTACTGGTATCTAGTCTCCTGATATACTACATGGCTGCTTATTATATTCTTTCACTATACATCAACTGTATATAGTAGTTCTTATCAATGCAAGGGCAAGAAAAAACAAGCCAACTGTCAAAAAAATGAACTAAAACTTAAACAAATTCCAACTATCAGTGTAAAATATGCACCCACTCAACAAGGATTCAGGGTGTTAATGGGCAAAATGGCTCATCAGTGCAACAAACATACCAACCCATAGACAAATTTAATCAGGACAGGGGGAAAATATATTTAAAAACACAAATGAAATGGGCTCAGTTGCCTTTTGATGTACACATGGGTTATTGTCAGGATTTTGGGATTTGATTGATTAACAGATCCAACCAATAACTGCAGGTATGCAGCTCTATGGATGGATTCTACATAAAACGCAGGCAACCAGGCCACAAGATAGATAAAGCCACATCAAATCCCATCCTGGCATCAGAAAAATTCCTGTTCCTGATTAATGAATATAACATACAGCTATTGTGTAATTAGTTAGTTCACCTCAAAAGGCTCTCACATATGCATCTCATAAGAAATACTCTCAAAAACTTTAGTTATATCCTAAAACAGGAGGGTCATCATATGGACCATCATGTCAGGAAGCGTCCTGATACATCTTGTGTTATAGAAATGCATTAGGAAAAATCTACTGCTCTCCACAATCACAATAATAGTTTGATGACTTTTCTAGCTGCTCTAGACAATGAGTTATGGCTTCTCTAAGTTTGGCTATCAGCCAAACTTCCTAACCAGTGCAAAATGACAAAAATATGCAACCAAGGCACAAGAATTGATGCAAATATAAATTTGAGCATAACTCAGCAACCACTGGACGGATTTAGATGTACAAATACACATTTTGAAGCCAAAAACCAGAAAAATTGATAAGCTATTTTTAGAAAAAATAAGGATGGAAAGCCTGATATGCGGGATTTTGCAAAGAAACATGAGTCATACTGTTCAGAAGATGCCCCAAAACCCCAGCCTAATGCCACCAGCAGAGTCCCTAAGACTGTCTAGAAGATTTAGGAAGATTCTAATGAATCTAATAGAATGGTATATAAAGGTGTTGCTTACACTGCTCCCCTTGTGATCATTCTAAGTTTAGCCTAATAGAATAAAGTTGAATTTAGTTGATTTTGAAAGGTTTGTATTAAAGCTGTGTAAGTTATTTCTTATGAAGACCTATCAAGACCTACTGGCCCCTGACACATCACCTTAATAACTCCTAGAAGTGGCTACCATGAATTGGATCATCAGGCCAAACACTCTAAGATAAAGGGACCCTGGGCCTATTGTATCAGAGCAGCTCTAATTAAGTGAAACAATCACCTCCAACAACTAGTAGTCATCTGCTGGCTAGCTAGCCATGGGTAGTGGCCCAGATAGATAACTGACTCTTCTTGATTAAGGGACTCAGTTGTATGGTGTGTTAAAGAGGAACACCAATGCTATGGAAGTCATCAAGAGAGCTTTCTTTCAAAATCTACCCTGGAGGTTGGCCCCCCTGCTGTGTTGCTCTAATGCTACTTCAGTCTCTATCTTAGCATTGTAAGCTAACCTTGGAAATAAAGAGGACACCTGGACCAGTGTCAGGAATATTCCTGACAACAACCTTTTAGACAACAACATTTTGGCCCAAATGGGTCCCACAGGTCAAGACAAAAATGGTAGCAGTTCCCCCTAATTGGGGAAACTGCCACAAAACAGACAGGGCTTAAAAAATAAATTGAAATTTTTTCTATTTTCAAATTTGGCTTTTATAGCCCAGCTGCGGGCCATGTGGCTGACTGCCAGGCGCCCGCCGGCCGCACCCCCAGCCTGGCGGCTTGCCTGCCTGCCCGCGTGCGCCAACCAGCCGGCGGGGGCGGCGCACCCTCCACAGCAGGACTGTTCACCCCGCCAGATGAGGAAATTGCCAAATTGGGAAACCCAAAAAGGCAATTTCACCAAACCTAAAAATAGGAGGAAGTGCTGCCCAAATTTGGAACCTATCAAATTTGGATGGGGTTGACAGGCTGCCCAGCACAACAATTAATACAGTAACTGTAGAAGTTGAATTTGGATGCATGAAAGCATCTAATAAGGCACCAACCCAATGTGAGTCAGAGAGTAACAATCCATTGCCTGCACTTCCCTTCCAATCCCACTCCCAAAAGGGAATTCCAGACAACACCAAGTGTTTGGGGCTCCCTGTTCATTGGATTTCACTATTCATGCCCCACCAAGGATGATAGTATATAATAAAGCTCAATCACTTGATGATAGTTTGTGCTATCATTGAGCAAATTACCCCTCAATTGTTATCACATGAATCAATCTAAACTTTTATCCTTCAGAAAGTTAAAGACACTAAGCTTTGTCTGCCCTTCCCCAGGATCAGGAGATGAACCATCTTATCTTCTCAGCTGTCCTTACAGCATGCCTAGGGATTGGGGGCCACCAATACTATCAACCACATGGGCCATTTGATGATCCATCTGGAAAGTACTTTTATAAGGAGCTGGCACAGCTCAACTCCTCCAATCAGTACTCCAGATCCATACTGGTTTTCCCCACTCCACTCAGTCTGTAGCTATATACACCTTTATATATTATGTGCTCACTTATTTTGCTGGTAATTTCAGACATTATAACTACATGCAAAGGTCTTTTGATGGATGATGACAGTCTATCCCATTGTGACCGCGCTCACCGGGTTCCAAATGGCCAACTTGGTACCTTATTTAGCTAAAATACTTTCCCAATTGTTGGGTCTTTACAGCCAGCCTCAATGCCAGTCTATGAATAAAGGCTTATGTTTTGTATCCCATTAGACTTGACAATGAATTGTAGTCCTATCTCTCAATTCTTTCCTCAAATTGAACCTTATTAGTTTAGAGCAAAAGGGGATATTTTTGTCATGTACCATAAATTTCTATAGTAAAATATAGAGCCCCAACTATGAACCTTAATCCGGAAGAAGCAAGAAATGTCCCATTGCCTCTGGGCTGGAGGCCCTGTCAGACTTGTTACTTCTGATGAATACAACAAGATTATTCCAGGCCGCAGTTTACGCCAAAGTCACAGATTTCCCTGAAATTTCCTAATGTTAGAACACTCAGGATTCATCTTGGTGGATAATAAAATACCACAGCCTGCAGATTTCTAACAAGTACTGTGTAATGTGATTTTTCAGTCTGTATTTTATTAGTAAATGAATTTATTATCAGTTAATAAAATTATATTACATGGTTATGTTGATATTTGTGTAAATTATGTATTGATTTTAAGTATTTAAACATGGAAAATGCAAACAGTAAAAGCAGAAGTTTATTCAAATTTTCATTATTATTAACCAGCTACTTTCTTTGGGATGGCAATTAAGGTTTCACTCTGATTTTATTCTTGCATTTGATTGGTTGTTCTTTCACTCCACTTCCACATATGATAGGAAATAATCTTGCACCTCCAAGTACAGTTTTGGTCAGAGGAGTGCCTGGGCTCCCTATTTCAGGGTCAAGTGAAGAAAAACAAACCAATAAAATGTCTGTAGAAAATAACATTAAACCCATATTGCCACCCAGAAGAAAACAGCTAGTTAATGATAATAAAATTTGATGTAAATATCTACTTTATTGATTGCATTTTCCATTTTACATGAATAAAATCAATTCATAATTTACACAAGTATTACCATACAGTAGTTTTATAACATGTTGTGATAAAAAAATCAACTCATTATAAAAACAAAATTGAACATCAAGGAATTTATATTAAATTACAATAAACAGTAGTTTTAAAAGCTATGACAATAAGCAAAACTAATTCATCTGTAAACAAATTCATCTCAGATTTAAAGAAAATAACTAAGATGTCAAACAAAATTAAAAAACAACTTTATATTAATTTACAATTGATTTGGGTTCTTTTTGATTTTGTTTTCAGATGCTTTGATTTCATTTACATCTGAGGTGAATTTTTTTAAATATGAAGTAATTTTGCTTGTTGCCATAGCTTTTAAAACTACTGTACTTTGATCCACTTCAATTTCTTTTTTTAGTCTGAGTTGATTTTAGTGATCTCAACAGGTTATAAAACTACTTTAGCCGTGCAATATAATTTTTTAATGATAATGTTGTAACTGTGCTGTTTTAGCAGAGTTACAAGGGGAAAATATTTAGAACCTAGATAATATTCTTTATTGAGAGATAGCAATTATATAGTCATAGTGAATCAATGGATAGCAGGAACATGATTGTTGATCACACAGTTGGATGGAAGAAGGGGGTGGCTTGATCCTGGTAATGAGTCAAGCGCCAAAACAAGGTATCCACTGTAAGGGATCATCATCTGTTCATGTTGTTGGATTTGGTAATTTGAGTTGACTTCCCAGTCTGGCTTCAAGTGGCCAGGTAATTGGATTATGGGTCACAAACCCGCTTGTTTGGAACCTTACTGGCAGGTCAAGCCTGCTGTTTTGACACCCCCCCAACTGAGGGTTGGCCTCCTCTGGGGGTAGGTTGTCAGGGAGGTTGTCAGGAGCCCGGGCGCCATACTGAACTAATTATTGTTTGGTGGCTGGCAGGGCGGTTTCCTGTTGTTTTTGTCTTGCTTTGCAGGGTCTCAGACAATCATGGTGTAAGGTCTTGTCTTGCTTGCTTTTCCCAAGTCATTGTACAAGGTAAGTGTTATTATTGTTTACCTTTAGAATTATTGCTGGCCCTACTTTTTTGAGTTGTAGTTTGCTTTTATCAACGTTCATGACCCAAAAATTCTCCCCAACTTCATGTCTATTGCGGATGGGGACAAAGGTTTTTTGTAGATGTTCATTTTCCTTTTCTTTTTGTTTGCTGTTGGCCTTTATAATGTGAGGGTCTGAGCAAGGGGGGACTTCACTTAGGATTTCCAGTTTGGGTCTTGTCAATGCTTGAATTATATTTGGCTGTGTGCCGTATACCAACTCAAATGGGCTTTTTCCGGTGGATTTGTTCACTTGGGTTTGGCACACAAGTAGTGCAGTTGGTAGCTGCTTATACCAGTCTTTGGGTCTCCTGGCAGTGAGCTTGTCTAAGGCTTGCACAAGGCTGCCATAAAGCCGCTCTACACATCCATTGGCCTGTGGGTAGTATGGCGTTGTTACAGTGTGTTTGACCCCATTTTTTGCAAGGTATAAGTTGGTGGTTTTGGAGGTAAATTCTTTTCCTCCATTAGTTATCAGGAGTTCTGGCTTTCTGAACTTGCTGATTATCTCTTTGCCAATAAATTGTCGTACATCATTGCCAGTGTGCGCCCTTACTGCTTGGGCTACTGGCCATCTTGTAGCAAAGTCTATGGCGGTGATGATATATTTCTTATCATTGTGTTTTCCTGGCATGGGGCCAACAACATCAAGGGCCCATACTTTGAAGGGTAGTTGTGTGCAGATGGAAAGTACTGACTTTGGAGGGGTTTTGCTTTTGGAAAACTTTTTTGCATACATCACATTGGTTGAGGACTTCTTGAACATTGCGATATAAAGTTGACCACCAGGCCTTGTGCTTAAGGAACTCATATAGGTTTCAGCTCTTGGTGTGTCCAAGGTCTCTGTAAAGCGTAGGATAGTGCCTACCTGCTGGTGCGTGGGGATATAGGGAATGGTTGTGCCGTCAGACATTTTTCTGTGTAGGGTCCCGTATACATCAGCAAATAGGTGCTTGTTTTTGATAACTGTTTCCTTTGCTATGTTGGTTGTGCCAGGGGGAAACCCTTGTCTTTTGTTTGTAGTACTAAGGGAGGCCAGTCTGGGTTGAGCCCATTTTTCCCTCTCAAGGCACAAACATATAGGCAAGAGAGGGCGTCTGCCATGGAAAGCTTGGCCCCAGGTTTGTACTGTATGAGCATGTTGAATCTCTCCAAGAGCTCCATCCAGCGGGCTTGGTGGTGAGACAGATTTGCTTGGGTTTTGAAATATATGAGCAACTTGTGGTTGGTTAATGCTGTGAATTCTTCCTGCCGTTCTAGGTAACAGCACCATTTGACTAGAAAGTGCACAATAGCCAACAGTTCCTTGTCATGGATAGGGTGTTGAAACTTGCCATCTGTCAATTTTTGCAATTCATAAGCTACAGGCAGGAAGTCACCATTATTATTTTTGATCTGTAGTACTCCCCCAATGCAAGCATCTGAGGTGTTGGTTTACATTTGGTATTCCCTGTCAGGTTTGAGGTATTGCAGGATGGGAGCTGATATGAGCTTTTCCTTGAGGCGTCTAAAACAGAGATCACATTGGGGGGTCCATACAAACTTGGATTTGGCGCCTGTTATGGCAGATAAGGGAGCAGTCAAAACGCCACAGTCAGGTATGAAACATTGTACATAGGCCACCATCCCCAAGAAGGTGCGGAGTTCCAACTTATTCTTGGGTGGCGGCATCTTGCATATGGCCTGTATCTTTTGACTGTTGGGTTTGATGCTGTCTTTTGAGAATATGTGTCCCAGGAAGGGTAATTGTTTGCGGAAGAACTGGCACTTGGAGGGTTTGGCCAACAGTTTGTGTTGCGCCAAAGTAGCAAAAACTGCCTCTAGGTCTTTATGGTGCTGTTCCACCAAGAGGCTGTAGACAATGATGTTGTCTAGGTAGACTAGGGCATGCTTGCCTATGTGTGGCGCAAATACTTTGTTCATGAAGCTCACAAAGGTGAACAGGGCGTTTGTCATGCCAAAGTTGAGCACCACACATTTGTATGAGCTGTATTTAGTGTGGAAGGCTGTTTTGGGGATGTCTTCCTCCTTGATGCAAATCTGGTTGTAGCCTGCAGTCAGATCAATCTTGGATAAGACTGTGGCTCCTCCCAAGCCATCAAAGGGATTGTCAATCAGTGGTAGTGGATAAAAATTCTTGATGGTAACCTTGTTTAGGGCTTGGTAGTCCATGACCAGATGCAGGGTACCATCCTTCTTGGCCACAAAGAATATGTTGGCCCCAAAGGGGGACTTTGAGGGGCGGATAAGTCCTTTCTCTAATGCCTCCTTGAGGTAGGCGCATAGTGTGTTGTATTCATTTGAGGTTAGGCAATAGATGGGCTGTGCTTTGGGTACAGCTCCCTTGAATTGAATGGAATGTTGGATGTGTTTCTCAGGGGGCAGCCTAGGTAGCGCTTCCTTGAAGATCTCTGGATGACAGGCCACAATTTTGCAGTCCTGAGGCATGGAGGTATCCTGGTGATCTTTGAAGTGTATGGTCTTGTACTGGCAGGAGTCCCAGTCAATTGTCTTCAGGTTTTTCTTTTTGTCCAGGGTCTCTGTGATGCACACAAAAACGTTATTGTGTAGGAGTTGGTCCACAGAGTCAGGGTAGATCTGGTGGTTGACACCTTCACACTTGATGATCAACACTGAAGTTGCCCAGTATACGTGAGGATTATTCTTTCATAACCAGTCTAACCCCAGTACAATTCCAAACTTTGGAAAGTCAATGACAGGACCTTGGATGGTGGAGTGGAGGTTCTCAAGCATGACAGAGAAGGGGGCAGTTTCCCTTGTCACAGCAATGTGGTGTTTGTTAGCCAGGACCACATTTTTAATCCTCAGAGGATTAGTGGTCAGCTTGAACTTGTCCACAAAGCTGCTGTTGACTAGGGTTCAATCTGCACTTGGATCCAGGAGTGCTGAGCCTGTGTAACTGCAAAAACGGAAAGGATAGGACACCAGTTTATTGGGATGTCTGGCAATGGTGTACAGTACTGGGTCCTCTGAGGGCACTTGGATTATTGGGCATTGGTCCACGTCCTTGGATTGGTACTCATCATTGGGAAAGTCAGGAGTTGTTCAGGGAAATCTTGGCTTGCTTAATGCTCTCCCTGGGCTTTTCCCTTGTCTGAATTTCCTTGTGTGGCAGTGACACGTAAATGAGTACAATTTGACTGGCCATTGTTCACACTTACATGTCCATTTGAGCCTGTGGGTTTATGGTTGGTGTTATTTCCATTGTTTCCAGGGGGTGGTCAAGTGGAGCGCCCGCCGGGATGGGAATCCTTGGGTCTTGTTTTCCAGTTTGTGCCTTGTGAAGGGCGTTGGAGATTTGTTCTGCTTTCTCTGCTTTGCAATACAGGCTTTGCAGGTTGGTCACCTGGTCCAGGCTCACGTGCCTCATCACATGCAATTTGAGGGCGTCATAGTACATGAGATGCATGGCTGGGGTGTCAAAGACCATGTCAGATGGTGCACAAAGTTAGAGTTCCTTGTAGGTGTGGGTGAGTTCCTTCACGGTGCCTGTCTGGGTTGGGTTTTTTACTTGGTGTATTATCATGAGCGCTGTATCCTTAAGCACAAATCTTGCCAGGAAGTCTTGCTTTGAGGTATCCCAGCTCTTGTTGGTGTGTTCCCTGTGCCACTTGTTGCACCAGGTGCCAGTGTCATGAGTCAGGCGGATGGAGATTTCCACAATCCAAAATTGCTGTGGGCATTCCATCTGGGCCAGCTTGCTCTAGGTGGACTAGATCCATGCGGCAGCATTGTCATTGTTGGCCCCAGCAAAGGGTTCCAAGGCAGCGCTTTGCAGCCTTTGAGCTACGTAGGCGGGCATGGCATTTTTGTTGGTTGGTTGCGGCATGAAAGAGGGAGCCTGAAAGAACCCTTGTGCCAACATTGTGTTGAAGGAGGATAGTGGAATCACCATGTTCTGGTACAGGACAAAGCCATTGGGTATTTTGGCACCAGGAGTGTACAGGGTCCAGTCAGGCAGGAGGCCAGACATAATTCTGTCAAGGATTTGTTGGCTGCAGCGTGTGCGGGCAACATGCAGAATTTTTCAAGATAAGGTAGGGTGAAGAACCTACCTGTGCTACCAATGTTGTAACTGTGCTGTTTTAGCAGAGTTACAAGGGGAAAAAATATTTAGAAGCTAGATAATAATATTTATTGTGAGATAGCAATTATATAGCCATAGTGAATCAATGGATACCAGTAAAATGATAGTGTTGATCACACATTGGGATGGTGAAGGGGGTGGCTTGATCCTGGTAATGAGTCAAGCACCAAAACAAGGTATTGACTGTAAGGGATCATCATCTGTTAATGTTGTTGGATTTGGTAATTTGAGTTAACTTCCCAGTCTGGCTTCAAGTGGCCAGTTAATTGGATTGCAGGTCACAAACCCGCTTGTTTGGAACCTTGCTGGCGGGTCAAGCCTGCTGTTTCAACAATAATACATTCATTTAATGATAAAATGAAGTCAAAAAATCTAGTTACACTCTATTAATACAGAAATCTTGTTTTATAATAAAAAATACTTGTAGATCATTATATATTGAGTTGTACTTCATTAATTAACATAACAAAGAACTTAGGCAAAAGTCTTAAATATGTAAGATTTGAGGTTCCAGCTTTAAGCCTGTTTGATCTGAGTATGAGTAATAAAATATTCCTGGTAAATGAAAGATGGGTGTTAAAGATTCAATGTCAAAATTAATGAGCAAAAATAAACTTATTTTATTAGAAAAGGAGACTTCAATTTTATACCCAAAGGTCTAATCATAGTATCCTTAGTGGAGATACTCCAAGTGGCAGGAGGATGGTAGAGATCCAGAAGGTTCAGATATTAGTATCAACCTTATTTGAGTAAAGAGAATTCTACAGGTCAAAGGCAAAAAAGAGGCATTCATAAGGATCAATTTGCAAACTACTATTTACTAGTCCAATTGAAATCCCTAAAGAGTTCAAAACCACAACAACATATCTGATAAAATAAAACTTTATTAAACCAAAGAGATAATGAACTGTCTAGTTTCTCAGAGGAGGTATGGGAAAGTGGCAGAGGAAATGAAATCACTGTTATCTACAGCTGAATAAGGGACAGATTCAGTGGTAGTGGGGTAAGATTGGGCAGTGTGGCAGGGATAAGGGTCAGTAGGTCAATGATTGTGTCTTAAATGAGGGTTTGGGGAGACTGGGTTAGTTGACCGCGAAGAAGAAGCAAGAGCCAATTTCTTTAATTGTTTCAATTGCTTGGATTTTTCTTCTGTCACATAGGCAGGCTTGACATCCCAAATAGATGTTTGAGGGGGAGATGATAATCTTTTTTTAAAATTATCACTGATACTTGTATTTAAGATGATAAGATTAGACCAGTATTGAACAAATACAGACAGTAAAAGCTCAAAGAACAGCTCAATTATGGAGCATAATCCATGGTGTGTGGCAGGCTTTGAGCTCCTGCAAGCATAACCAGTGCTGTGTAGACACACATCTGCAATATGCATGTCAATGTGGTTGGTGGAGTAGTTCTAGCAGATATGACCTGCAGCTGCAATTTACTTGGTAGCCCATTCACACTTCTCTATCTCAGCACTCAGTACAACAGTATGCACTGCTTATTGTGTAGCCCACGCCTCCAGAATGACATTGGGCACCTAATGGTAGGCATACCCATCTGCAGTGTTTGCAGAAGCAGATTAATAATTGACGCCCACTGGAGAAACTACAAGAAAAACTCCAAAAAATCTGTACAAAATTATGTTACACTTGTAAATATAAGATTATATATGCTTTTCTTCATAGCTTTGGATAACTGTGGTAACCTTTATGTAATTTAGTAAGATGATGTCATTTTAAGTTCTTGTTGATCTCACTTTGATGACATAGATGGCAGTGAAATTTTAGGGGTCTGTGTCCACCAAACAGTCTCACTGAGAGCTTGATTTATCAAGATTTATGTGGCAGCCACAACTTCATGCATCCAGAAATTGTCTGCTCTTTTTTAGTGAAGATACTGTGGTCTCTGTTACATTTAGCTCTTGGGGGCAACATCCAAGAGGGCATGGCAAAAACCCTTTATTATGAAAGGTTTGAGGTTTGCAGCTAGCCTTGGGTTAGCCTTCAGGGCAAAATTAAAGGGACATGCCCTGATTTCTTGGAAAGCTTGAATAGGGTTTCCTTTTAGTGAAAAGGAAAGGAATAAGCTTGAAGATTATAAAAGCCAACACAAATGTTGATAAACTTATCTTTATTTATAGAGAGCATTACACTTATATGGTAGATTGGGAGCATGGATTGTGTGAGATTAGGCTGATTGACCACAAATAATCAGGCTAATCATCACACACATATCTTATCAGTTACACACTGTATTATCACTGGATTATGATTCTATTAAGTGAGTGATTATATGGTGTATAATCATTAGTTTATTATTTTGATATGACTATTACACAGCATATAATTGTCAGTCAATAAAAGTAATTATCACTGATTAAATGACATGTAATCAATAAATAATCAGTTGTATATCCCTCTTTCCTTCCCACTGGATGTTGTATCACCTCAGCCCCACTAGTTTGAAAGGCTTATATGTGTATATCAAACAAATGATGTGCAAAAGGCTAGGAAATACCTATTTTTCATTGGTATTACACAGCAGATAATTGATTCCTTATTGGTTTGGATCACTATTACACATCAGATAATCCTTGAGTTGATATTGGATTGAGTCAGCTATTATACAGTAGTTTTAAAAGCTATGGCAACAACCAAAAATACCTCAGATTTAAACAAAATGATTTCATATTTAAGCAAATTCCAACTATCAGGTTAAAATATACACTCTGTTAACAGGTATTTTTGGAGTTAATGGGCAAAATGGGTCAACACAGCAAAAAATTGTTGTAACTGTGCTGTTTTAGCAGAGTTACAAGGGGAAAAATATTTAGAAACTAAATAATATTCTTTATTGAGAGATAGGTATTATATATTCATTGTGAATTGTGGATACCAGTAACATGATAGCATTGATCACACATTGGGATGGTGAAGGGGGTGGCTTTATCCTGGTAATGAGTCAAGCACTAAAACAAGGTATCCACTATAAGGGATCATCATTTTTTCATGTTGTTGTTTTTGGGAATTTGAGTTGACTTTCTAGTCTGGCTCCAAGTGACTGGATAGTCAGATTGTGGGTCACAAACCTGCTTACTTGGAACCTTGCTGGCGGGTCAATCCTGCTGTTTTAACAAAATTGCTTACGTACTAAGTGGGAATATTCAAAATACAATCTAAAATACAATGATTCACAAATAAAATGGTGTGAGATGACTTTTGATGTACATATGTTTACTATGTGAATTAGTGACAAAATAGACCAAAGTGAGGTGAATCAAAACTCAATCCAAAAACAAAACACAATAGCAACTCACTATTTAAACAAAATCACTCAAATGTTGTGTGCAATGTAATGTAATCAAGAATTATACCAAGGTATCAAAAATAGGGCACAAAATCTGAAACACAAATTTAAAATAATTGTGTTGGTGCTTAATTTGACGTAAAATCTGGGGAAAAGAATGGAAATTATTTCAGGTATTCTAAAATTGGTGTTGTAAAACCAAAAACAACAAATTAAGAAATAAAAAACCTATAATTGTGATATTGGGTGGGGAAAACTCTAATTAAATAACCATATTCAGATAAAAAGCAAAAATTAAAAACCAGTGTATAACTTAATTAGGGTTTATTTAGTATTTTATTAAATTTTAAAATGGAAGGTACACAACAACATAGTGACAATGCACCAGTTGTGCTCTGCGGTTTTGGTTGCCCCTGTGGGTCAAAGAATAGAGTTAGTGCAACACAAGTGCCTACTCAGGAAGGAGACAGAGGAGAGTTCAATAGTGATGCTGCACTGACACAGCTGGTTCAAGGAGCACAAGCTGCTAGGGTTTAGAGCATCAAATCCTTGGGTCCTCAAGCTGACCTGAAAGCCCACCAAGTTCACCACTACCAAAACAGTTAGAAACAAGGAGTAGAACTTACTTTGTATGTGTTTGACACTGTGTACCGCCAAAAGTTGGTCCTGTCAGCCATGCTAGAGAAAGTGAATCCTGTACTTGAAACTAGCTACAGGCCTTATGTCAGTGATGGCAACCAACAAGATTTTAACAAGCCCAAGTTCTATAGAACCATAGAGGGGCAGTTGTGTTGAAGAAACTTGCTGCATTCTACAACAAGGTACCCATGCCTTGCAAGCATGTCACCAATCAGGATCCTGGCTTGTCTGAACCCACAAATCCCGCTCAGAAGTGCATTCCTGATATAAAGCACATCATCCTTCTCAGGTTTATGCAGGAATCTGGGAACTACAAGACAACTGTGGCCCTTGTTGGGATGAATCCCAAATACTCCTCCAAAACCTTCAACAAATTCATCAATACTGATCATATCCTTGCTGCAGAGAAATCCCTGCACATTTCAACCATGCTCACTAAGGAGCACAAATGAGCAATCCACCAGTAGATAACCCAAGATTGTCATCTTGAACTAGCAAATATACAGGCCATAATCAAATCTAATTCTGGGGTTGAGGCCTCAATTTTCTTTTATTATTATTTGGTAAAGGGTCTGCGGTTTTCATGGAAAAAACTTGGGGTATCCCCCTACAATTGGAATAGCCCAACCAACATCAAGACCCAGGAAAAATATGCATAGGCGTATACTGCCCTCAAAGCCAAGGGGACAGTCAAATTTTACTGTATTGACTAATCAGCATTCACCTTGTCAATGCACAATGGGTATGTCCCAAAAGGCTCCCATGACAGGGTAGCTTGGTGTGCTCCATTATGTGACACAGCCTATTCCATGGTGGCTCTCCTTGGTCCAAAGGGGATCAAGCTGTATCAAATAATATTAGGTTCTCAAAATAGTCAAACCATTCTATCATTTCTTCAATTGGTCCAGGAGCACCTGAGGCACACAAGCCTGGGCTTCACCAACGTCATTGTGCTGGACAATGTTGGTCTCCATAAGGTGGCTGATATTCTTGAGGAATTTCCAATGATTGACATTAGCATTGCAGTGGGCCCCCAGCAATTGGCCGCAGCAAATTTGAGCCTTCTCTTCCTCCACGCCTATTTTCCCTTTTTAAATCCCATCAAGGAAGTTTTTGGATGGCTCAAGCAATTTGTCAAGCAAGGGACCCCAACTGGGACTGAGGACCTCTTTGTTTTGCTGCAGGCCGGGATCCACACCCTCCCAGATGAGACTGTGGCCAAATTCTATGGCCACACTGACTTGTTCATCCCTGCATGCCTTTCCAAACAGCCAATCAATTTAAAGGCTTAATGTACCTGACTATTTTACATTCTCTAATTTACTATTCAAGATTTATTAGTTATCATTTTATATTTAGAAACTTCCAAGCCCGCAATCACATTCATCAGGACCATCAATGAAGGTTTGTAATATATTTAATTGTGTTAAATTATTTCATTATGGTATCTAGTGCTATCCCAAAAACTTGACACTGGATTACTTGTATAGATTTATATCCCTCTTTTCAAATAAATATAAAAATGAAATTAAGAAAAGTTAAATGTAAATTGTACACAGTAGAAGTAAATTTTATTAAATTAAATATGTTTATGGGTATATGATGACAGTCACCAGGATTTTTTTCCAAAAAAGTGTTTGCTAAAATAAGAGTTATAAAAATCAGTTATTTTAAAAAGTAAAATTTAAAAGTGAAAATTATATTAAGGAACAAGGTTTTTATTGGGTGCGCTTGTAATGGGTTTGTTAGTATGTACTCATCTGACAATGGAGGTAGCACACAACCTCCACTGTCACACTGTAGACAGTGGATACACTCTGGTTGAAATACTCCCGCCTGCTGGTGAAATGCAGTATAGTCAGGTGGGAGTTTAGGAGCAGCTTTCTGGGCGGGGCTGCAAACCTGTAAATTCCAGCCAGAATCAGGGCATCCTGTATGATGTGGTCTACTATGTTGTATCCAGGGGGGCCTTCTTCCCATCCAGGGAGAGCCTGGCCTCATCAATCCCTAGGAGGACCCTGTCAAGATCCTCTACAAATAAGCTCATCCTGAAGTAAAATAGATACCCAAGGTAAACCACCAGATGAAGCCTTTGTCTAGCAAAGGCTTCTGTGGACTCACAGAGTTTATTATACACAGCACTAATCTTTTTTTCATGATTTGTCTTCAAGAAGGTCAGCTCCATGGCTGCAGGGACCCCCGTCTTATCAGCGCTCCAGGCCAGCCTGAAGTCAGCAAGGAGGACTTTGGTCTTCTTGACAGCTGTTGCGTCTGCAATATCCAATTTACCCACTACACGCCCAAAGTTCTCCAACAGGTAAGAGAGTGTGTGCTCCACCGGGAAGTAGAAGCAAGCAGCCACATGGGCCTGGCTCATCTCCAGTATTTTCTTAAATGAGATCATTGCCAGGACATCCCAAACAAGCTCAATGAAGTTTACACAGTAAACTCCACTGAGGGCCACTGAGTCCAGGTGGACCAATTGGGCATCCTTGTAGGCATTAACTTCCCACTCAGATGCCCCCTTGCCATGCGTCAGCCCAGCTAATGTCTCCTGGGGCATTGGGAAGGTGCTGTTGATTTGATCCTCAAGCTCCTGCAAAACAGGAAAAACAGAAACAGCTGTCTTGTCACATGATTGGTGTAGCTGGCATAGAATATGGTGGGGATAAAGGGGACCAGGACTTGACAGATTTTGCTGTCTATGTTTTCTAAAATAAGGTAAGTGTTTTGAACTTTTAATAATTTTTTGTTAGGCTACCTTCTTGTGTTTCTTCCTTGCCGGCAGCTTCAGCAGGCTTAGCTATTCTTGGCGCAAGCAATTGCGCTGGCAATTCAATATCCTCTTTCCTGGCACGCTTTGCAGGTTTCAGGTGGGTATACATTTCAGGGTTGTCAACCCAGATAGACGGCGTAGAAAGATTGTACACCTTAAACTGGAGGCCCTCAACCACTGTCTTCTGAATGTTTAGTAAGCGCTCAATTGTCTTCTCAGGGGTGTCTATATTTTAGTCATACGGGCTTTTGTGGTCACCTTGTCTATTTTGTCTCTGTCAAGGATGGCAGACTTAACTCTTGCTTTGACCTTGCGGTC
Organism: Entomophthora muscae; assembly: GCA_014839935.2. Lineage (NCBI taxonomy): Eukaryota > Fungi > Entomophthoromycota > Entomophthoromycetes > Entomophthorales > Entomophthoraceae > Entomophthora > Entomophthora muscae. The sequence goes on along the minus strand of QTSX02000759.1, from coordinate 403,421 downwards.
AATTTCTTTGATCTCTGCAATTGTAGAGTCAAGGTCCTTCAAAAGCTTCTCCAATTCTCTCATTGATTTTTTACTAACATTTCCTTATGTTTTTATAGCTTTACACTCAATAAAATCTGTATTATTCTGATACTATTGCCTCTTTGTTTATCCCTGTTTGTTTCCCTCATTGCTCCAATATCCCATCTCTTACCCATTGTGTATATGTTTTATGCCCATCTTGATATGTGTTGTTTTCTTTGTGTTGGCATTGCTTCCATAATCACTATATTATTTTTAGCACTTTGCACAGCCCCTTGTGAAAATATTAACAGCAATTTGGTGATCAGCTAAATTTGAGTTAGAACATTATAGGTTAATTGTGTTTAGGTAAAGTTATTACTGATCCAAATTCAAAACCTTAATGATAAAATTTAAGCCAATCAGGAGCAAAGTGATAAAGTGATTGTTGTGATATAAAGATTCATTCAATAATTCTTTGATGCATGTGTGCTAGCTAATATTATTGGCTGGTTGTTTTGAAATTGTGTGTCATTGCCGCTGTGGCAAGTTGTTGGTGGACTAGTGCTAATCCAGCAGCTGATTGGGCACTAGTCCACCAACAACTTGCCACAGCAGAAATGGCGCTCAATAGAAAAACAACCAGACAATCAGATTAACTAGCGCACATGCACCAAAGAATTATTGAATGACCCTTTATGTCACAACAATCACTTTATCATGCAGCTCCTGATTAGCTTAAAGTTTATCATTAAGGTTTTGAATTTGGATCAGTAACAACTTTATCTAAACACAATTAACCTATAATTTTCTAATTCCAATTCAGCTAATCACCAAATTGCTGTTAATATTTTCACAAGGGGATGTGCAAAGTGCTAAAAATAACTGTTCTTGATCTAGATACACAGCATAGTAAATAGATTATTTTATTGAAATAAACTGAACATACAAAATAAAACCAACTATAAACAAAGAGAAAATAAACAATTGAAATTCATAATAAAGATAATATAAATAGAAAATGTTTTGTGACAGGGAGTTTATTGGGGGAAGAGATATGCCTAGTAGTGGAATAGTGCAGGAAGGAAGGAAGGAAGGTGTAGAGCTGGTGCTTGCCTGGGGGGTCTGTGATTGGGTGGGGCTGGAAATGGGGGTAGTGGTGGCGGGGGTAGGAGGATTAATTGTGATGGCCATCATATAATGCTCATTATATTCCTTGTTTTTCATTGGCTTGATGGGTTGATAGATGGCTGTGGCACAGGGTGGGAGGCACTTGTCTTCCTGTAATTGGTTGTCCATATTCACATGGAAGACAATTTGGGCAAACAAGCCGGCCACTATTTGGCAACCAAAGAGATAATTGTGGTCAAGGACCCCAAGAAAGAGGTTGTTGAAAGCCTGAGAGCGGCGCTCTTGTACTGTATATCCAATGTTGAAGAACACAACATCTGCCAGTTGGATGTCAGTGCAGCTGGCAGGGTAGACTGAGGCCTGGTGTCCACGTCCTTGGATGGCCTTGAGAGCAGTGAAGCTACCCTCCATCTGGTGGCTCAAGAAAACCCAGTGAAAGGAATTAAAGCTATCTCAGGAGTCAAGCAATTCACTGAGGATTTAGCTGTACTTGTAGCTATTGGTGAAATCTGGGTTTGTCCAATAGTAGACAAAACCCTTGGCTGAAACAGCCAGAAATGCACCAATAAACGTCCCCTTCTTGACCTTCTTCTTTCTATTTTTGGCGGCGGCTTTTCCTTGCTCACCAAAATTGTCAAACACAATTAATAATTTGTAGTACAAGAAAAAAATGGCGTCATCTGAAAAACTTGTCAGGCATTGGACCAGCATGGATTCAATTGCCTGGTCATAAGGGGAATCCTCACCGCCATCACATTGGTCAGCACATGGACTGACACCACCTTCCCATACATCCAGAGCTGTACCATGCGCTTAGACACCCAAATGCCATGGTGTACAAGTTGCTTCTAGACCTGGGTCAAGGGAAGCTTGGGGTCCTGCTGCAAGAGATCAAGCATAATTAAGTATACCTTGTTGATTTGGGACGTGGGAGCCTTCTTGGGCTTCTTGGTTGTCCCAACCAGGTTCCCCCTGTTCATTAGATTGTTGAACTCCCGCATTATGGTGGCTCGGGTAAATTGCAATTGGCTAGCAATCTGTTCCCAGGACAGACCCTGCAGGTTCAGTGCCACAATTTCCTGAAGAATTTAGGCAGTAATTATTCTGCGTTTGGGGCACTGGGCCAGGGGAGCTGGATCCTGATTGGCTGTAGTAGGGCAGGTTGGCTTATGGTGGGAAGTTGTTCCAAATCAAGGTTGCCATCCTGATTGGTTGGTTGGTTGGCAGTCAGCTTGTGCAGGGGTGGGTACGGGAGTGGGGGCAGAGCTAGACACTAGGTGACTGTTGAACAAGTCAAAGCCATATTGGTCGGGGGCCAGGTACAGGTCAGCTTTGTTATTGCGCGCCTCAAAGGCTTGGGTGTAAACAGGTGCCTCCACGTCCTGAGCCTTGCCTCCATTAAAGCTGGCTTGGCTGCTGGTGCTGTTGAAAATGTTGTTGCTATTGAAAACCATTGTAAAAAACCTAGGATAAAATCACTAAAAGTAGAAGTTTAAAATTTTATGATTTACTTTTTTATTGTAATCATCATTACATATTAGGAAGGTTCTCAAAATCATTATATACAAATAATGATCCATGAAAATGAATGAAATGCCTCTGTTCCTAAATGATATCTGTTGATTGGCTGTTGAACTATTATATTTCTATTTTAGGCTTATACTACACATCTTGTGTGACTTTATTTTGTTTTGTGCTTGTGGAATCTCACTTCCAGATTGTTCAAATTTTGTTTCATTTTAGTCCTTCTGTTGGTGCTTATATGAATCCTGATTTGATTATAATATACTCTGGAATAGCATCCATCCATCTCACTTGTTGTGTCAGTTAATTTTGTTTGTGGTTTAAATAACGCTGCTTTATATTTGCTATAATATTGTATAACAGGCTAGTGAAATTTTGTTTTTTGTTTAACAGTTCATTTATTAACCAAAAATATTTAAATTATTTGAATCCTGAATCTTGCACAACTTGGATTTTTTTCAAATAAGAAATCATTCTGTTTAAATCTGAGGTATTTCTGGTTGTCACCATAGCTTTTAAAACTGCTGTACAGTGTATAATCCCCAACTCAAACCAGCATATCAATAAGCAGAAGGCTTGACATCCAGAAAAGAATCACTGATTGAACCCTAAAAGGGGAAAACAGGAATACCAGAAGTCTATCTTCCAAAGTAGGAGGATAGAACTGGGACAATTTCTAAGCACCAACCAAATACAGCCTAGTTTCCTAGTGTCATAATAGGCCCATGAAGATACAGCCAATTGATAATTGCCATTAGGCTAGCTCAAGAAATACATAGGCTGTAGCTGAGGTGCCATGTACACACTGTAAAGGCTAGTAGCAGCACAAATACCAAGGACAGCCAATCAGGATAGGCGCAGCCAGCAAAGATGGACCTATTGCACAGGTAGCCATAGAGAACTGTCTGAAAGGACAATAACAAGGGTTGTTGCAGTATATATAGATACAGACACCTGAAAGGATGACAACAAGCTCTTAGTTACACCTGGATAGATTTCAGCTGCTGGCTAGATCATACTCCAGTCCCAATAAACACAATTATCTTTAAAGTTATATTCTCCTGTAATCTGTAGTGCTCTTGCATAAGATAGGTGGAGCACATTGGCAAGGCTAACATCTATCTGTAGCTTTGAACATACTAGCAATAACACTGATTGCTCAACAGATTTTTAAATAGGTAGAAAAAGGGTTTGGTTGGGTGTGAAATTGTACCAGGATCAGAATAACCAAGGTAGCACAATCTGGAATGTGTAAATGTTGATGCCAACCCATTTACAGAAAGGAGGACTGTGGTATTCAAAAGCAAATCTGACCAGGTCTTTGCAAGTATTGGGACTTTCAGACCATATTGAAATAGTGTTGCTAGCACAATTTACAATGCCATACAACCCATTGTAGTTAGTTTTAGTTTGATACTTGTACTTGAGGTATTCTGAGTAATGTTCTGAGTTGCAATTTTAAACTTATGGAGTGATATTTTTTTGGAAACTTTCATCTAAGCCAAGGCCAGTCAAAGGTTTGGGATTGTTTGTATTTCAATGATTCTGAATAATCTGAAGATGGAAAATGCAATCAAGCTTTAAGAATTTCAATCCAACATCCAAGTATAATAAGAAAACAATGGCTATGTGCAAAGCTAAGACAATCAAAAAAAATCAACCAAAAAATTATAAGGAGTCAAGTTTTAATACAATAGAACAATGGTGGCCAGGAATTCTTCCTGCCCCTTATTCCATAGGCTTAGAAACACTGCACACGCTTTCTTCTTTATTTATAAACAAACTTTAGTAGCTGGCTTTATTAAGCTGATGCTGCAAGCTATACACCCTTTTATCTACTTATCAAGCTTTAATCTAAAATAATTGCATGCTTTAGCATCAAACTTATCCTCCTTATGGGAAAGGCCTCATAAGAAGACATTGTGAGGTTTGAGCTCAGGTGGAAGGACTAAAATCAGCAATGATGGGGACTATGACGGGGCAGGGATCAATGTAATACTGCTATAGTGATGATTGATATAGTTCAGCTCATCTCTCATTAGTCATTGGCTTTATTGGATGAGATCCAGATGTGGCCCTGGGCAGCAAGTGCAGTTTCTATTCTGATTGGCTGCCTTTATCCAAATGTAATTTGGGCTGGGCAAAAAAATCAGCCATAGCCAGAAATCAAAAAGGAACTCATGGTCTTGGAAAATGAGACAAAAAGAATTGGATTTCTGGGGGCTTTTCTTCTGGAAATCTACCCTGTATTAAAAAATTACATCCCCAAGATAGACGTCTGTGTGGCCGGCTGGGTAGTTTTGGCTTGGTTTCCTCATTCTTTGATAGTCTCAACAGCCTGTGCACCATTTTTTATTGGGTGGCTGAGGAATCCTGATAAGTGGAATTCAAAGGATCTCATGCGCTGGGTAGTCTACCAAGAGTTTGATTAGATGCATATTTGTTGGTGTGATCATAATTTATACAGTAGTGAAGAGAGCCTTTTTCAGAGACATCCAGAAGCACATCAATGATGTAAATTCAGAACCTGAACGTAAAAATGCAGGATTGTCAAATTCTTGGTCCAAATTTCAAATCACTTTTGCGGTGTTGTAAATTGGTGTACGCTGGCAGATTCAACAGAAGAATTAGGAGGCAGGGGCACACACTCACTATGTGCCTTTGAATGTGAAGATTCAGAAGACATTGACCAATTTGGATTGCAGTAGTTAATTTTATTGGGTCCTATACAAGTAGGTCAAAAATTCTGCCCCTTGGCATTTACTGCCAACGCCTTTTATAGGGGTATTCTCATATTACTAATCACCAGTCACTGGCAATGTCTTCTAGGACATTCCAGAGCACTGTAGAGTCTGGGTTGGGTTGGCAGAAAAAGGGACAACCTTCTATTTTAGGGCGCAATCCCGCAATGCCTAGCACAAGGACACCCTCTGCTAGCACATTAATCAGTGATCCTTTTTAAGATATTCAACCACTTTCATATATAGTTCTTAGCAGGGAGTCAAACAGGCCATTTGAATTGATCCTGGCGTATTGGCGTTATTTTCTCTCCAAGCTGGCGCCTCGGCGCTTGATGTTAATTATGGCAGCGCTCTGGCGCTTGCAATTAATTGTGTTGGCGCCTTGGCGCTTGATGTAAATTATTGTGGCGCTCTGGCGTTTGAAAATAACTGTACTGGCGTCCCGGCGCTTGATGTAAACTAGAGTGGCGCCAAGAATATTTAATCCTGGCACCGTGGCGCTTGTTATTTAAGGTGGCAGTGGTGTGGCACAATATTCCTTGGCAACAATGTCATGGTCCACTAATCATGTATTTAATATATGATAAGTTGACACTAATTTCTGGAAGAGTAATTGATTGGCCCTAGTTAAATTTCCATAACTGCCTAATGAATTAAGCTTTCCACAATCCCTGGTCAACAATTCTTCACATGTGGGATATCCTTTTTTTAATTAAATTGAATTCTTTGTATTTTTATTTAGATTTTTAAAAATACAGTAACTCATAGACACTTTGCAAAGTTCAAGTCAAACTGCATATTTTCAATGGACAAAATGAATTAACTGCAATCAGATTTGAAGTGTTCAAATTCATCAACCATTTTCATTAAGTCTACTATGTTTTTTGGAATTGCAGAATTGCCAAATCCAAGAATCATATTTCAAATCACTTTTGAATGTCACTAGTAAACTCAGATATTAATTTTGGGAACTGGAATCCAAATTGAATGTACAGTAATAAACTAGGACAAATCAGCCCAAATAAAGAAGCTCCACTCTGGATAAAATCAAGTGAAAAATCCAATCTCAACAACCATGTTTAGACATGAAATTAAGTGAAATGCAAAATTATCTAAACTAGAAATGATGCAATATTATGCACTCTAAATCACTAATATAGTGACCACAAAACCAAATAATGATATATGAGCTACCCTTCTGATGACGCAGTAATTTTTTAAAAGTTTTTTGACTTCTGGCGTAGCCAGGGGCCAAACAAACTTCTTTTAGAGGAAGAAAGGAGGGGGAAAGATAAACCATCAGTTTGCTACACTATGTATTCATGTAGTGCTATTAAGGATACTTGATTACAGTAGATTTTAAAAAACACTAATAATAAAATAGAATTATATATTACAATCAATCTTATCATGTTGTCTTTTCCTTGATGTGTTGATAGTTCATTTGCTGTTGATAATGTGATTGCGTTTAATTAACAGCAAATGAACTATCAACACATCAAGGAAAAGACAACATGATAAGATAGATTGTAATGCTGTAAATTCAGAACCTAAACGTAAAATGCGGAATTGTCAAATCCTTGGTCCAAATTTCAAATCACTTTTGCAGGCAACTCAGTTGAGTGAAAATTAAAATATTTAATAAAATCAACCATTTAATTTGACTTTTTTTGATTTATTTAAATAGGCAAATTTCAAATCTCTTGAGCAGATAACTCAACTAACAATAGACAAAACTCAGCAAACAAATGCGAGATACATGAATCAGAAATGCAGGATCCAATGTACAATTTTAGATTTCCTGTATTTCAAACAAATCATAGACATCATGTAAAACTTAAAAAATCTGAATTTGCAGGATTGTCAAATCCAAGAACCAAATTTCAAATCATAATTGGGAGAATTTGAAATAAATATAATTTATGGGTGTCTCAAAAAGGATGTTAAAGGATCTAGAGTGGATTTGTGCTAATTCTTTTAGGAATCATAGTCATTCTCAAAAATCACCCTATTCCAGTTTAGGACAGCTAAAATTTTGATTGTAATATTCACCAACTTAACATACTTAACAATAAAATTGACTGAAATATACACTCCTATTTTTGGGTTTAAAATTTTAATAAAAATTTATTATGTCTTTTTTCAATAACAACCAAGTCAATAAGCTGTTCCCTGGCCTTGATGAAATCATGCAGGGCTACTCTGGGTCTCTTAATGGTATAGCCTCTGTCTATGGCCACTCCCAACCCGCAGGCCCCTCTGCAAGCACCACCCAGGAGTTTGTTCTTTCTCCTTCAACTTCCAGCATGGCCCTGTTTGCCCATCATGCACAGGCAGCTGCCAACCCAAATCCTGTATCAATAATGGCATCTGGAATCAGCCATTTGAGCCATGGGGTCACCCAGAGAGCCCAGAATCCCAAAACAGCTAATCAGATGGCATTGACCAGTTCACAAGAGGAACATATCTCTTCCCCAGCCAATCATCCTGCAAGACGCAGAAGAAAATTAATCACTCCAGAGATTGTTCTCAAAATGGTTGAAAAGCAAGGGATGCTTATGTCCCTTGGGGAAATTATAGCCGTGATGGGGTTTGCAAAGTCCACTGTAGCTGCAACCCTGCAAGCCCACGTCAACTGTGGACTCCTACCAAGAAGACCCCAACTGGTGCCTGTTCTTCAACTGAAGGTGAAAAAGCCCACCCTCTCATGATGGCTATTATGGAGCGTAACCCACAGATGCCCTTGGTTCAGGTCCGTCTCCAACTGGGACTCCACAGCATTTTCACCAATAAGAGAACAGTAAATTTGTGAATGCACAGAGTTGTGGTTGTTGCCAGACTCTTATAAAATCAGGTTCTCAGTGGCCCCAGTTTGATGGACACTGAAAACCCAATGATTCTAGAATCATCAATTTTATCAAAGGAAGGGCAATGAGGGCCTGTAATGACGTAATCTTCCTTTCATATGCCAAGATTTTGGCAAGTATTCAAGACTTTGGAGAAAAGCACATCCAGTCTGACGTATTCAAGCATGGACCAATCTTTTATTGTTTTGTTGGGGTTTTGTTGGCAGTTTCCCCATTGGACGTCACTCACTACTCCACAATATCAAACACCGCAGATGGGTATGCCTACCAGACAGAGTTCAAGGCCATGCTGGAGGAGTGGGCCACACAAAACGCCGTGCACACAGTTGTACTGAGTGCAGAGATGGAGTAGCAGGAATGGGAAATCCAAGAAATCAGGGCTGCGGGGCATACCTGTTGGTCCTACCCCATCAACCACACTGACATACATCTTGCAGATGTATGTCTTTACAATTTTGGTTCAGCTCTCAGGCGCTAAAAGCCTGCCACATACAATGAACTGTGCACCCAAATTGATAAGGGGTATGAGCTTTCCCCTTTTGTATCTGTCCAGGACCTATCAGATCTTGTCATTTTCTATGTAAGTGATAGTGATAAGTCCAGAAAGCGCTCCTGCCTCCTCCCATGCCAATCCATCCATTTCACCAAGCCTGCATATGTGACAGAAGACAAATTTGAGCAATTGAAGCAATCAGCTCTTGCTACCCCTTCCCAGTCAACAAACCCTGCCTCCCCAACCCACCCATCAAGCCACCTGCCTTCCAGCCCTGACTCCCAAGCCACCACCCATTCCCTCCCCACTATCTCTGATGCCGCCCCTTTCACAGGTGCAGATGAAGGTGATGTTCTTTCTGCCCATTCCCTCCCCTACTCATCCTTTGATCAGTGAAATAAAACTTTTCTTTGTGCCAACTTATTAAAATTGATTTTGTTCTTTTAGTTCATAATTAATAATATATTTTTTACATTGTTAGCATTCCATATATGTAAAGAATGTTGTACATTTGATGTGGTAACATATAAGTGTTTCCATGGATATTTTCATCATCATTAATAAATTAAAGACCATAAATGTAAATATTGCATTAGAATATTGCAATTAGATGTCAACTCTTGATATTTTGATATTATGTGCATAACCAACTCATTTTTTAATAAAATTCATTGTAAACAAGGCCTTTTTCAATGTAATTTATATAAATGGACTGTGTTTATATTAGAGAGCTATTTACGCTTAGTACAAATATTGATACATAGTGCATTTTACAGCCTGTATATTTACCTATTGTAATAATTCTGTAAACTTTTTATTTGGATTTTGCAAGGTAATAATAATGTAATGGATTAATAATTTACTGTTTATTGTCATTAATTGGCTGCTTTTCTTTGCTGTGGCAATGTGCATTTTCTGATATTTATGCACTAGTATCCAATTGGTTGGCTTCACATCCAATTGCACAGACAATAGGAAATCAAGCCGCCACCCTGATCACATCTGGTCTTGGGGTGGCGGCTTGATTTCCTATTGTCTGTGCAATTGGATGTGAAGCCAACCAATTGGATACTAGTGCGTAAATATCAGAAAATGCACTATTGCCACAGCAAAGAAAAGCAGCCAATTAATGACAATAAACAGTAGTTTATTAATCCATTACATTATTATTACCTTGCAAAATCCAAATAAAAGATTTACAGAATTATTACCAATAGGTAAATATACAGGCTGTAAAGTGCACTATGTATCAATATTTGTACTAGGTGTTAATAGCTCTCTAATATAAACACAGTCCATTTCATTAAATTATAATGGAAAAGGCCAAGTTTACAATGGATTTTTATTAAAAAAATTAATTGGTTATGCATATAATATCAAAAAATCAAGAGTTGACATCTAATTTCAATATTCTAATGCAATAGTTACATTTATTGTCTTTAATTTAGTAATGATGATGAAAAATATTCACATGTTGAAGGTAGTGCTATAAAAACCAGTTTCTTGATGTAATTCAAACAAAAATGTCAAATATCTATAGCTTAATAAACAAATTAGAGTCAGCCCTCCAAAAGGTTGTCAAGCTTGAATACAACATAAGAGCTATCATGGTAAATCAACTGGGAAATGAGGGAAGGGCCTTGGTCCAGCAAAATGAAACTGCAAAAAATAGCCTGGGAACAATGGTCAACAAAGAACACAAGGAAATAATTTTAAATCTTCAAAAGGAAATACTCAAGCGGTTAGATTTCAAAAGTGAAAGTTACAACTCATGGGAATTTGTAAAAACCAACAGAAAGAATACTCAAAGGAAAATAACACAAATGAAGAAGAAACCGCCCAAATGGAAACAGATGAAAACAAAACTCAGTCTAGAAGCAGGAGCGCTTCAAGAAATACTGAAAATTTATCAAATGAAAACTAAGAAGAAACACAAGTTGCAATAAAGATAAGAAAAATTAAGCCTAGGAAAATTAATGAAGAGCAGCCAACACTCATGAAGTTTGCTGAGGTGGCGCCTGTGGCTGAGAAGGCCACAAGGTAAACAATTAGTAAGTCTTTTTTATGTTTTACTTATATTTATTTTAGTTATCACTAGGAATAGGGGCAAGGTTGCAAAAGTGGCGGCTTTTACACTGAGTTGTTTCTACAGGGGTTACCAGTCACTGGTAGCCCCTGTAAAACAAATAAATCAAAAACCAAATAAATAAAATAATTCAACAGAATATGAATAATTTTTCAAATATCAAAGCTAAAGATAGGGAATATTTACCACCCGCGGGGTGCTCACTGTGGTTAAGGGAAGCATACAAAATAGGATCAAATATCAACTTCAAATAGATGAATGAAATTTGTGGGGATGACAAGCTAAACTTTGATGAATATATATAAAAAAGCATTCAAAGATTCCCATTTGCAAACATCAATGAATATGAAAAAACCTAATAAAAACTGACTTTTAAATAGGAACTGAATATCTAAAAACTGAAATTTTTAATGAAGTATTAAAGGCATTGTCAAATAAAGTTGGGGATGCAGTCCTTGTGAACACATTTAAACCTTTATTAATTTTGTTTGCCAAGACATGGAGGCTGATACAAGTTGGGCGCCCCCTGGGACCCTCTTCAAATTCAATCAAACTTCCTATATCAATAGATTAGTTCAAGTTTTCAAAAAATTGTGCATGTTCTTGGAAAAATATATCTTGCAAAGAATTCACGCCGCGGTATACCTGATAATCCTCCTTCACTGTATATTAAAAACCAACGTCAAAAAGTTGGAGGATGTACCTATTCAAATTGATATATGCCGCTTAGCACACAAACATCAGAAGACACCGCAGGGGTATAGATCACAATAAAATAAAAATTAAAATATTAAAAGTAAAATTATAATTATAAATCTTAAAATTTATCTATTAAAATTTAAATATTTAAAATTTAACTATTTTTATTTAAACTTTTAGTATGTAAATTATAATATTAAATATCTAAATATATTACAAGACATTAGTTATAGTTGCAACCACGTCAAATAATAATAAATGAGTTAAAAATGTTTTTATTTACTAGCTTGTCAAGTAGGGTTCATTTATTACATATACAAACAAGAGAATTGAATTTATTCACACCATGCGGCCCGCTCTACTTATATTCTAAACAAGTGATTGTTTAGAACTCAAATTACCTTTCCCTTGTAATATCATTTGATAAATATATTCAATATGCTTGACCCGCGTCCTAAGTACTAATTAGTAAGGGATACATAAGAATCATTGGTGGTTGTGTTGTGTGGCTATAGTGGCACTGAAATAATAAGGATCAGATGATGACCTGCAAGGTCCAATTTGTGGCTTAGAAAAGCCAGAGTACCATCAACAATTCACAATTATTTAAATAAAATTAATCTATTTCTATCTTTTTTAATTTATTTATTTGTTAGCGCAACAGTCAATATAATATTCAGTGAATTATAATAAAAATATATTCCTCATACCTAGTATAATTAATTTTACTTACCTTTTCTACATATTTTTATATGTCTATAATACAATCAAACGTCACATCATTGTATATAAATAATAAATGTTGAGTTCTAATAAAAACAAAATAAATAAAAATAAAAATAAAAATAAATAAAACCCAGAGCGCCCATTTATCTGATTGGCTCAGAGGCCAGGGCTTTGGGGAGGAAGGATTCTGAGTGCTTGTAAAAACCTGCCACCTCATTGGGTGGCATTGCAAATTGACTGACCTTAAGGATGTTGTTGAGATCCTTGGTGTCCTGAGGGAGGCCTTTCTTCACCTTATTTTTGATCCACTTAAGACCTCCTCAATTGGGTTAAGGAATGGAGAATGTAGGGGGGGAAGAGGAGTCTCATTGGACAGTCATCCAGGCGGTGGCTGGCTGAATGGCCATTTTTATTGATGGGCGGGAACTTGGACACAACAAGATCCACTTTGTGGAGCCTGACATTATCCAACACAAAAATGTTGGTTGTACTGCAGTAATTGATCCAGAGATATTCCTATAAAGTTTGGAGAAAATCAAGAAATGTCCCACTATTATGAGAACCCTTGATCATCTGATACTGGTCCAACCCGCAAGGACCAAGAAGCGCTACCATGGAATAGGTCTATTAATGGACAGCTGCACAATGGGCTACAACATCCTTTGACTCCTTCTCAACTCACCCATGCCTAGACCTGAGTGAGAAGGAAAACAGCAATTTGTCAATGTAGAAGAACTGGACATTCCCGGTCTCCTTTAGTGCCAGATATGTCTTGGCATAAATGCATTAATCCTCAATGGTCTTCTCATTGTTTCTGTTAAACGGCAAAACTCCCAGTACTTTCCAGGAGAAGCCCAAATCAATCATTGCTTTGTAAGCAAGGGTTTTAGAAAAGAAAGCCCAAACTCTGTGGCAAGCATTGATTGGACAGCAAGTGAGTCCAGGTGGCAATCCTTGGTAACCCACTGTTTTATTGTGTCAATATGCACAGGCTGCAAGAGTTTGGGCTGCCACTTAGCCTTGGCAGATTTTGCAATTTTCCCAGTGTTGCCATACTTGGTGTTGATGTCAGCAATGTATCTGGCTGTGACACCAAATTTGGACACAATATCCTGAACTGCTATTCCCCTGTTCAAGAAGTTGAGGAGAGCTTCATGCTCATTATCTGTCAACTGATGCTGGCCCTTGGCAGGTACCACGGAATCCTGGCTAGCAGGCTTAACACAGGGGATGGGGACCTTTGTGTAGAAGGTGGGATCACGCTTGGTTGCGCTGGTACCGTCAATGGTGGCATAAGACACAGGCACAGATGGCTCTTCAGTGGTGGCCAATGGCTCATAGGAGGTGTCAAAGACGCAGGGGCAGGAAGTAGCAACTCTTGGATCAAGAGTGCGGGGCCAGGTGACAACTGGGTACACAGTGGAGGTGTATGTAACCTCATTATTCCTGATGACCTTTGTGTATGAGACTTTGGTTGCAGGCCTTGAGAGCAGCTTCTGTCTTGGATTGAGGCTACTGTTCCTGGCTTGAGATGTGGGAGGTGGTTGGTCTGGCACTGACACCTTGGGAGGCCTGTGTGTTGCATGATTCCCTTCAAGTTGGGTTCTTGGTCTGTTCTTGGACCCTCTGGGACGCCCTTTTAGACAGGCTGCCCCGCGGGCTAGTGCAGGAGCTGGTTGGGAATGTGATTGACGGTCCATAAAAATAAAATAAAAAATATATTTTAGATTAAATATGTATTTATCTGGATTTATTGGTTTAGTTGTGAGTAGTTGTTTTCTCATGGTTTAGCCTTGAATAGTAACATGATTTCTATATCTGTAATTTGAAGTGTATAATATTGTATCCTTTCCAGTTTTGGATGATTTTAAAGTTTAATCACTTTTTATGTCTAAACCTGGTTATTGAGATTAAATGAAAATTTTAATTTTAGTTTTGGTGGAGCTTCTTTATTTGTTTTGGTGTTTCCTAGTATTCTTACTGTACATTCAATTTGGATTCCATTTCCTGCAATTAATATCTGAGTTTACTAGTGGTATTCAAAAGCAATTTGAAATTTGGTTCATGAATTTGGCAATCCCGCGATTTCAAAAAACATAGTAAACTTAATGAAAATGGTTGATGGATTTGAAGGCTTCAAAATTGATTCCAGCTAATTCATTTTGTCCATTGGAAATATGCAGCTTGGCTTGAACTTTGCAAAGGTTTTATGGGTTCCCGCATTTTCAAATATTCAAATAAATACTCAAAGAAGTCAATTTAATCAAAAAAGGCCATCCTGCAAAAGTGATTTGAAATTTGGACCAAGGATTTGACAATCCTGCATTTTTACATTTAGGTTCTGAATTTACAGTATATAATCCTTTTTATTATTAGTGTTTTTTAAAATCTACTTTAATCAAGCACCTAAATTTTAGCCGTCCTAAACTGGAATAGGGTGATTTTTGAGAATGCCTATGATTCCTGAAAGAATTAGCACAAATACACTCTAGATCCTTTAGCATCCTTTTTGCAACCCCCATAAATTATATTTATTTCAAATGCCTCATTTTTGATGTGAAATTCAGCTTTTGGATTTGACAATCCTGCAATTTCAGATTCGTTAATTTTTACATGATGTCTATGATTGGTAGGACATGCCATTTCAAAAACAGCATCTTGAAAAACGCTATCTCAAATTTAATTTGAGATGGTGTTTTTTGTGTTAGTGATTTTGAATCACAAAAAAATAAAATAAACAATAAAATAGTTAAAATTTACATATACCTTTATAATGTGGTATCTCAAATTTATGCCATCTCAATTCCGTCACTTTGAGTCAGATTAATCAAATCTTATTTTGCTAAATTTATTTACATATGAAATCACTTAGTGTGGGGTGTGTTTACTCCATCTCAACTTTATGTCATTTTGAATTACGCCATTTATCTTAAACTAAAATAAGCTTATACCCAAACTAAAATAAAGCCTGTGGTATAGTACCAGAAGATGTTCCTATAGTATTAATCTGAGACACTTATGATAAGAACAACCTAAATAGATGTCACTATGATAGTCCTTCTAGTTATTGTCATTGCTGGGTAAAAAAACCAGTTTTGTTATATGTAATTTATAACTTTATTATACATGGATACGTTGATAATGGTTTTCTTAATAAAAGTTTTTTAATAGTGATTTTAATTTGGAAGGGGGTGATTACGCCATTTCAATTTACATCACTTCAAATTCCACTGAGTTTCATATCTCCCAATTGATTCAAGGCGCACAATGGATAGGGGAAAATAAGGGGAAATTACCTATGACGCCAGGCTACGCTATATTGATTCCCCCACCGCAATTCTTGCTTTCCACTTTTCAAAAGTATAGTTTCACGTCTAAAACCACTTAAGCAAAAAATGTAAGAAAACATATGAAACTTTGCAAATATATTTTTTTTGATCTTCTCTAAACAACTGGGTACTTTTTAACCCCAGTTGTATAAGCTAGTTTTTGAGAAATTCAAGTTTTACTCTTTGGCCCGGTTGAGGTAGCTCCACCGTAGATTTGTTAATTTAATATAAAAAATGGTCAAAAATACTATGTTTTTGAGCTACAGCACCTCAATTACGTCACTTCAAAAACGCCATCTTGAGAGCAAGTTTTCAGTCAAAACTCAAAGTTTTGCCTACTTGCATCACTAATAAAAAAAATTTCACAAAAAAAACATTGAAATTTTGACTTTATATATTTTTTGATCTCCTCTCCAATTCTATGTAAAAAAATTGATACTTTTATATTAAAATCATTCTCATTTTTATCTTTAAAAACAACCCCCAAATTGTTCATATTTCAATACTAATTCACTTTTAGATGCCTCCCAAGTCAACTGCCAAAGCTGCGCCCAAGGCCTCCAAGGCCTCAAAGTCCAAAATCACTCTGCCCAAGGCCAAAAAGGCCAAGACAACCCCAAAGAAGCAGCCTTCTAAAGCCAAAGCTCCCAAGACCCCAACTCTGTCACCTGAATAAGAGGGAAACAGTCCTACCCCTCCCCATTCTCCATTTGTTTACTCCCCATCTGATCCTCAAGAGAAGTTGTTTAACTTCAATTGCCATTCTGACCCCACTTCAGAGCCTAGGATGAAGAGGAGCAGGAATCTGAGCCTGGTGCTCCTGCAGATGAGCCAATTGAGCTCTGGGATCTTAACTCTATCCACAATATATGCAACCAAAATGGCACCTTTGCTGTGCCAACAACATACCCTATCAGCTATCCAATTATGACAAAGAAAGGGGGAGCCAGTTTTGTCTACAAGGGCTATAGATTCAGCTGTAATGACAAGAATAAGCCCATCCGCCAACATCACTTCAAATTTGATAACGTTGGCTGTCCAGCAAGGCTCACAACTTATGGGTTCATCAGATTCAAGGCCCTTACTGTTAACCACGACTGCACCAAGCCTTTTGACCCTCTCTATCAACTTATACACTGGTTTCTTTGCCAGGTGATCCCAATCACAAAGGATCAAACTGAAACTGAGGTTGTCAACAATGTGCTTCTCAATTTAAATGATACCCAACTAGCAACTGTTGGTGGCACCTCAAAACTACAGAGATATTTTACTGATCAAAGATATGCTCTGAGAACTGAAGGCGTCAGTGCAAGCTCCATTGATCAATTGATCATTACTGAGGAGAAAAAACTATCTCACCATGAAGAAAGATTCCTCCTCCATGATGATGGTCAACATGCCCCAGAGCATACCATCTGCTTTGCAACAAGCCAAGATTTGCGCAACCTCTTCAAGTGCAAGACCTGGCTTGCAGATGGCACTTTCTCCACCTGCCCAAAGCTCTTTAGCCAGCTTTGGAATATCCATGGGCAGGTTGGAAATCTGGTTCTTCCCCTGGTCTTCTTTTTCCTCCCAAATAAGAAGCAGGAAACCTATGTTTGGGCACTCACAATTTTAAAGGCCAAACTGGATGAAATCCTCACAACAATTGAAGAGGAGCCCAAGGAGACTAGAGGGCGCAAGAAAAAATCCATCTCCCAAGAAGAAGATGCTCCCACCCCAACCAAGAAAAAGCCTGAAAGCCTTCCCTACCACAAATATCTGGTAGTGGATTTTGAACAGGCTCAGGCAAATGCCTTTATTTGTGTCTTTAAGAGCTCCCCTCAGGGATGCTACTTTCACTTCAGGCAGGCACTCTGCTGCTGCCTCCAAAAGTGCTCTGACCTCCATGAGCTGGTCTACACTGAAGGCATCAAAGAAGCAAAGGATGTTTTTAATTGCTTTGCTGCTCTTGCCCTTGTGCAAAAGGAGGAGACCAATGCCTTTTATGATGCCCTCCTCCGCCATCCCTATATCCAGGCCAACCAGGCAGCCTTTGCACCCTTTATTGAGTATTTTGAGACTCAATGGGTTGGCATCTTCCAAGGAGCATGCCGCATTAAAAAAGGCGGTGACTCAATCACCTGGAACTGCTATAAGCAGGTCAAAGACAGGTTGATCAAGACCACCTCTTCCCTTGAAGGGTGGCATAGCCAGTTTGTCATAATGGTTAGGGTGCATAAGCCCAAATTCAATAAGATCATGGTCCACCTCAAAACTCAACAAGCCATCTCTGCCTGCCTCTTCAAGACTGGCATGAAGACCAAGGGTGATCCCCCCAAGATGACCAAAGTGGTGAAAAAGTACACTGAAATCAGCAAGGTGGTCCTTGCCTACTATCCCAAGGATAGCAAGCTTGAGCATCTCTAAGCTATCTCAGTTGCTCTTTCTACCAATGTTTGAGCCTATTTGAAATAAACACTCCTTTATTTGCTCTCTTATTTCCTTTAATTTTATCATTATTTTAGTTTTATTTAGTATTTGGTACAATTCTATGCTTATTTTAAAGTATAGTTTGTAGTTAAAATAGATGAAAATAGTTGTTTTTGGGATTATCTTAACTTTTGGGCTTTACTCAACTATGTTGCTACTAATCAACCCCATTTTTTAGCGCAGATTTGGAATCCTGAGGCTTTTTTAAGCCTAGAAATGTTTTTTTGAATTTTTATTTTTGGGAATTTTTTGGGTAATTTTTGGAGTTCAAAAAATCTAAAATTTTAAAACTGTTTTTTCTTAGTCAAATGCCGTAAATCAAAATGGCATTTTTACTAGTAAATCAAGATAGCAGAAATTTGAGATGGCATTTTTTGAGATGCCGTTTTTGAAATGGCGTGTCCTACCCTATGATTTGTTTGACATACAGGAAATCTCAAATTGTACATTAGAATCCCGCATTTTGGATCCATGTATCCCCCATTTGTTTGCTGAGTTTTGTCTTTTGTTAGTTGAGTTATCTGCTCAAGGGAATCAAAATTTGCTGATTTAAATAAATAAAAAAAGTCAAATTAAATGGTTGATTTTATTAAATTTTTAATCTTCACTCAGCTGAGTTGCCCGCAAAAGTGATTTGCAATCCCAACCAAGGATTTGAAAATCCCGCATTTTTACGTTTAGGTTCTGGATTTACAGTAAACATCCCATCCTTTAACTTAATCTGTACACCAGTCAAAACTTTACTTACACCCATGTCATTATTGTAGATTGCTATATATAATTTTGATACCATATAAGCCAGGCATCATCAGAGATAGCTGTCAGGCACCAAGTGATAGTAGCCATGCAAGCAAACCATATGAAGAGCCCACCCCCTATTCTATTGGTTGCCTTCATAGCTGAACACAACTCAAACAGAAGCAACCTCCCCATGCCCCCAGAGCTGCGCAGGGTAGCACAAGACCCAGATACCATGGTGGGCAAGATGATTTTCAACCCAAGTTAAGTGGAGCTTGGGGTTGTGATGGAGAAGATAAAGCATAGTGGGGTATACCTCAGTGATCTATGACTTGGGCATCACCTTTTGCTTCTTGTCTCCAACAGTGTTCTATTTGCTTATGTGAATTACAGATCCCCATATTACTTTGGCACCGGTAAGCTTTGCCTGACTTGCAACTTTGTCCCAGGTCAGCCCAAACTGATTGAGTGCCACAACCTCCTATAGTATCTGGACCAAGATGGTTCAGCGCCTGGGTTAGGAGGTACATAAGTTACAGGATGATTGGTTGGAGATAAATCTAGTTGGCTGTTGGATATCAATGGCTATAGGAAAGATCCACCAACCTGATTGGCTGGTTGGCTGCTGAACTGTGAGGAGTAAATAAGAGGAGTGGGGATAGAGCTGACCACCTGATTATGCTAAACAGGGTGAGCTCAGCTGAACAGGAGCAATTTACTTATTATCTTCTTCATTACCAAAAAACCAAAGGCTTGGGTGAAGATGGGGCTTACTTTACTGGGTCCTCTGCTTACTTGTATTGGCTTGCCTGGAATATTGCCCCTTTTGCACAACAAAACTGCTATCATAACTGAAGAATGTCATATAATAAATGCAGCCAAAACCCTTGAAACAAGAGCTTCATCTCTAATAGCTGTAATTTTACTTTAATTACAAGTCACCATCTAAATAATTCCTAAATCCTTACCCTTGCATAAAGGATCAGGCCCACAATAAAAGCTCAGGAAGCCTGATTTTCAACAAGATAAAGAGATATTGTTTCAGATAGTGCTTCAATGATGGCTTAAACTATCATGCATCCCAGGAGTTCATTTATAGTTAAAAGGTAAGAAAGCTGAAGCAAAACATTGGGTAACATATCCATGCTTTTCAAGCACAATGTGGGAGATTAGCACCTTGATTCTGCAGGGGGCCAGGTTAAAACTTGGTTTACTTTTGATTGGGGCTATCAGCAAGTAGTTATTGTGTATCAAAAGTTGACAGGCTAAACAGGGCCTTTCAAATGCAAGTTTAAGCCCTGAGTTCTTCTCTTTAATCCAATGAGCTACATGTCAATGAATAAGAACGTTCCTACGTTAATTTATCAATGTATCCCGTGGGAATAACACACAACTTGAGTAAATGATAGGTTTTGTAACACTTGGCCAATATTAGGAATAGTTTATATTAGCTAAGCATTAGAGGTCAGGAGAATCCTGACATAAGGAGCCTTAAATTTGATAGAACTTCCTGGTTCCCAAACCATATAGTCCATTATTGCTTTTTAATTTGTTCTTATCAATTTTGAAAGTAGGTACGGTATATGTTGCATGGGTTTTGTCTGTTGCATGTTGGCAAATGGTTATTTGGATGCTGCTCTGACCCTTCTATATGTTGGTGCCTCACCCATATCTTCAGCGGAACATTTTATGTCCCAGAACAACCAATCCATTTAGCTTGTTGAGATCCATCCTTTTGAGGGCTGGGACGTGCTGATACAATTCTGATAACTTTTGTAGCCACCCAAGTACCCCTACACCAATTGTTAGCTCTTTGGCAGTCAGCATATCCTCTTTAGATCCCTTGCATTCTGCAACTTGGACAGCTGTGCCCCGTGTAAGTTTGAGCATGCTCTGTTTACCAGTGGCTTGATCTTTGCTTGCCCTTCCAGCTGTCAAACGCTGCTGCACTGACCCTTACTGTAGTTGCTACCAAAGTTATCAAATATATCTTCCAATGATTTTGTCTGGTTTGAAAAGTTCTGGCAAGCTGCCGGTCAATCAAAAACATTGCCCCTGGCGGCCCATCACATGTAATGGGATGGTGATGGTTAACAAAGCTGATCTGATCTAGGTTGCTGGATCTTTGTAGAGATCAGAAGTCCAAGATGGCATGATCTGCCATTGCTGGGGGTCTCTTGGTAGAGGCAAAGATGGGATGATGTAATGCCAATGCTGTTCCCAGGAAGCAACCAGTAGCCGCTAGATAACAAGCTGTTAAAGCAAGGATACCATGAGATTTGGAGAGTAAACCAATATGGAAGGCTTAAAAGAAGCTTTAAGAACAGATATATAAAGCTTTTCTTAGAGGGCCTTAAAGTGTACTGGGTATAGAGATACTATAAGTAATGTCATAACTGTGGTATAGGCAACAGTTATAGAAGGGGGAGGTAAGGAGTTGAAGAGTACATTATAATTGAAGAGAATAAAATAGGTTATATGCTATTATGATGGGGGCTGTGAAGTGTTATGAAGGTGGTTGTGACTCAGGTTCAAGTTGCATGAAAGATGCTGTTCCTAATAGGATAGTATCATCAGAAATATTATGGTGGCATCAGCAGAGGGAAGCAATACTTGGTACCCTAATTAGGCAACATGGTGTGTTTGACTCATAGTTGATATGTGAGGATTGAGACATATAACACAGAAAAATAACCTTGTACTTGATCAAGAGGAAGGTAGTCAATAAAGATGACAGGGATAAGTTGTTTAGTTTGCTTTGTTACTCAATATAACAAATGATTCAGGAAGAAGTCTTAAATCCATACAGCTTGAGGATCTGGCTTTAAGCCTGTTGATATACATAATAGGATCTTCCTAGAAAGTGGAAGATGAGTGCTGAAGATTTAATATCAAAATCAATGAGCTAAAATGAACTTAATTTCATTTGGAAAGGGGCTCAAGAATTTATACCCAGAGGTTCAATCCAAGTAGCCTTAGTGGGGATACTCCAGGTGGCTGGTAAGGATATGGAAGCCTCAGGCATTGCCGTTAGCCAGTATATGGGCAAGAAGAACACCTCAGGACAAAGTTAAATATATTTTTGTATTGGCAATCTACAAACTACTATCCACTAGGCCAGTTAAAACCCTGGTGAATTTGAATTCACGACATAAGCTTGAGTAGATCAATATCTAACAGGAACTGCAGCCTTCTAAAAATATGATCACAGCTGCTTGAATAGTTGTATTTATATCAGGACGGGTGGAGGAAAGTTAACTCAATCCATTCCTCAAGCTGAGTGGTTGGTTATAGTAACAAAGTAAATCGCAATCTAAAAGTTAGAGAAATTCAGCCTATGCAACAGACTTCGATATCAGATTACACAGTTTTTTAAATTATGCTCAAAATTCCAAGTTTTAACTATTTTAAAAAAAACAACATAGAAAATTGGGCAGCTTATTATGAAATGAAAACATTGGTTGGATTTAGATCAGTTTCATGCTTTTGAAGACCTAATGCTAATTGATCTTATAGTTGCTTGGAGCCTTAATAAAAATGATAAAACGAGTTACAGATTGTATATCAAATGAAATATAATTATTATATATTTTGTTAGACGAAGTGATTAAGGTGTGGTAGGATTGTGGTTTTTTAGAAAGCGAGTAAATTGCAAAAAACGGGCGCATAAGCTACCATCTTCTTTACCCACGCTGGTAATACGGCCTTCCGCCAAACTGGGGAGATCCTTGAGCACCAGAGGGGGCTGGTATTGCATATTCGGCGGCCTCTGGTATTGGGACTGATAGTGTTGTTGGTATCGAGACTGAAAATTGTTTTGTTGGTGATAGTTATTTTGATGATTCTCTTGGGTATTGGCTTGTTGAGGGTTTGGTTGTGGTTGGGTGTTCTGGGGACTGGGCTGTTGAGGGATTGGTTGTGGTTGGTTGTTCTGTGGACTGGGCTGTGGAGGGTTTGGTTGTGGTTGGGTGTTCTGGGGACTGGGTTGTTGAGGGTTTGGTTGTGGTTGGTTGTTCTGTGGATTGGGTTGTTGAGGATTTGGTTGTGCAGATGGTGATGTGTTGTTTTGGTTGTTTGGTTGATCTTTGACTTCAGTAGAGCCTTGGGTGGGATTCTGTGTGTTTTGTCCTGTGCTATAGCTTCCAGATGGCTGTACGGAGACGTTGGGCTGAGCTTCAAAGAGATCCTTGCCAAAGTCATCTGCGAATCCCTCAGGGAACTTGACATCACTTGGGACAATGTTTGTTACAAGCAATGCCTTACCAGCTATTGATGAACCAGTGCCTCCAGTAATAGTGATTTGACCGCAGTTTGTGTACATCTCACGGTTACCTGATCGGTTGAACCATGACCAGAAGAAGGTTACTGGGCCGCTGGGGGCGGAGCTGGGGATGGGGACGGAGTAAGATTTGGATCCACTGACACAGTTTCCAAACACCTTGTGAGTCACTGCAAAGGTATTGCGGTCGTAAGAAAACCCAAACTGGCAGTGGCCTCCGTCGTGAACAGCAGAACCTTCCAGTTCCACATTGACTGTTGAACCAGCAGCGTAGCTTCCCGAAGAGACGATCTTCTCAACACTGCCGCAGATGTTACCTATGCGATCTGGGCTCATCGGAGTGGTGAGACTGTAGTCCTTCTGAGATTCGGGAATGTCATTGCGCTCCTTGTACTTGTCAGAAGGGGGATTCTTCATCATAATGTGGGCCTGGCCATTGGTAATCAACGAAGCAATCAGAAGTGAAGATTTCATTGACGAATTTGGCTGACACTCGGGTTTTTATTCGCGGTGAGAGCAATTCAATCTTTTTAGGATCACCCCACTTCCTGGCGCTTGAGTGGAACAAAGTAAAGTGATATTGTAGAACTCACATTTGTTTACCTTTGCACACATATGACTAAATATCCTCCTGCAACCAAATATTTTTTCTCATCACATCGCATCAACCAAGCTCGTTTTAGTTTAAGGTTTATCAAATATTATAATTTGAGTTCCAGACGTAGTCTCAATTCCCAAGCAAATTAATATGCGAAATTTCACCTCCTCATTCCCCAGCTCTTTTAGCCAAGCAATGAGGTTAATTAATGCATTCACGGGAGTACCCTTGATTAAGAAGTTTAAACTGGTAATTTATATGAAAATTAAAGATTCGCACTGCACCTTTGAGCAATCAATTCGAGCGGAGTGATGATCCAAACCACCCTACAAAACCTTAGAATCGGGTTAAAAAGGCTAAACCATATAATACGTGCTTCGTAACCTCAGGAAAGCAAAGAAGCTGGAAGCAAACTGATCCAGAAAGTTCCGTCTCATTTTCCAATCGCGGATATTCAACATTGATGACATCACGCTAAAGCCAATCATCAGATCTCCCCCTAACCTACCTGCCCACGCAGGGGTCTCCATCTCTCACCTCTCAATATATCCCTAAAAGTAAATTTCAGTCGTTTAAATCAATGCAATCGAATTCAAAGAACCCAACACAGCTCCCATTAGCTGGCCCCAACTTTTATTTAGGACATGGGCGGCGGGGCTAAAACTTGGAAGGGATCGAGTTGACAAGGTTTAAAAATCCAAACCATCCAACTCGTTACATGCTTGTACCTTTGCTCCGGAAATAGGGCCCGAGAATTAATATATATAAAAGTGAGTCTGTCTGTCTGAAATGTCGCCTCGAGTGGGCTCAAGCCGTAAGGGATTTGACTGAATTGATTTTTAGTTAAATTTGATTTTGAAAGTTAATTGTTAATCAACAAGCTCAATTTGGCTCACCCTTACATTCAATCCCTTACATGCATCTTTGAGAGTACACAGATTGAATTCAGTGGATGTGTCCTAAATCATGTTGAACTGAAATATAAGCCACTCAAACTTTAATAAATTTGTATTTGATCACTTGCATTTTAAATTAGTGGCTAATCTTATTCAACCATATCAAAGTGGCTTATCTTTCTAGATTACCCGACTCTAGAATGAGTGGATTAAAACTGGAAGAGAAGCAGCAATTGTTTTAGATTGTTTTACATGATTGGATGGTTATGCTCTATGCTGAGGATTGAATTGACAACGAAAAGAGAGGTTGGTCAATTTAAAGCAATACAGTTTGAATTATAATATAAATATTAGTTTAAGTACAGGATGGTTGGCTTGGACATTTCGAAATTCTTATTCTTCAAGTGAGATAGTAGAGCATTCCAATTCGATGCCACCTAATCCAAGTAGCTCCATATTGTTTCAGAGTAAACCTTGCTTGCCACAGCTTCATCCCAAAAGAACATCAGTGGAGTAAAAATACTATGATAAAATTATGATTCAATATAATGATTTTCATGAAATTCAGAGGACGTAGATCAATTTTTCAGTTGATTCCAATCAAAATGGTACCAAACATGATAGCTCTAACTGCTCTAGATGCTGAGATATATAGTTAAGTGCTGGAATCGGGTTCACGTCATAATCAAAGGCTAAGACTCAATTTGAAATTATCTAAATTTACTTTTAATGCACACTAAAAAACTAAAATCAATGTATCTCAGTGAATACTAAGCTGATTTTGATGTCCAATAGCTTATTTAAAAGCTGCAGATCAGCTCTACATTTTGAAGGGTTAAAAAATCAAATACTAAATTTTAAAATAATTAGTTTAGCTGTACTAATCTTGATAGTGATACTACACTTATTTAGATTTAGTTTTATTTATACTTGAAATATACAATTTTAATTTTAAATTTAAATTTAAATAAATATAATTGAAACTACATTTTAATAAAGCAATTAAATAAATTTTAATTAAACACATGATAAGTACTCCAAGCCTAAAAACACAATAAAATATATTTAATTGATTTATTAAATTCAACTTTGATTCTGTCCTTGGACGGGGCAACCACCTAGTTAATAAATTAAAGACCATAAATGTAAATATCGCATTAGAATATTGCAATTAGACATCAACTCTTGATATTTTGACATTATGTGCATAACTCAATGCCTTTTGTTTAATAAATTCATTGTAAACTTGGCCTTTTCTATTATAATTTAATGAAATGGACTGTGTTTATATTAGAGAGCCATTAACACCTAGTATAATATTGATATATTGTACATTTTCAGTCTGCATATTTACCTATTAGTAATAATTCTGTAAACTTTTTAGTTGGATTTTGCGAGGTAATAATAATGTAATGTGTTAATAAATTACTGTTTATTGTCATTAATTGGCTAATTTTCTTTGCTGTGATAATAGTGCATTTTCTGATATTTACACACTAGTATCCAATTGGTTAGCTTCACATCCAATTGCACAGACAATAGGAAATCAAGCCTCCACCCTGATCACATCTGGTCTTGGGGTGGCGGCTTGATTTCCTATCACCTGTACAATTGGATGTGAAACCAACCAATTGGATACTAGTGCATAAATATCAGAAAATGCACTATTATCACAGCAAAGAAAATTAGCCAATTAATGACAATAAACAGTAATTTATTAACACATTACATTATTATTACCTCATGTCAATATTTTGGGGTCTTGAGGAATTGTGTTTATTAAAGGACATGGTAATGTGAGTGTTGATAGGAGAATGTATGACAACAGTCCATAGCTACCAATTGGGTCTTAGAGGATTCTACGGCCTGGCGGTACTCCAAACCTGTAGGAAAAAACACACGGGTCTGCAAGTAGACAGCAACACGCTCTACTTGGATACTTCTGACTACTAGGCTTTGGCTAGTAGTGATAGAGATTCCTTAATCTCTATCTTCAAGGGTGAATATTCTGCTCAATCTCTAATCAGGAGAGCACATTATATAGGGTGGATAAGCCCTCTTGCCAGATTGTAGTCTAACACATCTAAATCTTACTAGTCAGTCTATCTGTTCCCCAGACTGCTAGTTTCAGCCCCCAGAGCTAGGGAGCCATGCCGGTCTGGCATGGGACTTCAATAGATTACCGGGCCTCAGCTTATCTCACCAGTGTATTGGCGGCATCTAGTTTGTGGTTTATGCATGTGTGAGTTTAGTTACCCTGTCTATTGGTATTTTGCATCATGCATTCATTAAGCTGAATGACTTTCTATATTGGTAATGGAATTTGAGGTATCTACAGTTCAAATGTTTGACATCAACCATATTGCATTAATATTCATGAGCATTTCATCCTATTGGCTGTTTAACGTTCTGTGATTGTGACCCGGAATATCAAGCCTGGTTTTTCAGGTTTGATCCAATGAGTGGGCCATTTTTGGATCAGGATCAATATTTGGATTAATCATCAATGTACTTCTAGCCACATCCAAGGAGCATGCTAAGTTGATGCTTCTATAATCAAGCCAGCGGAATGGCGATTGGTCGTCTACCCAATAAACCAAGAAGAAGAATGGTCAAGTCTATTACATTATTCTGGAGGCGTGGCACCTCGCAAAATCCAACTAAAAAGTTTATAGAATTATTACCAATAGGTAAATATACAGGATGTAAAATTCACTATGTATCAATATT
This sequence comes from Entomophthora muscae, assembly GCA_014839935.2. NCBI lineage: Eukaryota > Fungi > Entomophthoromycota > Entomophthoromycetes > Entomophthorales > Entomophthoraceae > Entomophthora > Entomophthora muscae. The sequence continues at coordinate 376,112 of QTSX02000759.1, read as the reverse complement.
ATACTAAGCGTTAATGGCTCTCTAATATAAACACAGTCCATTTCATTAAATTATAATGGAAAAGGCCAAGTTTACAATGGATTTTTATTAAACAAAATGCATTGAGTTATGCACATAATATCAAAATATCAAGAGTTGAAGTCTAATTGCAATATTCTAATGCAATATTTACATTTATGGTCTTTAATTTAGTAATGATGATGAAAAATATTCACGCGTTGAAGGTAGTACTGTTGCAACCAAGTTTCCAGACTCGCCTGCTAATGTATCTTACAATACACAGGGGGCGCTTGATGAGCCGCCCCTTGACGTATCTAACATTATGAATTGATCTGATGGCAATATTGAATGGAGGGTACTTCATCCTAATTAGGAGCACTGCCAATTTGACTTGCTGATTCCCGCACAAGTTATTCCTTGGCTCCAAACCTTACATGGAACTTCCCACTATGCCATCCCCTTGTGGCTTTGTGGCTTTTCCCATATAGTATATTACTTGCAATGTTCTACAATAAACAATACCTTATTCTTATTATTCTGTCCTTTCTATTGGACTGTTGTCTTCCCCAATTCCAAATACTGAATCCTCATTGGTTCAGTTGCAACAGTACTATAAAAACCAGTTTTTTGATGTAATTCAAACAATATGTCAATTATCTATAACTTAATAAACAAATTAGAGTCAGCCCTCCAAAATATTGTTGAGCTTGAATACAACATAAGGGAAATCATGGTAAATCAACTGGGAAATGAGGGAAAGGCCTTGGTCCAGCAAAATAAAACCGCAAAAAATAGCCTGGGAACAATGGTCAATGAAGAACACAAGGAAATAATTTTAAATCTTCAAAAGGAAATAAACAAGCGGTTAGATTTCAAAAGTGAAAGTTACAACTTATGGGAATTTGTAAAAACCAATAGAAAGAATACTCAAAAAATCAAACTAATTGAAGGAAATGAAATCTCACAGGTAATAAACACAAATGAAGAGAAAACCAACCAAATGGAAACAGATGAAAACAAAACATAAGCAAGAAGCAGGAGCGCTTCAAGAAATACTGAAAATTTATCAAATAAAAAATCAAGAGGAAGCACAAGTTAAAAGAAAGATAAGGAAAATTCAGCCTGGGAAAATTAATGAAGAGCAGCCAACACTCATGAAGTTTGCTGAGGTGGCGCCTGTGGATGAGGAGGCCGCAGGGGAAACAATTAGTAAGTCTTTTTATGTTTTACTTATATTTATTTTAGTTATCACTAGGAATGGGGACAAGGTCGCAGAAGTGGCAGCTTTTACACCAAGTTGGTTCTACAGGGGTTAACGGTAACTGGTAGCCCCTGTAAAAAAATAAATAAAAACCAAATAAACAAAAAAATTCAACAGAATATGAATAATTTTTCAAATATCAAAGCTAAAGATAGGGAATATTTATCACCCGTGGGGTGCTCGCTGTGGTTAAGGAAAGCATACAAAATAGGATCAAATATCAACTTCAAAGAGATTAATGAAATTTGTGGGGATGTCAAGCTAAACTTTGATGAATATATGTATGAAAGCATTCAAAGATTCCCATTCACAATGTCAGGGATCCACTCATTGGGAAGCCTTTCCCCAATTGAATAGAGAAGAGCTCCCAAGTTGAATTTGATCAGAGTGGAACCTACTGGAATTCCTATCATTAGCATGTGTAGAAGGTGACCAAATAGATGGAATCTTCCCAAGAAGGGAGTGAAGTGGTTGAGAAGATAGTAAACACTGGTGTACCCCAAGACCAACCAGGGGGCCTTGGGGTGGATGATTGGTGGGAATTGAGCAGTTTCAACATAAGGGGAATGTCTTTGACGCGGACTAAAACAATACCAAATTGAGTCTTCAGATTTGTCAGTAGGAGTTGGTTCAGGATTTTTGAAGTTAACATTTGCTTGTACAAAATTGATTAACACACACAAAGCCCAAATAAGGAAGATGAACTTCATGTTGTTGGGGGGGAACCTTTATAATCTACTAATCAAGTGTTTAGAATTGAGAATATAGATTTACTGGGTTGATAGGAAATAAAGAAATTGTTGGAGGAATTTAGATGGGAGGAATTTGTCAGTTTAAATACTGACTTTAAGTGAGGAAGGGAACATTGTGGTTACCAGGTGGATCTGCAAGAGTGATTTGTGAAGTATTGCCTTGCAGGACTGCAGCAGGCTGCAGCCTGCAATGCAAGAAGAGGAAGGTTGGGTTATTTCATTGCAGAATTGAACCTTGCTTTGGTTGGGAATAGAATCTGGGGATGGATGTGAAGTATTCCTTTTGCTTGGGTGGTTTCCTGGTTTGATTGGATATTTAGGCCCCTGAGTCTCTGGTTTGGATCTCTTTTGCATTTAATTTTGGATTGATTTGGTGGTTTATATTGACTGGAATTAAATTTAAATGCTGAATTAATACTTCTGTAGTTGTTATGAGTATCTGAAGCCTTGAAAACCAAATTTAAAGTGGAAATTATATTTTGATCTTTGATTTCCCGCTTGCTTTCAATTTCACGTTTGAAATTGATTAATACATATTCATTAATCAATTTTGAATGTGTTTTTGAATTGATCTTATTGGCAGATTTGATTTCATTCTCGGCTTGTATTTTAGCATTTAAAAATGAAATTACTGGTTCTCCCACTGTTTTAACACCATTTAAGTATAATTTGTGATTTGTGTTAGGGATGGAGTCCCTTACACGCAAACATCAATGAATATGAAAAAAACCTAGTCAAAACCAACTTTCAAATAGGAACTGAATATTTAAAAACTGAAATTTTTAATGAAGCATTCAAGGCATTGTCAAACAAAGTCAGGGACACAGTCCTTGTGAACACATTTAAACCTATATTAATTTTGTTTGCCGAGGCATGGGAGGCTGATACAAGTTGGGTGCCCCCCAGAACCCTCTTCAAATTTAATCAAACATCCTATATCAATAGATTAGTTCAAGTCTTTAAAAAATTGTTCATGTTCTTGGAAAAATATACCTTGCAAAGAGTTCACGTCACGGTATACCTGGGAATCCTCCCTCACTGCATATTAAAAACCAACATCAAAAAGTTGGAGGATGTACCTATTCAAATTGATATATACCGCTCAGCACTCAAACACCAGAAGACACTGCAGGGGTATAGGACAGTTGAGCATGTCCTGTACAACTCCTTTGCATTGGCAATGTTGTATGGGTACTACATGCCCCCTGAAAAAAACCTATTAGTTGATTCACTCACCCACCTTCCTTTTATTAAACGTTCAACAACCACCAGGGTACCGGGTGCCACCCCTCTAGCAATCATATCCAGGGTTGTCCACCACGTACAGAAGAGTACATGGATCCAATTGGACGCTCTAGCCAAAAATTTAATTTTAGGGTATATTACCCAGAATAATCACATCCCCTTAGCAATTTGCATCCCCCTAATAAATCATTTTCCCTTGCAACTTAAATTTTATTTTTTTAATTTTTTTTATTTTAATGTTATATATTTTCATTGAAATAGGTAATATTAAAATTTTAATAGTAAAATTTTAATTAAATAAAAATAGTTAAATTTTGAGTATTTAAAATTTAATAGATAAATTTTAAGATTTATAATTATAATTTTACTTTTAATATTTTAATTTTATTTTAAATTTTAATAGGTAAATTATAATAGTAATATATCTAAATATATTACAAGACATTAGTTATAGTTGCAACCACGTCAAATAATAAAAAATGAGTTAAAAATGTTTTTATTTACTAGCTTGTTGAGTACAGGTTCATTTATTACATATACAAACAATGAGAATTGAATTTATCTGCATCATGCGGTCCGCTCCACTTATATTCTAAACAAGTGATTGTTTAGAACTCAAATTACCTTTCCCTTGTAATAGATTTGATAAATATATTTGATATGCTTGACCCGCGTCCTAAGTACTAATTAGTAAGGGATACATAAGAATCATTGGCTTCTGTATTGTGTGGCTATAGTGGCACTAGAATAATAAGGATCAGATGATGACCTGCAAGGTCCAATTTGTGGCTTAAAAAAGCCAAAGTACCAACAAGGATTCACAATTATTTAAATAAAATTAATCTATTTATATCTTTTTTAGTTTATTTATTTGTTAGCACAACAGTCAATATAATATTCAGTGAATTATATTAAAAATATATTCCTCATACCTAGTATAATTAATTTTACTTACCTTTTCTACATATTCTTATATGTCTATAATACAATCAAACGTCACATCATTATATATAAATAATAATTGTTGAGTCCTAATAAAAACAAAATAAATAAAAATAAAAACAAATAAAACCCAGAGCGCTCATTTATCTGATTGGCTCAGAGGCCAGGGCTTTGGGAAGAAAAGATTCTGAGTGCTTGTAAAAACCTGCCACCACATTGGGTGGCATTGAAAATTGACTGACCTCAAGGATGTTGAAGAGATCCTTGGTGTCCTGAAGGAGGCCTTTCTTCACTTTATTTTTGATCCACCCTGTCACAGATCCTGAATGGATTAGACATAAAGTTGTCCACCTAAGGATTAAGCAACGGAACAATCACACAATTGTGCTATTGCATCCTGATTTTACTAATGATAAAGACATTTAAAACGCCTCTAAAACAGGTGTTTGATTTGCCTTTCAAATGCGCATAGGGCACAGGCTATACTTCCAAGATTAAAAATAGAATAACAAAGCTATTTATATCTACCTCCTTAAGGAAAGCCGTGTGAAACCAGTTGTTCTCTTGAGCAGGACTTTTAGCTGTGCCAATCCACTCTCCTCCATTAGGGAAGTCCTTCTGTCTGTGCCTCCCTGCCCCTGGTGGCAATTCCCCCGCCTCACACTATATAAGTGCAATACTATCATAATAAAAACCAGTTTTGTCTATACACCTTTATATTCTTCTGTCCTTTCACAGGCTGCCACTATACCATCAACAGGTATAGTAATAAGAATTAGGTCCCTGACTAACTGTTTGTAGAAACTAGCAACCCTTTGCTGCAACTTTTACGGCACACCCAAAGACCTCCTCAATTGGATTCAGGAATGGGGAATATGGCAGGAGGAAGAGAAGTCTCATTGGACAATTGGTAAGCCAGTGGCTGGAGGTGTGGCTGTTTTTATTAATGGGGGGGACTCGGACACAACCAGATCCACTTTGTGGAGCCCAACATTATCCAACACAACAATGTTGTTTGTACTGCAGTAATTGATCTGGAGATACTCCTTGACAGTTCAGAGAAAATCAAGAAATGTCCTGCTATTATGGGAACCCTTGATCATCTGATACTGATCCAGCCCGCAAAGACCAAGAAGCTCTACCATGGAATAGGTCTGGGAACAGATAGCTGCACAATGGGCTACAACGTCCTTGGACCCCTTCTCAACCCACCCATGCCCAGACCTGAGTGAGGAGGAAAATGACAATTTTTTGATGTAGAAGAACTGTATATTCCCAGTCTTCTTTAGTGCCAGATATGTCTTGGCATAAATGTGTTGATCCTTGATGGTCTTCTCATTGTTTCTGTTGAACGGCAAAACTCCCAGTACTTTCCAGGAGAAGCCCAAATCAACCATAGTATTGTAGACAAGGGTTTTAGAAACAGAAAGCCCAAACTCTGTGGCAAGCATTGATTGGACAGCAGGTGAGTCCAGGTGGCAATCCTTGGTAACCCACTGCTTGATTGCCTCAAGATGGGTGGGCTGAAGTAGGCTGGGCTGCCGCTTAGCCTTGGCAGATTTTGCAATTTGCCCGGTGTTGCCATACTTGGTGTTGATGTTGGCAATGTATCTGACTGTGACACCAAATCAGGACGCAATATCCCAAACTGCCATTCCCCTGTTCAAGCAGTTGAGGAGAGCTTCAGGCTCACTATCTGTCAACCAATGCCGGCCCTTGGCAGGTACCACAGCATCCTGGCTTGACACAGGTGATGGGGGCCTTTGTGTAGAAGGTGTGATAACGCTTGGTTGTGCTGGCGCTGTCAATGGTGGAATAAGACACAGGCACAGATGGCTCTTTGGTGTTAGCCAATGGCTCATATGAGGTATCAAAAATGCAGGGGCAGGAAGTAGCAACTCTTGGATCAAGAGTGCAGGGCCAGGTGACAACTGGGTACACGGTGGAGGTGTATGTAACCTCATTATTCCTGATGACCTTTATGTATGAGACTTTGGTTGTAGGCCTTGTGAGCAGCTTCTGTCTTGGATTTAGGCTACTGTTCCTGGCTTACAATGAGGGAGGTGGTTGGGCTGGCGCTGACACCTTGGGAGGCCTGTGTGTTGCATGACTCCCCTCAAGTTGGGTTCTGGGTTTGTTCTTGGACCCTCTGGGACGCCCTCGTGGACAGGCTACCCCGCAAGCTGGTGCAGGAGCTGGTTAGGTTTGTGATTGACAGTCCAAAAAAATAAAATAAAAAATATATTTTAGATTAAATATATATTTATTTAGATTTATTGATTTAGTTGTGGGTAGTTATTTTCTCTTGAGTTAGCCTTGAATAGTAACAGAATTTCTATATCTGTGATTTGAAGTGAATAATATTGTATACTTTCTGGGTTTGGATGATTTTAAAGTTTAATCACTTTTTATGTCTAAAAATGGTTGTTGAGATTGAATTTTTCATTTGATTTTATCCAGAGTGGAGCTTCTTTATTTGGGTTGGTGTTTCCTAGTGTGCTTACTGTACATTAAATTTGGATTTCAGTTCCTGCAATTAATATCTGAGTTTACTAGTGGCATTCAAAAGCAGTTTGAAATTTGGTTCATGGATTTGGCAATCCTGCAATTTCAAAAAACATGGTAAACTTGATGAAAATGGTTGATGGATTTGAACGCTTCAAAATTGATTCCAGTTAATTCATTTTGTCCATTGGAAATATGCAGTTTGACTTGAACTTTGCAAAGTGTCTATGAGTTCCCACATTTTCAATTATTCAAATAAATATTCAAAAAAATTAATTTAATTAAAAAGGCCATCCTGCAAAAGTGATTCAAAATTTGGACCAAGGATTTGACAATCCTGAATTTTTACATTTAGGTTCTGAATTTACAGTACATATCTTCAGGAAGTATATAAAACAAGATAACAAAAAAACTGTATTTTAAATGAACAGAGAACTTTATATACTATCTTGGCAAGCCACACAGTATTCATCTACATCATGGGGCTTGCCCAAGTAAAGTTCTGCTCAGGATTGTGTCAAGTATATACTTCTGAGAAGTATAATAAACAAGATAAAGAGGAAAATAAGAAGAGAATGATACTTTATTAGATATGAGTTTAGAGTATTATGGGAAGCCACATGCCATCCATGTACATCATGGAAGTAATGGGGCTTGTACAAGTAGTGTTCCTCTTAGGACTCAAAATATTTGATCCTCATAAAAGATGGGTAAATGATAAGAGTGCTACCAACTTAATGATTAGTCAGGGAATCATTTGGGGAGTCACCCAAGGAATTGCTTTCCTGAGAGGGAGTAATCAAAGATGTTGCAACAATTGGGAATATTTGAGCCCTATACAACATTATGGTCTGATAAGGGTGCCACTAACTCTCCATTACCCAGGGGATTGCTTTACCAAGCAGGAGTGATCATAGACGTTGCAACATCTCTTCCCAGGGGGCTGAAAACCAGATATTCCAGGGCTTTCTTGAGGTTATCCAGAACTTGTGCCAGGGATTCATATAGTTCAATTTCAGAGACTGGTAGTCAGGAATCTTGCTGCCTGCTTCTTGCTCTGCAGGAAAGAGGTGATCATAGTGAACAAGGTTCAATACAGTACAACCACCAATTCCCTTTAAAATTTAGGTGCTGTTTAGGTCAACTTCCACAATAACAATAGGTCCTCTGTTATCCTTCCTCCAACTCATGTAGGCCACAATTCAACACCCAAATCTTTTCCCAAAATGAGACCTATCTTCCTGGAGGGGCTTGGTTTCCCTTTCTAACATTTTCTTTCACATGTCTTCTTGGTCATGTCTGGTCTGTTTTACTGTGAGCTGGCATTTCCCAGTACATTTTTAGTTAGAATCAGGAGCAGCCCTGCAGTGATACTAGCAACAGTTGATTTATTCCCTTTTACAAGTGTTTATGAGCCTTTACCTGTATTACAGATCACACAGAAGCAGAATATCACAAGTGCTGTTGGTAAAATGTCAGCTCAGGGCCAGGGGTCATTGGCAGATGGTTTGCTTAACGCTTCCACAAGTGACCCATTTCAACACCCAACCCTGCTGTTCAATTGAGTGCTATAGGGGCTACTGATAGTAAACTCCATGTCCTTTTGGAGAGGTAGACATTGGTGATGTCTAAAGTGATTTATATCACCCTGTTGAATAATCCAGAGGCCTGGGCTATTAAACTTGGCCATGGTTGGCTTGCCCATAGAATGCCTCACACCCTCCCCTTTACCTATATTGGAAGCCTATGCTACAGGCCAGCCTACTCCATAATCAATAGCAGTACCAGTGTACTTTACTGGCTTACTTGTCCCCTGGCCTGGGCCCTAAAATGTCTAGCACATGCACCTGGGATGGTTGGTTATAGAGACCAGAATCTCTGACTTGGGGTGCCGTAGAGAAGGCATACTTCTTGCACCCTTCACATTGGCTGTGGAACCTTTTACCCATGCCCACATATCTGGCCCTGGGTGGTGTGATTTGAGGTTCTCCCATGGGTTCCTGCTGTGGGTAGGTTCTAGGCCTCTGAGATAAAGGAATATGGTTCCAATATATTTTGTTACTGGGGTGTAGGATACAGTGTCACCACCTTGTAGTATGCGGTAAGTGGGGCGTACACAGGTTTAAACAGGTGCTTGATCTCAAGGACCTTTTCTTGGGTGTCCATTGGATTACCGGGTGGGAAGCCTTCTTGGAGATCCCCCATAACCAACATGGTCAAGTCAGGGCCTTAATCATTGGTGCGGAGCAGGTGATTGCAGTATAGCCTTGAAGGGGAGCCTTCTGTAAGAAGCTTCCCTCTGGCTTGTACTCAAAGATCATGGGGTACCTCTGGATAAGGGTTTACCATCCAGCTTGTATTCATGAGAGGTGCTGGGGTGACTTTAAGAGCATGGGTGATCAGTGGTTGGTTGACGCTCTGAAGATCTGTGCCCCTTCCAGATACCTGGGCTGGTTCTTGAGAAAATGGGCAGTTGATATTAACTCTTTACTTTGGATAAGGTATCCCTGTTCCCCACTATGAAGCCTTCTTAATCAGTATAGTAGTCCTAAAAGCAATTGCGGTGAGCAGAAAGTTTCTGTAGGCAAAACCAGCCAAGATTTCAACAAAACCCATCAGTAAACAAGATTAATGGATCTCAAAACAAACTCAAAGTAAGCCCAAATCTATTCTTGACCTATACTAGGCAGTTGCCCCATCCAAGGACAGATATAAGGTTGGATCCAAGAAATCAGTCCCATATACTCTATTTTACTATAGGCTGGGATTGCTTACTGTATGTTTGATTGAATTTATGTTTGAAATGCGTTCTTAAAAGTAATCCCAATCATATCTATTTAGAATGGGGGCTGCATATTCCAAGTATGAATAGGAAATATATCTAAATAGGTGGGGTATCATTATTAAGCTCAGTAAGCTAAAAAACAATTTAAACCTTATATTTGGTTTATCAAATCCCTACAAAATGTTGAGCTGATCTGTAGCTTTAAGTCAAGCCATTGTAGATTAAGATTGGCTTAGTATCCACACAGATATGTTTTTTTAGTTTTATATGTGTTTTTAGAGTGGATTTAAATGGATTATATTGAGTCTATGCCTTTTATTATGATGTGAGCCTGATTCCAGCAAATAGCTATATATATCAGCATTTAGAGTGGCTAGAGCTATCATGTTTAGTATCATTATGACTGTAATTAGCTAAACAATCTATCTAGATGCTCTGAATTCCATGAAAATTGTTATATCAAGCCATAATTGTACCATTGCTGGTTTACTCCATTGATGATCATTTAGGATGGAGCTGTGGCAAGCAAGGTTTACTCTGAAACCATATGCAGCCACTTTGATTGGCTGATGAATCCAATTGGAATATTCTATTATTTCACTTTTATAATAACAGATTTGAAATGTCCAAGCCAACCATCTACTTCTTTAAACTAAAATTTATATTTATAATTTAAACTGTATCACTTTAAATTGACCAAGCTCTCTTTTTGTTGTCAATTTAATCCTAAGAACAGAGCATAACCATCCAATCATATAAAACAATCTAAAACAATTGCTGCTTCTCTTCCAATTTTAATCCACACACCTTGGAGCCAGGGAATCTTTGTAGTTGAGCCACTTCAATATGGTTGAGTGGGGATAGCCATACTTTTAAAAATAAAGTAATTAAATACAAATTTATTGTAATTTAAAGTGGCTTATATTCTCAGCTCCATATAATTTAGACCACACTCCACTAAATTTAACTTTTGTACTTTCAAAGATGCATGTAAGGGATTGCACGTAAGGATGAGACAAAGCAAGATTTTGGCTTGATCATCAACTTTTAAAATTAACTTTGCAGAAAACCAATCCACTCAATTCCCTTACAGCTTGGGGCTGCTTGAGGCAACATTACATACAGACAGACTCACTTTAAATACATTAATAAATTTTAAATTTAAATCTTGTTTGCATCTGAGTTGATTTTGCTTACAGCTACATTGGTTTTATTTATAGATGGGGTGATTTTGCTTACAAATGAGCTTTTTTTGCTTAGTGCCACAGCTTTGAAAACTGCTCTATGCAGCAGGGAGGAATTCCTTATATGTTGGCCGGATTTATAGCATACCAAAATAGCATAGTCAGAGGTCTTTCACTAGCTTATATATTCTGTCACAATAAGGGTATTAGAGGATGGGTGTTGTAACCATGTGTTCATTAAGGTGGGGAAGTGTTGATTTTTTGGTGAGGCCCAGACAAGCTTTGTTGTCTTGATTGTGATTTTGAATAGAGAGGTGCTCAACACTCTCCAATCTGATATGGATATTCTAATATATGTGATTATTCCCAAGAAGGTATGGAGTTTTCTCTTATTAAATGGCAGTGGCATATCTGTTATAGTTTTTAACTTTCAGGGCCTGGCTTTACTTTATCATTAATGATAATATGGCATAAGAAGGGTAGTTAGTTTAAAAAGAACTCACATCTGGATGGCTTGGTAACCAGATGGTTATCTTAGAGGATGTGAGTACCACGTAGCTGTCTTTTCAGTGTTATTTTTAGTTAAGCTTTAAATGATTACATTATCTAGATATAATATGGTAAGTTTTATAATATACTCTTTAAACACTTCATTCATGAATGTTTAAAGGTGCTGGGAGAACTGGACATGCCAAATTTTAATACTATACATACAAATAGCCATATCTTATTAAAAATGCTGTTTTTGGGATATCCTTGGGTTTGACTCAGATTTGATGGTATCCTGAAGTCAGTTCAATCTTGGTGAAGAATTTCATCCCCCTACAGCATCAAATAGATCATCAATAAGACATAGGGGATACAGCTCTTAATTTTGACCTTGTTAAGGGCTTGATAGTCAGTGGTAAGGCGTAGGCCATACTCTTTCTTGGCCAAAAAGAAGACATATGTACCAAAAGGAGGCTTGGAAGGTCTTATAAGCCCTTTTTCTAATGCTTTATTTATGTAATTCTTTAGATTTTCATCTTCTTGTGGTGTCAAGGAATATATACGTCTTGTTTTAGGTGTACATCCTTTTTTATCAATTAATTTTGAATGCTTCTTTCAGATGAAAAGCCTGCCAATCTCTCCTATAAGTTGGAGGTGAATTGTTGGAACAGCTTTTGGTGTATGTGATATTGCTCTTGTAAGGTTTTAACATCCATGAGTTTGACAATCTTGTAGGTGTAAGTGTTCTAGTCAAATTTTATGGGGTGTTTTTCTCTCTGGTTGCTGTGATAATGACATGTATCTGATCCCTTGGAGAAATTCAATGTGTGTTGTAATAGGGGTGACATTATAAATCATCATATATAACCACTCAAGTTGCTGGGGAAATTGTTTTAATATGTTTTGGCTTGAAAGAACTTACCTACTTTCAATTTCAAGGGTGGCTGATGACAAAAACATTTAAGCCTATAAATTAGTTTTTTTTGATGGCCAATGCTGACGCTTGAAGGGGTTGTTAGACACTTTGCAGTGTCTCACAGCATCCCTACCCGCGGCATTTTAAATTAAAGTAGTATTATTATCATATAGATGTGAATTAATCTGTTTTGATATTATGAAAAGATGTTAATTTTTATTTGGAACTTACTGATAACCATTGGAGCTAGAAATGACTTCATTAATTACAATTGGTTGACCCCATCTATTTCTCTGCCAAGAAGATAAGATTAGAAGCAACTGATCAAGGTAAGTATTAGGAATGCCCTTTCTGGTATTCATGACAACAATTTAGTCATTGGCATACAAGAAGATTCTGCTCCTCCTTTAGGTCTTACAGGATCATCTAATAGCCAAGGGTTAATAGGAAGTATTTGTTCTTTATTACCTTTTAATTTGGGCCCAATTGGATTTTCAAATCCAGTATTGACAACATTGGGATTCAAACCTGGGTCTTCTTCTTCTTGTTTAAACGCTCTTTTTCTTGAAGAGACTATTATTAAATTAGTAAATAACAAATAATTACCTTTCAAAGTTGATTCCAACCAATCAGTCAATGTGACAATCCTGTCAATGGATAATTTAACCAGTATTTATGACACAGATGAACGCTTTGACTCTGTTTTTTCTCTGACTTGTATGTTGGTCTCTGGTTCTGTTGCTAGTCCCTGTTCTTCTTCTCCTGGTCCCAGTGAGGGATAGCTGGAGATACTCCAGGTTTTTCTGTTCTTTGTGGGGTTTCCTAAATTTTAACTTAAATTAATTATGTGCTAGTGCACATTTTAGAGGAAAAGATAACCACTTTTCAAATTCTAACTTACAATAACCCAAAAATCTCCAGTAACTTCCCCAAATCTTTCCAACCCTTTAATTTTCCATAACTATTTTTACTCTTACCATGCTATATATAGATGGTAAGTGATATTATATTATTTTGTTCAATCAATAAAGTCTATATTCACCCCAAGTGAATTATTGTCTATTTTAGCTTGACTTAAAACCTTTTAAATCCTAACCATGTGATTACCCAAGACTTCCATTATGCAGTCTCTTGGGTATAAATGGATCTTCTGGATGATCTTGTTGCAGGCTGTCCAGGCCAGAGTTTTGCTTGGTACACATGCTGACTCTGGTACCTCCCCCAAAGCTCAATTCTTGGATAACTCCTGGCGTCAGGTAATACCAGAAGTTTGGTATACTGCAACCCCCTTGTCCCACAACCCACCTTGGAAGGAAGAGCCTCAAGACTACCAGTCTGTCAAGAAGCCCACCAAACCTCAGGTCTTTTGCCCCTTGGCTTCAGCATTTCTCTTAAGCTATTTAGGAGCATACTTCTTATTAAGATGTTTCAATCTGCTGCTGGGTTGATATTGCCTGATTGTAGAGCTATTCCACCTCAGAATGGTGTCTGTACCTTTGGGTTCTCTTGTAACTGGTCTAAATCCCTCTGCAATCATTCACCACCTTGAAAGACTACTTCCAAGTGAGTGGGTGCCTGACAGTAAGGCTTCACTAAACACAATACATACTTTTTCACTCCTAAATAATATAGATTCATTTCAAACTCAAAAGGCAAGCTTTGAAATATGCACTATTATAACTGTTTAAAGCATAAAAGATCAAAGATTTTAAAGGTAAACATACTACTAAAAATTTGAAGCTAATTTTAATCATTTAGGTAACTAGAAGGTAAAAACTAAATTGTTTGGAGACATAAATTAAAGCCAATTTCAAGAAAGCATTTCATCATTACATTTAAATCATTACATTTATTACATTTAAACTACTAAATTTACTTCTTTTTTAAAGGAGCTTCTCCCCAAAGCAGATCAAAGTTAGTTAAGCTTTTTTACTAAATTAACTAACCTATATTAAAAAAACAGTTTTTTACCCTGAAGAAGATCATGGTTTAGTAAGTATTGTTTTGATCAACTAATCTTCTTTAAACAAAGATGCATTTCAGCAGGTAATCATTTCCAATAAACTACTAACCTTCAAATCCTTTTAGTTGAATTTGGTCCACAGCAGATCTTAGGGTTAGTAAGCTTTATTTTTACTAATTTTCTACCCTAGATTTAAAAAACACTATTTTCCCTGAAGCAAACCCTGAGAAGGAAAAATTTGAATTTTTACCTTCATTAAGAAATTACACTGTTTAAAACAACCAGTTTCTCTACCAGGTAAATTTTGATGATTGTTTTATTGCTCTTGCTAACATATTTTAAAAGATCCAGATTTTTCCCATGAAGCCAATCTTGGGCTGGCTAAGTTGCTAATTTCAAACTTTGCTAACCTTTTTAAAGACTTTTTTACCTGCAGTGACTCCCAAGCAGAGCCAATTTTTGAACTATTAACTTAATTAATAAATTTAAACTGCTTCAAACACAAATTTTGTATACAAGGTAAATTTGACTACACAAAAATATTAACCTACATAATATACACATCTACTATGCCTAATGCTTTATTGTAAATTCTCAAAAACCTGCTCCAGGTTTTACATAAAAATCCAAATAAAGATAACTATTTTTTTCTTTTTTATACAAAATTATAAGAATACTAATAAGATTGATTTACACCAAGAATATAAATTTATAAAAAATGATAATTTTTTGCACTTTTTAATGTTTTGAACAACTTTTAAAGATTTTCTCTCTTTGACTTTTTCTATAAAAAATAGTTACAAATACAATTTAGTATGCTTAAAATAACAGAAAATTTTCACTGCTTATCCTATATTTTTGCTTATATGATAAAGAGATAACATCCCTGAAGAAGCTCTTATTGGGTTTCTTTGGGGTTTAACTGTGTAATTACTGATTTACGCTCATTTTTTCTTTTAAGAAAGCTTTAAGAATGGCTCAAAAAAATTTAAACTCAGAGGATCTTCATGTACAAAATATTTATTATATTTTAGGCAACTCAGTCCAGGGTGGCCAACATCAACCAAACCCCCAATGTTGTATAGATTGCCTTTTATATTATGCTACCACTCAGTTCTGCCTTCCCAATGGTTACCAGGTTAGAAAATATAAAATCTTCTGAGACATCTGAGCTCAGGAGCCTTCTAGAAGGGGTGCTACTGTTCCTGAAAACCTTGCTGTAGCAAATCCAGATGCTTTTTTAGCAGAAGAGATACCTGGGTTCCTTTTAATATAGGTAGGATGGATGCAGTGTGTGGGCAGTACCAAGTTTTACACTGGGCCTGTGAGGGTACCTGAGTTACTAGACCTACCTGTCTTAGGTTTACTCTTTGCTGCAATGATAGAACCATCCAGCTACCCCCGCTTCAACCTATTCCTGAATAGATTTATGCCCTGTATACTCAAATCACCCACAAGAAACTAAATACCTTGAAAATATTTGCCATTACAATGCTGCCTTGGTAATGAATTCCTTAATTGCAGGTAATTATTTTTAAAATTTCACTTACTTGATAACTTATAACTTAAACCTTAACTCTTTTAGAGCAAGATCATCACTTGGGAAAAAATCCTCAGTATATTCCTTATTTTATTCATGGGTAGTTATAGCATAGGCAGTATTCTATTTTTCTTACAGAGGATTGCAATCATGTTTACAATCAGCTGTACTTTATTGACCTGGAGCTTGCCTTGCAGCAGCTTATGGAGATAAATCCTGGCCTGAATGAGGAGAAGCTTAGAATGCTTGACTATGTAGTTTGGCAAGTAAATCCCTTTATGAAAATCTATTGTACTGTCACAGAAATTGTTTAGGAGTATACTCAAACCCATCCTGAGGCTGCAGCTTACCTCCATCCTAACTTAAACTTGACAGTTAAAGCAGGTAATGATTGTTGTACCTATAATTTCCCCCAACAGCCTCAAATTGCTGCTTTGATGCCTGATGCATTGGCTGTTATAGAGGATAGTGAGTGTAATTGCTGTCATGTATTATTGCATTTACACGCTGGGCGTACTGAAAGAATTGATCCCACAGTTGCCAAGTATATGTCCACTCACTATGCCCTTTTCTTTCCCTGGGGTGACTTGAGCTTTAGCTTTGGGTTGTATCCTATAAAAGAAGGTAGGGCTAATCTTGCTGACTCAGTATGTGTAACTATTACTGTTATTGTCTCTTTCAGAGAAATACCCAGCCAGCTATACTTTTTCTTGCCTGCCAGCTGTTTCAGCAGCTTGTTGTTGATGTCTGGGCCTTCTGTGATATGATCTGCCTACATTATATTAAAAGTCACCTAGATGTTTTCAGAGCAGAGCTTTATAACAACCTTACAGATTACTATGCTTGCACTGATATTGCTGAATCACATGAGATGGTAGGGCACCAAACAATTCTTCCCTCTTTGCACATTAGTTCCTGTTGTCACATACAGCAGATCTATCAGGATGTGATGTGCATTGTACATCACCTTGGAAAGCCAACCCTGTTTATCACAATTACAGCAAATGGTAATTGGAAAGAGATTAGACAAGAACTTGGCCCCCATGAGACACCTATGGACCAACCCAATATTGTTGCCTGGGTGTTTTATATTAAGATCAAGGAGCTGATCTGGGATATGCGGCGTGGATTCTTTGGTCCTTACCTGGGGCACTTTTGTGTCATGGAATATCAGAAGCAAGGCTTACCCCATATAAACTGTGTCCTGTTTTTCCACTCCACAGAATTTTTTCATTCAGCTTCAGAACATTGATCAACTGATTTGGGCAGAGATCTCCCCGGTGGCTGTTACCCCTTACCAGAACAAGCTCAGACGTTTGGTATTAAGCTATATGATCCAAATTCCATGTGATAAAAATCAAAATGAACCCTGCATGCATGACTTCCCAACTAGTTGCCGCTGTTCAAAGTAATTTCCAAAGCAGTTTCAAAGTGAGACAGCCCTATCTACTAATGGGTACCCAAAATATAGGCGTCACAGCCCCAGAATGCAATTAGATCAGAGACTGTGACTAGAAGCAATAACATTGCAGTCAATAACAGCTGGGTTGTTCTGTACTCTCCTGCTCTTATCTGGAAGTACAAGGCACACATAAATGTTTAAGACTTCATGAATCTCTGTAAAATCAAGTACATTTTAAAGTACATCTAAAAGGGGAAGACATTTACACAGCAATAGTTGAGGATCAGGTACCTTTGGCTGATGTTGTGCACCAACATCCGGATGCTGTCAATAACAAGGTCTGTCAGCATCTCCATGGCCAATACATTGCTCCACCTAAGGCTGTCTGGGAGCTGATGGTTCCCTCATAACTCAATCTATCCTTCTATAATTTACTTGGCTGTTAATGCTAAGAGCCAAAAGATGGTGTATTTTTCTCCCAGTGATGATGTCCTCTGCCAAGTAGAGAATCCTCTCATAACAACCCTTGTGGGGTAGATGCTTTATAATGCCAGTAATGAGGATGGCCGTCATCTTTTATACCTAGATTTTCCTCAGCATTATACTTGGCATGCTGCCACTTGAACCTAGAGAAGGCGTCAGAAACTTGCACAGTTTGGGTGGATGTATAATATTAGCCCAAATACAGACAAGTGCTTCTTTTTACGCCTTCTTTTAACTATTCAACATGGGTGTACAAGCTTTGCAGACCTAAGGACTGTAGGTGAAGGATTAAAAGAAGAACATATCTCATTAATTGCCTGGCATGTGAGGCTTTGGGCTTACTACAAGATGATGTGTACTGGAGAATTGCTTTCCAGGAGACTGCTAAAACCCACTTTGGCCACAGACAGCGGCTTCTTTTTATACAGGGACTTACCTCCAGAGATATCACCAATAGATTGGGTATCTGGAAGAAGTTTGGGGAGAGCTTTTTCAATGACCTGGAGCACTGGCTGCAGTTTCTGATTGTCCCAGAGTTCCTCCATGATCCCCATCTTAATTATGGGCTTTTTTAATTGCCTGTGAGCTTTGAAAGTTTGGTCAAAGCTTAGAAGCTTATCATCTTCCAAACTATGCTCAAGGCTGGAAGGGATCCCAGAAACTCTGTTCAGGACTTAAATCCTCCAGTTGAACTAAACCAAGCCCACTCAGCTCACCTTAATGAAAATCAATGGGCAGCTTTTACCCAAATTACTGAGCAGATTACCTGGGATCCTACACACACTTCTTCCTTCAAGACTCTGGAGGTACTGGAAAGACATTCCTTTACCAAGCTCTGGCTGCTCATCACTGTGATCAGGGTATAAATGTCATCTGTGTTGCTTCAACTGGCTTAGCTGTAAGCCTTTAGCCCATGGGCTGTACTGCCCATTCAACTTTAAAGGTGCCTCTGAACCTAGACAAGAGATCAGTTTGCAACATTGGATATCAATCTCAGCTGGCTACCCAGTTACATCAGGTAACCTTACTTATACGGAATGAGGCTCCCATGCAACATAAGAATGTTATACTAGCTGTTGAGCGTACTCTCTGGCATGTTTGTGACAATGAGGCTCTTTTTGATGGAATCCCAGTGGTTTTTTGGGGTGACTTTAAACAGACTTTTCTGGTGATCCACCATGATGGTCATGCTTAGCAGGTTGAAGCTTCCATCCAGCAGTCTAGAATTTGGCTGCAGCTTCATATTTTGTTTCTGAACCAGAACATGCTTTTACATCAGACTGAAGAGAATGAAATTTATGCCTGGCACCTGAAAGAGCTATCCTTTAATGCTAGGCTTTATGGATTAATACATTTACCCCTGCTATTGCTAAGGTTGCTAGATCTGAGAAGATAAACCAGGCCATCTATCCTCCTGAACAGCTTCAAGCCCCAACCCCTAATAATGTGGCTGCATTATTTAAAGGCTGTGTCATCTTAACTGTCACCAACCGCCAAGTTGTTGAGTTTAACTCTAGAATACTTGACACTTGCCCTGGAGCTTCCTGCATCTATAATGCTGAGAACTGTGCTGATCCAGGGGAAGGGGATGATGCTGATTTGATTACTGTTGTGTTTGGCTCCTGGGGACAACATCCAGGAGGACACGGCAGGAAATCTTTATAACAAAAGATTTGAGGTTCAAAGCTAGCCTTGGGTTAGCCTTCAGGGAAAAATTAAGAGCACATACCCTAATTTCCTGGAATACAAGATGTGAAAGTCCTTTTGGCAAAAAGGAAATAAAAAATCTTAAAGTATATTAAAGCCTATACAAATGTGGATAAACTTGTCTTTATTAGGAGAGATAATTATGATTAAATAGTAGACAAGGGCCAATAAACACTCATTAGGTAGACAGAGTGGCAGAAGGGGTCACATTGGGATGAGATCATACCAGGATCAGTCAAGGACAGGTATGATATTCCAGAATGGGTGGATATTGAGCCAGACCCATTTGCAGAAGGCAAGGAATTCCTGAAATCAAAAGCAAAACCAACTAAATCTTCACACATATCAATATTTGAAGGCCATATAAAAATGGATTAACAGCACAATTTATGACAATTACTGCTGAGGTTATGCAGACCATTACTTGCAGAAGCTTACCCCTATCTCATTTCATCCTGAAGGTGGGTGTTCCAGTGATGATTCTTTGAAATATTTATGTCTCTGAAGGTCTTTGCAATGGTACAATGGCCATAGTTACAACTCTTTTTCAAAATACCATTGAAGTCACAGTTCTATCTGGGGTCTATTGGGGCTGCTGTTTTCTTTCCCTGTCTTACAATGGTTGAATAGAAATAGTTCCATTTCACTCTACAGCGCTGGCAGTTTCTGATCCACCTAGGATTTGCCATGACTATCAACAAATCTCAAGGTCAGTCTTTGAGCCACATGGACATTGATCTCACTCATGACCCCTTTTCTCATGGTCAGCTCTATGTTGCTCTTTCCTGTACTACTGATGTATAAGGCATTGTAGCCTTAATTGATCCCAATCATAACCAAAGTCAGACTCAAAACTTTATTTATCCAGAAGTTCTTATCCACCAAGCCTCTTGGCCTACGGGAGCCTTTATATACCTTTTTTAGCACAATAAGCTTTTATTTACACACAATATCATTAAACACTGAAAATTCTCTTCATCTTAAAGCTATAACACTAATCATTTAAAATGCTATTAAAAAACAAATAAAAAATTTTATACCACAGAAAATACCACAGATAATTTATAACCTAGAAAGACCTACCAGACTGCTGCTGTAAAAGCATGAAGCTGGGTGTAGCCTGACTTTGTTCTTTTGGAAGCCTGTCTGAAACGCCTTTCCTTTTACCAGATATAGTATAAGATGAGAACATCAAAAGTTCACAATCTAAAAAACAATAAATAGTTTTCCTCTGGGTACCAGGACACGTACCCAGCAGGATGCCATAAAAGGGCAAAGCAGGCATAGCTCAGCTTTGCTCTTTTGGCATCCTGCCCGCCATACCACGCTTGTTTAACAAACATCATGAGAAAAGGATAATCAAAGAGTGAACAAGAAAAAATCCAAGGAAAAACCTGAGAAAGGCTTGTAAATGCTAAAATGAATATAAATAAATCATAAATAAACCTGATAATATTGATAGCAGGGTTAAGCTTTACTGCATCTGAAAACAAGACATAGAGAATGTAGATAATGCAATTATTAAGTCATCTCAAGAGGAGTAAATAGATCCTGATAATCAGTGAAAGGCTAAAAAAGACAAATATCAGATAATTATAGACAATGGGCAGCTTAGTAAAATAATGAATGGATTTATGTAAATGTTACTCAGTGTTACAAAAGTAACAGTTTTGAGGCCCTGGGTGGGAATCAAACCCACTCCTAGCCACCAGGTGGGGCTAGCAGGCAAGGGAGATTCACTTGCACCTGGATTTTTGCTTTTTGAAGCAGATCCAGGTGCAGGAACTATTCCTGCCCTGGTGGTAGCTGAGGGGCCCACTTTGGGCCCCAAAAGCTACGCCCAAGCCTTGGTGGGGTTGGCTGGGCCTGGGCAGGCTATTTTTAGCTGCCCAGTAAACTCAGATCAAGCCCACCCTCCATTAAGTAATTTGGGGCCCCTAATTGGGGACCCCTTTTTTAATCAAGTTCTTTGGGCTCAAGAGAGCCTATCAAGCCAGTCCAAAAATGGTGATCAAATTGGAAAACCCCCCAAAACCCCAGAATTCAAACCTGCCAAAATCAATGACCAGCCAAGCCAAGATGGACCATCAAAAAGCCAAATAACTGTTCCTGAAAACCCCAAAAATAACCACAAAGCAGCCAACCAAACAGCAGAACCTGAGATGCCAAGCCTTGCCACAGATAGCATCAGAAGAATACCCAGAGGCACCTGCATGTGAGTAAGTATATAAATCAGAAGCACTTGAAAAGGTTCTGTATCATCATCCTTACCAAATAAAGTTGTTATGAACCTTTGATTCACCAATCTGTTTCCATACCTATTTTTGATACTCTTCCATCTGTATACACCCAAGCGTCAGCACCCATCTACTGGGATAGATAGTCAGACTCCAGTTGATAAAACCAAAGCCTTTGACTACTACTGCCCACCCAACGCTCCCTTTGGCCCTGTGCATTTCACTGAGTACCCAGTTAACCCTGACCACAAACCCTGGAAATTGGAGGACTTGCAGTGGTACACCTGCCCAAACGCTCCCAAGGAACCCTACCAAATTGTCTGTGATAGCAAAGCAATCACCATTTACCCTTTGATCTTCAACGGGAAGTACAAAAATCCTGCCGCCTACTTGGTCCCCATGGAACTGCCCCTGTCACCCAAACCAACCATCTCAACCCCCCACTTCTGACGCCACTGGCCAGAGTAGTCAATTCCTGGGAGTGCTTTACCTGGCGCTCACAGGATTGATTGACTCTGCCTTGCCAGCAGCTGGACCTTGGGCTGTGACTGGGAAGGCCCTTTCCTACCTGGTAAAGTTAGGTCCCATCATCTGGTGGGCCATGCCAGTACCTGCTTTGACTCCTCCCTCACCTGCTGGAGCTCCACAGTACTCCTGGTATCCTGACACTCAGTCCCATGATATTATGGGGTAGACAAGGTGATGGAATTGGCCTCATTGAATGGGGAGGGTAGAAACCTTCCAATCAATATGTAGTGCTGTCTTCCTTATCAAAAGATTCCTAACACTAAATCCTGTTGGTGTATAGATATAATTGGGTTGCCTAGGGAAGCCTTAATGTCTTCCATCTGATCCCTAAATATTTTAGATTTTCTGGTGACTGGGGCACTTATTTTTTCTTCCATAATTAAACAATTTACATTTATTTTGGAGGCAGGTACTTTTATAATATTGTAAAACTTCTCACTGACAATTATTGATCTTCTACAGTGTCAAATATTGCTTTAAATTGACAGCACCAAAAACAGAAAGGATACCAAACCAGTTTTTTCAGTTTGACCAGCAAGCAGTGTAATATTGCTGGATGGTACTTAGATCATGGTGATTGTGTCCACATATTAGTCTCTGTAAAAGTCTTGTGGTGAAGAGCAAGTGGCTTTCCTAAGCACTCTCATGATTTTTTTTATTTTTAGAGGGGTTTTGGTGCTTATCTGAATAGCTTGTGTACTACAAAATCTTTCTCAGGGATTGTAATTAGTGGTGCAAAGACTTTTTTGGGAGTGAGATGTCCTTTCAGGGTGCAGTTCTCTCCTTGAATTTAGCTTCCAGGGGTAAGTTATCATATTTATGGGTTTATGTTTTTTCAAGAAATTTTCTTCAAGGTTGGTGCACTTTTTTAGATCAAATTTTTGCATTCTTATTATTGCATGTCTGTCTCTTCAAGTGATTAGGCTAATGAATCAGTCATAATTGTTAAAAATCTTATGTTGAATTTTGGTATTTATAAAGATATATTTTTTTCAGGAAGTCAGGCATGGGTAAAGGTGTTAGATGACACAGGGCAGGGTACCTCCAGGCCAGTGGGGAGAGCCCACCATAATATAGGCACTAACTTGATAATTTAAGATAGGAATCACACAAGAAAGGACCAGGGACCAGAGTTTGGCACCATAGAGTCCACCAAGCCTGTGAGAGTAATGTAAAGTACTATAAACATCTGGGTGGATGTGGTGTTGGCGGTGGTGGCAGGTTCTACTGGGAAGTTGGTTATGGGGTCAGAGGTAGAGTTGTTGGTACAAGGTAAGAAGGCAAAAAGTTGTATTTGTCATGAAACAATCTGGACAGCCTCACATATCACTTTTCTTCATAGCCAATGGTTTTGGTGACTCTGGTTTTTGCCCAGAGGTTGGCAATAAGTATTTTTACCAGGTTAAAATTAGAGTAGATGAGATTCAGAGGGTACTCAGTAAAATGTACAGGTCCAAAGGTTGATCCAGGAGGACAGTATAACACAGGCAGTGGGGATGTGCGTTGTTCACTAAGAAGGGCTGCATCTTGGTGTCTGAGGTTCTAGAGTAGAAGTGGAAAATTACTAGAACTAGGTAGGGTAAAGTCTGCTTGAACCAAATGTTCATCAATCTTTATTATCAGAATGATGATGCTGCCATTCTCTTACTGCCTGGGTTTTTTATACTATCAATTTTTGCTTCTCAAAATTTTTCAGACTTTAGGTCTGTGGGCAGTTTGCTGTCAGAGCGCAGGCAATGAGGCAGGGCTTCAAGGGAAACAAATTCTGAGTTGGCTGGCTCTGGTGAAGAGAAGTGGTCATTCTTGATTTTGCTGCTTCTATTCTTTGGGTTGCTTAAGCCAGCCAATTGTATTATCAATTTTGTGCTGGGAGCTGGCAGCAGCTGGTGCTTATTGGCTGGGTTGATATCAGGTCTTGTCTCACCTCCTTTAGGCAAACAAAAATCTCTGTGTAGTTCTGGACTCTTGGTGGTGCACATTTGGCAGAAATACAATCTTCATTCAGATAATCTTCTGCACTAAGCTGGCAGGTTGTGGGGCAGCTTACCAATTTGAGTCTACAACTTATCAGGTTGATGGGTCCCTGTTTATCCTGGCTGGTAAAAAGCGTTCTGTGAGGACAGGGTTCAATTCCTGGGGTTTCAAAGCTAGTATTAAAATGTCATTTTTTTCAGTTTTAGAATATCTCAAAATAAGAATTACAAGGATAAAATAGGTAACTATATGAGGTTGAATCCCTAAAAGTAATTAGGCCAAAATAGTTTTTGGATTTTCATAACATCTACAAACACCCCCTCCTGAGAAAAAATTCCTCAGGAAACACCCCAACAAATGAATAATTGATGGCACTCTTATCATACACTCATGTTGTAAAGGGATATAACTTTTCAAAAAATAAGCAGAAAATTACCTGGACAAGCCAAATGGTTATCATGATGTACATGGACAACATGTGTCCTGTCATGATACTATATAATACCATTCTTTTATATTCAATAAAGTATTATTCTCTTCTTAATTCCCCTTAATCTTGTTTCATATTCATCCAAGAAGTATATACCTGACAGTGGTAAGACAGGTAGGGTATATATACATACACAACTTAAAGGAACATTTTCTCCCAGGAAAAAAACCCAGCAGATGGCACTCCCCAACAGCTGGAGAAGATGTGAAGAAGGTCAGGAAGTCACCACAGGATATTCTATCTTCAAAAAAACCTTGTACCAACTAAACAGTACAACTTCCTTAGTACACAAGGAGTCCTGAACTCACCTCCATCTCCTGAAGCAACCAAAATACCCAACATTGTATTTCAACACCTGCTCTCAGAAGAAATTGGAACGTTCTCAGGACTATGCTGTGAAATTGCCAGCCTCTGGATTCAAAGCACACAAAATAAGTTTACACAAGTGAGCTATCCCTGCAGACTCTGGGTCATAGATATTGATCTACGCGTCACAGGGGCTGCCTCAATATTTGTAAGGAAATGGTTTGACCAACATCCTGATCACAGTGATGCCTGGGATATGTTCAAAGCTGCCTTCTTCAAAAGTTTTGCCATAAAGAACTCCAACGGGGTGATCATGAAGAACTCAGAACTTTCAAAAATGACAGGAACTATTGAGGAGTACATTTTAGCCTATGAAGATATACATGATTGAGCTCCCAACACCATCAACTTCAATGAAGCTGGGCCACAACTGAACTTCTACAATGGCCTCCCCACGCAGATTAGACGTCAGTTTGATATGAGTTGCTGCAAGAACTTCTGTGATGTATTTTAGATAGGAAAGAAAGCTGCACAAAAATCTGACAGCCTGCATGTAACTGACAAACAAAAAGAAAGTCACACAGAAAATAAAGATCCTTGACCCAACAAACAAACAACCAAGATAATAATCTCCATCCCTGAGGCAGAGACCATACAACTCAAGTTAACCAGAAGAGTACTGACAACACAACCAAGGATGGGAAAAGCTCAGGAGAGTGCTTAGGCAAGCCGCCCTCTTCCACCTTGAAAAACTCATACAGGGCCCAAGATGTGAACTCAATAACTATGATCCAAGTACTCTCCAGCAATCCACTATTGTTTGCCTCCCAAACCATAAATAAACTCCTCACTTATCTTTTTTGCTTTTGCATATATCAGAGCACAGCGTTATTTGACACTGGAGCAGACCAGTCCCTCATCAACAAAAGATTTTTCAACCTCATTAAACTACACACAATCCAGAGCCATGTCAAGAGAGTTGTCATGGCAGATAATAGGAGTACTCAAGTCACCAAGGAGGCAAAAATTTTCCAGGTACAAATAGGGGATGTGCAGACTACCATTAATGGCCCCATCATCCTGATTCCCAAGTAAAATATAGTAATTGGCCTAGATTAGATGAGAAAGAGAAAACCTAATTGAATGGAATAGTGCCACACTAACAATACAACAAGGAGAAGTACACCACCATGTGTATCCAACTCACCTTTACATCCTCATGAGGGACCATATATTTGTAAAGATTATCTGAACAGAAGAAAAAAGACACTAGTAAAATTAACTAGAATACCTGCACATACAAGACAATATATTTTAAAAATACATAAACTTCACTTGAACAGGACCAAATACTTCAATAACTTATCCAATAGTTCTCTTCAGTATTCCAGGATAAATTTCAAGGTCTACCACCTTACAGAGGTATTCAACAGAAAATTGATCTTAAAGGAAGTGTGCCAAAAGCACGCCTCATCTACCAGATGACACCACAAAAAGACAGCACATTAAAAGAATACCTGTATGAAGCCTCAGGTAAAAGGACTAATTTGACCATCCAAATCTCTTTTTTGCGCAGAGTTTCTGTGTGGCTAAGAAATATGGAGTTTTACGCCTTGTTACTGACTACAGAGCACTCAATGTTGCGCTTTTTGCATTAAAGCGCCACAATTATTTGAGATTATAGGGCACATGACATTTTCCAGAATACAGTCATATGTGAGGATATGAGTAGTATTGTATCAGAGGAGTCAGGATTGAATTGAACTATGATTATTACCTGGCAATGGCTTCAGATTGCACAGAAGCACTTGAGTATTAGGATAAAGGTCAACCAGATTAAAGATATATTCCAGACAAGTCAATATTAAGATTTATTATAATTGGTTAATTCTTTTTATACCTTCTGCAAGATTAATCCCTGGGCTGCTAGCAATGTCTTATAGGACATTATAACAAGCCCTTAATTTGGGTAATTATCAACCTAGGTTTGGCGCTTATTGCACATCAACCAATAGACTATCTTTGTCTTCACCCAGAACAGGTGATCCTTGCTGGCATGGAATAATTTAGTTATTTCATGATCACTTCCTACTTCCTTGGCATACTATAAGATTAATGCTTATTAATATGATAAATATGGGAATTTGAGATTATGGGGAATCAAACCCAGCGCCTTGGCGCTTGATGTAAAGGTAAAGCGGCACCTTGGCACCTGCAATAATTTTCAGTTGGCACTTGACATAAAAGTAGTTTGGCGCTTTGGCGCCTAATCCAGTTGCTAGGCAGCACCACAGCACTTGTGTATTTTTAAGGTGGCGCAGCGGCAAATCATGTATCACTTAAGTGCCACGGCGGCGCTTACCATTGGCTAGTTTAAGGTCCAGGTCAGCAGGCTACTTCTGATATAATATGCATATTATTTATACTATCAATTTATGTTGTTTGGAAGTTGTAATTCATATCTGCAAGCTCTGTCATAATTGGCATCACTGTATCTTATACTACTAATTTATGGATTTGGTTGTAGCAATTTCAATCTGTATCTTTGTCATATTTGGCATCATTTTTGGTCAAAATTCCCAAAACTCAACAAAGTCACAATTAAGAATAGGTATTCCCTGCCCCCTGATTGACAACTTCTTTGAAACTTTAGGGGAATTGCAGTTCTCCACAAAAATTGACTTAACAGCAGGATACAATCAAATCTGTGTTAAACATGAAAATACTCCAAAGACAGGATTCAGAACCAAGTATAATTTTTTAAATATGTAGCCCTTAAATTTGGTATGATAAACACCCCCAGTACCTTTGTGATCTTCATGAAAAATTGTTCATGAATCACACTGAAAAAAGAGCCACAGTTTACCTAGATAATATAGTCATCTACAGCTCAACCTTAAAGCAGCACTGGGAAGATGTCTGCCTGGTCTTCTTTGCCCTCAAAGAAAACCAACTCATTGCCAAATGTCAAAGTGCAACTTCTTCTTGTCTGAACTTGTATTCCTTGGTCACATTATCAGAAAGGACAGAATCAAACCAGATCCTGAGAAAATAAGAGCCATAATTGATATTATGACACTGCAAAATAAAAGCAAACTTTGTACATTCCTGGGCATGGTTGCCTATGTCAGGAGATTTATCACTGACTGGGACGCATTGGCTGCTCCTTTATCTGCAATCACTGACAAGACAATTTTTTTATGAACACTGTTGAGAGACCAACACTTCTGAAAATTAAAAGAATGAATAGTCACCACTCCTATCTTACAATATACTAATCATCAAGGAATGTACAAATTAGAAACCAACACCTCTGACTATGAAATAGAAGGAGTACTTCAAATTCAAACTACAGAAAAAGACTTGCTTCCTGAAGCTTATGAATCAAGAAAGCTGTCTGATAGTGAGCAAAGATATCCAATACATGGCAAAGAATATGTAGCTATTCTCCACTGTCTAATCAAGTAGAGATGTTACCTGGAAGGTGCACAAATATTCAAAGTGCTAAACAACCACAAGTCATTGGTATTCTTTAAGAATAAACAACACTTATCTAGATAACAAGCTTAATTGATGAGCCTCATACAAAGGTATCCAATGTTAATTGAGTATAAATCAGGAAAGGAAATGTTTACTTCAGATGCCCTCTCTTGGCTATATAGAAAATCTCTACTCTGCACCAACAGTGAAGACCCTGATTGGACCAATATTAATAATGGGGAATATACCAGAAGGCTTCCCACCTGGTAATCTAATAGATGTACAAGAGAAAGACCTCAAGAGTAAATATCTGTTCAAAAACGGTTATAGTATCCTTCACCACATACTGCCAAGTAGGGATACACTACCATATGCCACACTAAACACAAAATTTGACACAATACTTTATTATAGTATATACCTAGGACACACCTGTAACAGTAATATACACAAATAATTAAAAATATGCTACTGGTGCATAATATGTTGAACAACATCAAGGAAGTACTTAACCATTGTGAAGTATGTGAAAAGTATGCTCACTCCAAGGCACCACCAAATCTGTAATGCCAATCTACATAATCCAATCATTCAAGGTGTATGAACTCAAAAGTTTAGGACCTATGTCAGGGGGAAAAAGAAGATAAAATACATCATCACAACCATCAATTATGAAATAAGGTGGCCTATAACACAAGTTACTAAAGAAGGTAAAGGAGATGGTGTGAGGCATTCTTGTAAGAAGTTGCATTTTTTTACTAAGGAAATCAATAAAGAACACTTAATTACTATTGATCAACCAAAAAAACTGATATGGGAGTCACATTTTTAGATGCAGAATCAGATTTATTAATTAATTGTTTAATTAATATCAGTAACAGTTTGAAAACACATTCAAAATTAATAAACAAATGTGAAATTGATTTACGCATGGAAATCAAAGACAAATGTAAAAACCCTAAAACTAGTATAAATCCTATTTTAATTCCAGCTTCCCATATTCTAGTCAACAACACCAGCACAATAACCATAATAAACCAACAATTAATGACTTTGGAATAAGAAATACATTAAATCAAAGAAATCAGCATGAAATTAAATACACAAACAACCCAAATAATGGCCAGAGATTCCCAACACCCAATCAGATGGGAAAAAGCAACCAAGTCAATTAAAACCCTAAACCTAGCTCCAGTGTCAGAGATCCACTCATTTGGGAGCTTCTATCTGATTGAGTTGAGAAGAGCTCCCAAATTAAACTTAAATAGAGTAGAGCCTACTGAAATTTCAATCATTAACATGTGAAGAACATGACATAATAATAAAAATCTTCTTAAGAAGGGAGTGAAGTGATTTAAAAAATAGTATACACTGGTATATTCCCAAGACAAACCATGGGGCCTTGGGATGAATAATGGGAGGGGAGCAAGCAGTTTCAATGTAAGAAGTATGGCAGAAACAAAGACCAAAGTGATGCCAGATTAATTCCTCAGATTTGTCAGTGGGTGTAGGAACTGGGATTTTTAATTTCACATTATCCTGGTTGTACCCTATCAACACACAAAAACCCACATATAGAGAGAGGATTTCATGTTATTGGGGGAGATATCTCAATAATCTACTAATCAGTTAGAGTTGTGAAAATATAGACTTTATTGGAGATATTTGAAGGAATAATAATGTTGGAGCAATTTGCTCAGGAGGGAAACTTCAGATTAAATACTGAAGTAAAAGTGGGGAAGCGGCATATTAGTTACCAATGGGTCCAGCAAGAGTTGGTGGTGAAGTATTGCCTTGCAGGACTGCAGCAAGCTGCAGCCTGCAATACAGGAAAAATTAAGGTTTGATTGTGCTTTCAGGATGACTTTGGCTTCTTTACTAAGTATTGGGAGAAATTTCTCACTGGGATGTGACTTAGTTCTTTGGCTTGGGTGTTTTATTGATTTTTTTTGGCAGTTTAAGGTCCCTGGGGATATAGTGGAGTTTAAATTGCATTTTTTAAAATGCTGATTGGATGATTTAACCACTAAAGTGGTTTTGGATTCATTGATTGATGATTGATTATTCTTCATATCATCATTGTTGTTGCTGTTGTTGTCTGAAGCCAAGTTGGGTGATTTAATAGTAGACTTTATATTTGAAGAGTCAATTTTGTTTTTGTTTACACATTAAAAATTCAATTTAGAGTGTATAGTAAATACATGTTCATTTTTCAAATTCAAACACATTTTTGACGGCTTGTTAATTATAGTTTCTAATTCTGATATAAGAAACAAAACCACATTAGTAAGTCCATTAAGAATATTAAGTTTGTCCAGCTTTTTTGTACCAGCTCTTACAATTTTTTGTGTAATAGGAAATTATTTTATTACCCCCATGTTGAGCAACTTGGATTATTGCTGGTATGTTCAAAGCTACAGATAGATGTTAGCCTTGTCAATGTATTCTACCTAATCCTATGCAAGAGCACTACAGACTACAATAGAATAGAACTTTAAAGATAATTGTGTTTATTGGGACTTGAGTATGATCTAGCCAGCAGCTGCAATCTATCCAGGTGTAACTAAGAGCTTGTTCTTATCCTTTCAGGTGTCTATATCAATATATACTGCAACAACCCTTGTTCTTGTCCTTTCAGACAGTTCTCAGTGGCTACCTTTGCAATAGGTCCATTTTTGCTGGCTGTGCCTATCCTGATTGGCTGTCCTTGGCATGTGTGTTGCTACTGGCCTTGGCAGGCGTACATGGCACTTCAGCTACAGCCTACACTCTTATTGAGCTAGCCTACTGTCATTTATTGGTTGGGTGTATCTTACATGCCTATTATTGCGCTGTGAAACTTTGCTGTATTTAGTTGATGCTTAGAAATTGTCCCTGTTCAGCCCTCTCACATTGGAAGGTAGAATTACAGTATTTCATTTGTAGGGCTTAATCAGTGATCCTTTTCTGGCTGGAAAGCCTTCTGCTTATTAATGCAACGGGTTGAATTGGGGATTATACGCCATATAATAGCAGACTCAATCCAGTATCAACCCATAGATTATCTGCCGTGTAATGCTGACCCAAACCAATAAGAAACTTGATTATACGCCATGTAATGCTGACCCAAACTTGGTATTTCCTTGACATATGCACATCACTTGTTTAATATGTTCATAAACACCATCAGGCTGGGTGCGGCTGATCTGTTACAACGTCCAGCAGAATGATATGGGCAATATACAGTTGATGAATTAGTGATTACACACCGTGTAATAAATGATAATATCTATATTGGCTAACGTTTATACAGCAAAAAGCTAATATCAATTATAATAAACTAGTAATTATACAACGTATAATCACTACACATTGGAATGATAATCAGTGATAATATGGCATATAATTGTTGCATCTATCAAAATAAACTAACAATTATACATCATATAACTACTGTATCTATTAAAATATATTGGTGATTATATGGCGTATAATTACTACACGTAATAGAGTATCAGCCTAGTGATAGTACGGTGTGTAAATGATAATGATCTGCGTGCAATGATTAGCCTGATTGTTTGTGGTCAATCAGCCTAACCTCACACCCCAGAAACCATTCCAGCACATAGTAAGAAACTTAAATTCAGCCTACCAGTAAAGCCAAACATTACTTCTTGTATTTCAGGCTGCAGCTTGCTGCAGTCTTGCAAAGAAAGACTTAAACACCAGTACCTGCAGGAACTTAGGGTAAATAAAATACCTCTCCCCCATTTCCCTTTAAGTATATAAACTGATAATCTTCTCTTGAGCAAATTGCTCCAACAATATTATTACTTTCAACATCTTCAATAAACTCTACATTTTTTCTTTATAACTGATTAGTAGATTATTGAGATATCACCCAACAACATGAAGCTCTTTGACCTGTGTGGGTTTTTTGTGGGTTGATAGGGTACAACCAGGCTAATGTGAACTTCAAAAACCCATATCCTACACCCACTGACAAATATGAGGAATCAATCTGGTAATGTTTTAGTCCATGTTGCTGTCATGCTCATTACACTGAAACTGCTTTCTCCCCTCCCATTATTAATCCCAAGGCCATGTGGTTAGTCTTGGGATATACCAGTGTAAAATATTGGTTAAATCACTTCACTCCTTTCTTAGGAAGATTTATCTTATTAGGTTACTTACTACATATGTTAATGATTGGAATTCTAGTAGGATCTACTCTAGTCAAGTTTAACTTGGGAGCGCTTCTCCATTCTATTGGGGAGAAGCTTCCAAATGTGTGGATCCCTGACAATTCTATAGGCAAGCAAAAAAATTTCAAGTTCAGAAACCAGACCTCCTGATTTCAGACAGTGTGATAGAGATCACTTATGACATTACTAATGTTTACCTCTCCAAAATGACATAAAGCATACTTTCATTAGCCCCTATAATACTCAATCAAACAGCAGTGTTGGGTGTGTTGTAACTGTGATGTTTTAGCAGAGTTACATGGGGAAAAATATTTAAAAGATAGATGATAATCTTTATTGTGAGATAGTGAATATATAGTTCATGTGAATCAATGGATAACAGGAACATGATTGGTGATCACACAGTTGGATGGAAGAAGGGGGTGGCTTGATCCTGATAATGAGTCAAGCGCCAAAACAAGGTATCCACTGTAGAGGATCATCATCTGTTCATGTTGTTGGATTTGGTAATTTGAGTTGACTTCCTAGTCTGGCTTTGAGTGACTGGATAATCGGATTGCGGGTCACAAACCCACTTGGTTGGAACCTTGCTGGCGGGTTGAGCCTGCAGTTTTGACATCCCCTGACTGAAGGTTGGCCTCCTCTGGGGGCAGGTTTTCAAGGAGGTCATCAGGAGCCTGGGCGCTGTACTGGACTAATTTTTTTTCTGTGGCAGGCAGGGCAGTCTCTTGTTGTTTCTGTCTTGCTTTGCAGGGTTGTAGGCAATTATGGTGTAGGGTTTTGTCTTGTTTACGTTTGCCAAGCCCTTGCACAGGGTAAGTGTTATTTTTGTTTACCTTTAGAATGATTGCTGGTCCTACTTTCTTGGGTTGTAGTTTGCTTTTGTCAACGTTCATGACCCAAACTTTGTCACCAACTTCATGTCTATTGCAGATGGGGACAAATGTCTTTTGAAGACGTTTATTCTCTTTGGCTGTTTGCTTGAAATTAGCCTCCATTACTTGAGGGTCTGAGCAAGGGGGGACTTCACTTGGAATTACCTGTTTGGGTCCTGTCAATGCTTGAATGATATTTGGCTGTGTGTTGTATACCAGTTCAAACGGGCTTTTTCTGGTGGATCTGTTCACTTGGGTTCAACCCACAAGTAATGCAGTCTGTAGCTGCTTATACCAGTCTTCAGGTCTCCCAGCAGTGAGTTTAGCTAAGGCATGCACAAGGCTACCATTAAGCCGCTCTACTTGTCCATTGGCCTGTGAGTGATATGGTGTTGTTACAGTGTGTTTGACCCCATTCTTGATGAGGTATACATTGGTGTTTTTGGAGGTCAACTCTTTGCCTCCATTGGTTATCAGGAGCTCTGGCTTTCTGAACTTGCTGATTATTTCTTTGCCAATAAATTGTCAAACGTCAATGCCAGTGTGTGACTTTACTGCTTGAGCTATTGGTCATCTTGTTACAAAGTCAATGTCGGTGATGATGTATTTCTTGTCATTGTGTTTCCCTGGCATGGGGCCAACAATGTCAAGAGCCCATACTTTGAAAGGTAGTTGTGTGCGGATGGGAAGTACTGACTTTGGCAGGGTTTTGCTTTTGGCAAACGTTTTGAACACCTCACATTGGTCTAGAACTTCCTGGATATTGTGGTATAAGGTTGGCCACCAGGATTTATGTTTTAGGAACTCATATAGGTTTCTGCTCTTGGTATGTCCAAGGTCTCTGTGATAGCAAAGGATAGTGTCAACTTGCTGATGTGTGGGGATGTAGGAAATGGTTGTCCTGTCAGTCATTTTTCTGTGAAGAGTCCCATATACGTCAGCAAAGAGATGCTCATTCTTGATGACTGTTTCTTTGGTTATGTTGGTGGTGCCAGGGGCAACCCTTTGTCTTTTTTGTTTGTAACATCAGGAGAGGCCAGTCTGGGTCAAGCCCATTCTCTCCTCTTGAAGCACAGACATACAGACGGGACAGGGTGTCTGCCATGGTGAGCTCAGCCCCAGGCCTGTACTAGATGAGCATGTTAAATCTCTCCAATAGTTCCATCCACTGCGCTTGGCGGTGTGACAGATTTGCTTGAGTCTTGAAATAGATGAGTGACTTGTGATTGGTTAATGCTGTGAATTCTTCCTGGCGTTCTAGGTAGCAACGCTATTTGACTAGGCAATGCATGATAGCCAGCAGTCCTTGTTGTGGATAGGGTATTGACACTTGCCATCTGTCAACTTCTGCAATTTTTAGGCTACAGGCAGGAAATTGCCGTCACTATTTTAATTTGTAGTACTCTCCCAATGGATGCATCTGAGGCATCAGTTTCCATCTGGTATTCCCCGTCACGTTTGGGGTATTGCAGGATGGGAGCTGTTGTGAGCTTCTCTTTGAGGTGTCTAAAACAGAGGTAACGTTGGGGGGTCCACACAAACTTAGACTTGGCGCCAGTTATGGCAGATAAGGGGGCAGTCAGAACGCCACAGTCAGGTATGAAACATTGTACATAGGCCACCATTCCCAAGAAGGTGCAGAGTTCCAACTTATCTTTGGGTGGTGGCATCTTGCAGATGGCCTGTATCTTTTGACTGTCAGGTTTGATGCCATCTTTTGAGACTATATGCCCCAGGAAGGGTAGTTGCTCACAAAAGAACTGGCACTTGGAGGGCTTGGCCAACAGTTTGTGTCATGCCAAGGTTTCAAAGACTGCTTCCAGATCTTTGTGGTGCTGTTCCACCAAGGGGCTGTAGACAATAATGTTGTCTAGGTACACTAGGGTGTGTTTGTCTATGTGGGGTGCAAACACTTTGTTCATGAAGGTTACAAAGGTGGACAGGGCATTGGTCATGCCAAAGTTGAGCATCACACACTTGTAGGAGCTGTATTTAGTGCGGAAGGCCGTTTTGGGAATGTCTTCCTCCTTAATATGAATCTGATTGTAGCCTGCAGTTAGATCAATCTTGGAGAAGACAGTGGCTCCTCCTAAGGCATCAAAGAGGTTGTCAATCAGTGGTAGAGGGTAACAATTCTTAATGGTAACTTTGTTTAGGGCGCGGTAGTCTGTGACCAGGCGTAAGGTACCGTCTTTCTTAGCCACAAAGAATACGGCAGCCCCAAAGGGAGATTGTGAGGGGCGGATAAGTCCTTTTTCCAATGCCTCCTTGAGGTAGGCGCGTAAGGCATTGTCTTCATTTGGGGTCAGCCTGTAGATAGGGCGCACCTTGGGTAAAGCCCCCTTGAGTTGGATAGAGTGCTGAATATGCTTCTCAGGAGGCAGCCCTGGCAACACTTCCTTAAAGATTTCTGGGTGGCAGGCCACAATGTTGCGGTCCTGAGGTGTAGAGGTATCCTGGTGGTCTTTGAAGTGTATGATCTCATACTGACAGGAGTCCCAGTCAATTGACTTTAAATCTTTCTTCTTTTCCTGGGTCTCTGTGATGCGCACAAAGACGTGGTTGCAGAGCAGTTGGTCCACGGAGTCAGGGTAGATTTGGTGGTTGACACCTTCACATTTGATGGTTAACACTGAGGTTGCCCAGTCTACGTGAGGATTGTTCTTTTGTAACCAGTCTAGTCCCAGTACAATGTCAAACTTAGGAAAGTTGATGACAGGACCTTGGATGGTGGAGTGAAGGTTCTTGAGCATGACAGAGAAGGGGGCGGTTTCCCTTGTCACAGCATGTGGTGTTCATCAGCCAGGACCACATTTTTAATCCGCAAAGGGTTAGTGGCTAGCTTGAACTTATCCACAAAGCTACTGTTGACTAAGGTTTGGTCTGCGCCTGAGTCCAAGAGTGCTGAGCCTGTGTAACTGCAAAAGCGGAAGGGATAGGACATCAATTTATTGGGATGTCTGGCAATGGTGTACAGTACTGGGTCTTCCAAGGGCACCTGGATCATTGGGCATTGATCCACGTCCTTGGGTTGGTATTCATTGTTGGGCAAGTCAGGAGTTGTGTGGGGAGAGCTAGGCTTGCTTAGTGCTCTCCCCGGGCTTTTCCCTCACTTTGGTTGTCCTGCATGGCAGTGACGCAGAAATGAGTACAGGTTGACTGGCCATTGTTTCCATTTCCATGTCCGTTAGAACCCGTGGGCTTGTGGTTGGCGTTGCTCCTGTTGCCTCCAGGAGATGGTTGAGAGGAGCGCCTGCTTGGATGGGAATCCTTAGGTCTTTCTTGTTTCCCAGTTTGTGCCTTGTGCAGAGCGTTGGATGTCTGTTCTGCTTTTTCTGCTTCACGGTATAGGCTTTGCAGATTAGCCACCTGATCCAGGTTTACATGTCTCATCACGTGCAACTTGAGAGCGTTGTAGTAAATGAGGTGTGTGGCTGGGGTGTCAAAGGCCATATCAGATGGTGCACAAAGGCGGAGTTCCTTGTAGGCGCAGGTGAGTTCTTTTACGGTGCCTGTCTGGGTCAGGTTCTTTACTTGGTAAATGATCATGGGCGCTGTGTCCTTTAGCACAAATCTTGCCAGGAAGTCTTGCTTAAAGGTATCCCAGTTCTTTTCAGGGTGCTCTTCATGCCACTTGTTGCATCAGGTGCCAGTGTCATGGGTCAGGCAAATGGAAATCTCTGCAATCCAAAATTGCTGTGAGCATTCCATCTGAGCTAGCTTGCTCTGGGCGGACTGGATCCATGTGGTGGCATTGTTGTTGTTGGCCCTGGCAAAAGGTTCCAAGATGGCGCTTTGTAGTCTTTGGGCTACATAGCTGGGCATGGTGGTTTTGTTGGCTGGTTGTGGCATTGCTGGTGGAGCTTAGAAGAAACCTTGTGCAGACATGGCATTGAAGGTGGGTAGCAGGATCACCGTGTTTTGGTATAGGACAAAACCATTGGGTATTGCAGTACCAGGAGTGTACAGAGACCAGTTGGGCAGAGGCCATACATAATTCTGTTGAGGATTTGTTGGCCGCAGCGTGTGCAGGCAACAGGCAGGATTTTTCAAGATAAGGTAGGATGGAGAGCCTACCTGTGCTACCAATGTTGTAACTGTGCTGTTTTAGCAGAGTCACACGGGGAAAAATATTTAGAAGATAGATGATAATCTTTATTGGGAGATAGTGATTATATAGTTCATGTGAATCAATAGATAACAGGAACATGATTGGTGATCACATGGTTGGATGGAAGAAGGGGGGGGCTTGATCCTGATAATGAGTCAAGCGCCAAAACAAGATATCCACCATAGAGGATCATAATCTGTTTATGTTGTTGGATTTGGTAATTTGAGTTGACTTCCTAGTCTGGCTTTGAGTGACCAGATAACCGGATTGCGGGTCACAAACCCGCTTGGTTGGAACCTTGCTGGTGGGTTGAGCCTGCAGTTTTGACAGGTGTCTAAATGGATCACTTGTGGAAGCATTAAGCATACTATCTGACAAAAACCCATGCCTCTGAGCTGACATGTTGCCAACAGCACTTGTGTTCTTCTGCTTTTGTATGATCCATGATACAGATAAAGGCCAATAAAAACTTTTATATGGAAATAAACCAACTATTGTTAGTACTACCACAAGACCTCACCTGAGTATAACTAAAAATATACACGGAAATGACAACCCAGGATTACAACAAGTCAGACATGACCAAGAAGACATGTGAAAGAAAAGGATAAAAAGGGAAACCAAACCCCTCCAGGAAGATAGGTGTCTTTGGTTTGAATTCTATGGCAACACAGGGTCCCCTTATTCCTGGCTCCAACTTGTGTAGGCTATGGTTTGTCATCCAAATTTTGTCCCCAAAATGAATCCTAATTTTTAAAGGAAATTGGTGGATGTACTGGATTAAACCTCATGTACAGTGATAAACTCTGTCCCTGAAAAGCAAGAATCACATAAAATGATTCACAACTGAAGTCTCTGACTTTAAACTTGATCAATACCTGGCACAAATTCTGAATAATCTCAAGAATTTACCAAAAGATCCAATTTTCAGCGCCCCAGGTAGAGATGTTGTAACATCTATGATTAATCCCTCTTGAGAAAGTGATTCCCCAATTGATTCCCAGATAACCACTAAGTCAATGTCACTCCTATCATACACTCATGTTGTACAGGGATTAACCATTTTTAATCCTAAATGTAACACTACTCAGGAAATTCCCATGGCTGCCATAAAGTACATGGACAACATGTGGCTTGTCATGATACTATATAATATCCTTATCTATATTCAATAAAGTATTATTGAATTCTTACTTTTCCCTTTTATCTTGAGTTTATATGCCTCCAAGAAGTATATACTAATGCCAAGTATATGCTTCTAGGAAGTATAATAAACAAGATAAAGGGGAAATTAAGAAGAGAATAGTACTGTATTGGATATAAGTTTAGAGTATTATATAGTATCATGA
The DNA here is from genome assembly GCA_014839935.2 of Entomophthora muscae. Taxonomy (NCBI): domain Eukaryota; kingdom Fungi; phylum Entomophthoromycota; class Entomophthoromycetes; order Entomophthorales; family Entomophthoraceae; genus Entomophthora; species Entomophthora muscae. The sequence goes on along the minus strand of QTSX02000759.1, from coordinate 337,404 downwards.
GAAGTCACATACTGTCCATGTACGTCATGGCAGTCATGAGGCTTGTCTAAGTAGTATTCTGCTTAGGACTTAAAATGGTTGATCCCATAATAGATGGGCAAATGATAAGAGTGTAAGCAATTTAATGATTAGTCAAGGAATCATTCAGAGAGTCACTCAGGGAATTAGTTTCCCAAGAGGGAGTAATTAAAGATGTTGCAACACTAACAACAGTATGAACTAGAGGTTAAAAAATATGTTTAAAAAGAATATTTAAATCAAGTCAAATATTTAGGTAAACTATATTTTTATTATAAAAATTGGTCTGAACTATTTAACCAATAGGGTTTAAATAAATTGATTTATGCACGACCATATTCTTGGCTTGAGCCACCGTTAATAGCACCCCCAGATGGATTTGATACCCCTGCTGGAGTGATGGGTGCCTGGCTCTGTTGCTGTGTGCTGGGCTGCTGATAGTTGGCTTGGGTATTAGCTTGCTGTGGTGTATTTCCAGCTGGATTTGATGCGCCTGCTTGAGTATTAGGTGCCTGACTCTGTTCCTGTGTGCTGGGCTGCTGATAGTTGCCTTGAGAATTGGCTTGTTCTGGTATACTGGCTTGAGGACTGTTGTTTTGAGTATTTCCCTGTCCAGTAGAGCTCTGTGTGTCTCCTTGGGCATTGGCCTTCTGGGGGGCATATCCTTGTTCCTGGTAGTTGTTCTGAGAATCAGGCTGGTGTGGGGAGCTGGGGTTTTGGCTAGCGCCTTGGTCCTTGGGCTGGTTTTGGATGGTTTGTTCAGAATTGGTGTCCTTGATTTCAGTGGGACTCTTGGTGTTGTCTTCAGAAGAGTTCTGTGTATTTTGTCCTGGGTTATAGCCTCCAGATGGCTGTACAGAGACTGTAGGTTGATTTTCAAATAAATCCTTGCCAAAGTCATCTGCAAATCCCTCAGGGAACTTGACGTCACCTGGGGAAAGGTTTGCAACAAGGATTGCTTTGCCAGAGATTGATGTGCCAGAACCTCCTGTGATGGTGATTTGTCCGCAGTTCATGTACATCTCACGGTTACCTTCTCGGTTGAACCATGCCCAGAAGAAGGTTACTGGACCGCTGGGGGCAGAGCTGGGGATGGGGATGGAATAAGATTTGGATCCACTGACACAGTTTCCAAACACCTTGTGAGTCACCGCAAAGGTACTGCGGTCATAGGAAAACCCAAACTGACAGTGGCCTCCTTCGTGGACAGCATGACCTTCCAGTTCCACATTGACTGCTGAACCAGCAGCATAGTTTCCTGATGAGACAATCTTCTCAACACTGCCACAAAGGTTGCCGATACGATCTGGACTCATTGGGTTTGTCAGGCTGTAGTCCTTCTGAGATTCAGGAATGTCATTACGCCCCTTGTACTTGTCAGAAGGGGGATTCTTCATCAAAATGTGGGCCTGGCCATTGGTAATCAACGAAGCAATCAGAAGTGGGAATTTCATTGTTATGTTGCTTACTTGGAGTTTGATGTTTTTATAGTCTATAAATGCGAGCGGAAGCAAGTTACACTGTATACAGGACACTTTAATACAAGGGCCGTGGAACAACCATAGATTCAAGTGATTTCAACAAGTAACGTTTATCTTTTAGATTTAATATAAATGGTTACATAAGCAGTCTGAGGAATAATGGCTGCAAGTTAATTTTACCTCACGGAAACGACATTGCTAGCGCGGTAAACCGAAAGAGAGAATCGCTAAGTAAAAGCACGCGATTTTAGAGTAAAATACTAATAGATTCTCATTTATATTTTATTAAAAATATTTAAACGCTTCTTTAATGTGACGATTATGTTTTTTCCTTTGCTTAGACAAATTGCAACTGCGAGTTTTGCTCCTGCCGCCTGTTTTACCGGGCAAGAAATAGTATAAATTCTATTTGATCAGATGCCATGCAATGTAATAAGTAAATTGTAATTTTACATGGCGCATCGGAAGTACTTTCTTCAAGTCGGGTGAATTAAGGATTATATAAATGCATCTAAGCTCTTGATTGAACGAGCACTCACTTTGAGGTGCTGCTCATAGTGAATTTGCTACATAGGAGCTTTTTTTGGGGGGGGGGGGAACAAAATTTTATTAATAATCAAAGACGGCATTTTGCTACATGGGAGCGGCAGACTGAGGCCCGTGCTTTATTACTTTTTATAAACTCTAAACTAAAATAATAACTTGCCTGAATTACTGGATTGAAAATCAGAATTCCAGACCAACTACAAGATTAAATGCTGTATTTCTTAAAGAATGCGAAACCCACGATATCATGAAAATGACGTCTTAGCTTAGTACGCTTGAAGAAAGCGAATCACTTAAAGCGAAAGTGCCATAATTATAGACATTTTCGATTTGGTTGCTTGCTTTTGTGAGTTCAACCTGAGATTAAATAAATTAAATTATTTGTGATTAATTTTTGAATAGCATTTATATAGCAGAAAAACAAAAATCAAACACGAAGCAAATCGGCAAGAATAGTCCATAGCTAATTAAATTTCAGGTTTAAACTAGAATCTATTCATCTGATTAAATTAAACCACAAAAATCAAACTGTAAAAATTTAATACGAATAAAAATCATATGGCATTGAAATGAATCCTTTCTTTAAATTATAAGTGATTCAAGAAAAAATAATATAAACTCAAATTAAATAAACATGTATATTATTTACTTATATATAAATCATCCAAACAAACCTCCTACAGTAGTTTTACAACCTGTTGAGATAAATGAATATTATTCATGTCACAACATTTACAATTACTCCCTTTTGGGAAACTAATTCCTCAAGTGACTCACTGAATGATTCCTTGACTAATCATTAAGTCAGTAGCACTGTTATCATTTGACCATCTATTACGGGGATCAAGCATTTTGAGTCCAAAGAGGAACACTACTTGGACAAACTCATGACCTAAGAGGAGTAATTACTTGGGTAAGTCCCATGACTACCATGACATACATGGACAGTATGTGGCTTTCCATGATACTATATATTATCCTATATTCATATCCAATAAAGTATCATTCTCTTCTTAATTTTCCCCTTTATCTTGTTTATTATACTTTCCAGAGGTATATACTTACAGTGGTAGCACAGGTAGGTTATACACACCTATGCAACTTAAAGGAAAAATTCCTCCAAAGAAAAGAATCCAGCAGATGGCACTCCTCACAGGCTGGAGACACTGCAAAGAAGGACAAGACATACCAGCAGGATTTTTTGTCTTCAACAATGTCCTTGTCCCTACCAAACAATATAATTTCCTCAGCACACACAGAGTCCTGAACCTGCCTCCAACTCCAACTCCTAAAACAGCCAAAATACCCAACATTGTATTCAAACACCTACACCCAGCAGAAATTGAAACATTTGCAGGACTATGCCAAGAAAATGCCAACCTCTGAATTCAAAGCACACAAAATAAGCTTACACAAGTAGGCTACCTGTTGTGTGTGGCTCCTGGGGATGACATCCAGGAGGACACAGCAGGAAATCTTTATAACAAAAGATTTGATGTTCAAAGCTAGCCTTAGGTTAGCCTTCAGGGCAAAATTAAGAGCACATACAGTAGTTTTGAAAGCCATGGCAACAACCAAAAATACCTCAGATTTAAACAAAATGATTTCAGATTTGAACAAAATCCAAGTCACGCAAGATTCAGGATTCAAATAATTTAAAAATTGTTTGATAAATGAACTGTCAAACAAATGACAAAATTTCACTAGCACATTATAAAAAATTATCTAAAATATCAAGTGGTGTAGTTTAAACTACAAACAAAATGAACTGATGCAGCAAGTGAGATGGATAATGCTGTTCTGGAGTATACTATAATCCAATCAGGATTCATATGAGGCACCAACAGAAGGACTAAAATGAAACAAAATTTGAGCAATCTAGAAGCAAGATTCCACAAGCACAAACAAAATGAACTCAAAAAAGATGTGTAGTATGAGCAGCCTAAAATAGAATTATAACAGTTTAACAGCCAATCAAAAGCTATTCAATTTAGGAACAGAGGCATTTTATTCATTTTCATGGATCCTTATTTGTGTAGAATGGTTTTGAGAATCTTCCAAATATGGAATGGTGATTACAATAAAAGTAAATCATAAAATTTTAAACTTCTACCTTTAGTGATTTTATCCTAGGTTTTTTATAATGGTTTTTAACAGCAACAACCTTTTTGACGGCATCAGCAGCCAAGCCAGCTTCAATGGAGGTGAGGCTCAGAACATGGAGGCACCCATTTACACCCAAGCCTTTGAGGCAGGTAACAAGGAAGCTAACCTGTAATTGACCCCTGACCTATATGGCTTTGAATTGTTCAGTAGTCACTTAGTGTCTAGCTCTGCCCCTGCACCTGTACCCATCCCCATACAAGCTGCCCACCAACCAACCAATCAAAATGGCAACCCTAATTTGGAACAACTTCCTGCCATAAGCCAACCTGCCCCCAGCCAATCAGGCTTCAGCTCCCGCAGCCCATCACCCCAAACACAGAATAATTACTGCCCAAATTCTCATTGAAATTGTGGCACTGAACCTGCATGGGCTGGACTGAAACCAGATTATTGCCCAGTTGCAATTTAACTGAGCCACAATAATGCAGGAATTCAATAACTTAATGAATAAGAGGAATCTGATTGGGGCAGCTAAGAAGCCAAAGAAGCAGGTCAACTCCCAGATCACCAAGGTGTACCCAATAATGCTTGATCTCCTGCAGCAGGACCCCAAGCTTCCCCTGACCCAGGTCCGGAAGCAACTTGCACACCATGACATTTGGGTGTCTGAGCGCATGATGCAGCTCTGAATGTATGAAAAGGTGGCTTCAGTCTGGTTACTTACCAATGTTGCCGGTGACCAATGAGATGACAGTGAGGATTCCCCATATGATCAGGCCATTGAATACACCCTAGTTAAATGCCTGACAAATTTGTCCAATGATGTCATGTTTGTCACATACTATAAGCTATTGATAGCTTTTAACAATTTTGGTAAGCAAGGAAGAACTGCCACCCAAAAAGGGAGGAAGAAGGTCAAGAAGGGGACGTTTATTGGTGCGTTTCTGGATGTTTAGGCCAAGGGCTTTGTCTACTATTAGACAAACACAGATTTTACCAATAGCTACAAGTACGGCCACATCATCAGTGAACTTCTTGACTCCTGAGATAGCTCAAATTCCAAACACTGGGTTTTCTTGAGCCACCAGATTGAGGGTAGCTCCACCGTCCTCAAGGCCATCCAGGGACGTGGGCACCAGGCCAGAGTCTACCCTGCCGGCCACGCAGACATCCATCTGACTGATGTTGTGCTCTTCAACATTAGAGATACAGTTCTGGAGCACTGTCCTCAGGCTTTTAAAGATTTTTATCTTGGTGTCCTTGACTATAAGTCTCTCTTTGGTTATCAAATAGTGGCTGATTTGTTTTTCAAATGGTTTTCCATGTGAATATGGGCAACTAATCATGGAAAAACAAGTGCCTCCCACCCTGTGCCACAGCTGCCTATCAGCCAATTCATTTAATGACAGACAAGGAATACCAACAGAGGTATATGGTGCCATCACATGCAATCTCCTGTCTCTACCCCCTGTCAGAACTTTCTGTTCTGCTCTCAGACCTGGCAGTCTGATTACAATTTGCTTTATTGGGTAGTTGAGTAATCTTAGTCATTGTATTGATAGTTTATTGTATGTTGACAAGCATTAATTGCAATGTCTGGTATTTCCTTGGCAAGGCAACAGCTAGCAATGTCCAAGGGAGGCAACTTCCAAGCGGCTTTCTATACCGGTGGCTTGCTAGTTCTTTGAGTACTGACAATGGTCTTTGAACTCGGATATTTCCTTCTACTGTGAAAAGGTTCTACAGTAGGATCTTGGTATTATTGTCTGCCTTCCATTAGTCCAATGTAAGGGCTTTTATAGAGCCAGCACTCTCTTGCCAGGATAAGATTATCTGGCGCATCTAACTCTTTCTTGGTAGTCTTTTCACCCCCAGACTGCCAGCATCAACCCCCAGAGTTAGGCATCCATGCAATGGCATGGGATTCCATATCATAGTACCCTGCGCTGGGTACTAATTGTCATAGAGTGATACATAATCTACTTCACAAAGGCTTCTCAGATCAATTAAGCCTGCTAATAATATTGAAAGCTTCTCCAATAGATGGCTTTGCGGGCCACCAAGATATTCAAGGTAGAACAAAGTCAGTATAAATTCCTGACACCCACCACCCCCACCTGCCATCCCCCCCAATCACAGACCCCTAAGGCCACCACTGGCTATAAGCCTTCTTTCCCACATTATTCTGCCTACTAGGCATCACTCTTCCCTGCTTCCCCCAATAAACTCCCTGTCGCCAAATATTTTCTATTTATATTATCTTTATTTTGAATTTTAGTTGTTCATGTTCTCTTTATTTATAGTTAGTTTTATTCTTTATGTTCAGCTTATTTCTATAAAATCATATATTTACTATGCCATGTATCTAGATCCAGAATACAGTTATTTTTAGCACTTAAACACAGCCCCTTGTGAAAATATTAACAACAATTTGGGTGGTCCTCAAAATTTGAGTTAGAAAATTATAGGTTAATTGTGTTTAGATAAAGTTGTTACTGATTCAAATTCACAACCTTGATGATAAACTTTAAGCCAATCAGGAGCCAAGTGATAAAGTGATTGGTGTGACATAAAGGGCCATTCAATATTTTTTTGATGTATGTGCGCTAATTAGTATGATTGGCTGATTGTTTTGCCATTGTGCACCATTGCTTCTGTGGCAAGTTGTTGGTGGACTAGTGCTAACCAAGAAGCTGATTGGGCACTAGTACACTAATAACTTGCCATAGCAACAATAGCGCACAATGGAAAACAACCAGCCAATCATATTAATTAGCGCACATGCACCAAAGAATTATTGAATGACCCTTTATGTCACAACAATCACTTTATCACTCAGCTCCTGATTGGCTTGAAGTTTATCATTAAGGTTTTGAATTTGGATCAGTAACAACTTTATCTAAACACAATTAACCTATAATTTTCTAATTCCAATTTAGCTGATCATCAAATTTTTGTTAATATTTTCACAAGGGGTTGTGTTTGGGTGCTAAAAAGAATATGGCAATTAAGAAAACAATGCCAACACAAAGCAAACAACACATTTTGAGATAAGCGTAAAACATATACAAAATGGGTAAAAAGATGAGATATTGTAAATGAGAAACAAACAGGGATAAACAAAGAGGCAATTATATTAGAATAAGACAGATTTTATTGGGATAAAAGATATAAAAAAATATGGAAAGGTTAGTAAAAAATCAATGAGAGTGATAAGGAGCGCCTTTTGGGGAAGCTTCAAATATAAAATTAGGAAGAGAAGAAGTATATTTTATTGGATAATACTTTAGACTTATATAGATTCAGCTGTGGCGTGGATTTTAGTTGGATCAAACCCAGGGGTTGTGTTGCAATTGAACCAATGAGAATTCAGTATTTGGAATTGGGGAAGACAACAGTCTAATAAAAAGGACAGAATAATAAGAATAAGGTATTGTTTATTGTAGAATAATGTGAGTAATATACTATATGGGAAAAGCCACAAAGCCACAAGGGGGTGGCATAGTGGGAAGTTCCATGTAAGGTTTGGAGTCAAGGAATAACTTGTGCGGGAATCAGCAAGTCAAATTGGCAGAGCTCCTAATTAGGATGAAGTACCTGCCATTTGATATTGCCATCAGATTAATCCATAACATTAGATACGTCAAGGGGCGGCTCATTGAGCACCGCCTGTGTATTGTAAGATACGTTATCAGGCAAGTCTGGAAACTTGGTTACAACACCCCCTTTCCCCCTGCTTGTTGTCAGACACCAGGACTGGAGTCTGTGGAAGGTCTGGGAAGGTCTGCACAAACAACGTTTGTGTGGGGATGGCGCGGCAGGGGCGCAAGAGGTCATGGTGAAGCTTCTTGGTGTTTCCTTGGGCATCTTCAAGTTGGTAGGTATGATTGTTGTAGACAGCAGCTATCTTGAAGGGCCCTAGGTGGTTGGGTTCTAACTTGGCAGAATTGGGATTGAGGGTGTAGACGGGGTCACCTACAGCATATTTAACTTTGATGTGCTTTGTCCCTCCTGCAATCCTCTTGTGTTCAATTTTCAGGTCTTGGCACACCATTGATCCAGGGATGGGGTTGTTAATAGGGGAGGCTTGTTGGGAACCTTGGACTGTAGCTTTCCCTGCTCAACCCCTGTCAGACTGTCAGGTGTTCCAAAGGCCAGGGTACTAGGGCTGAACCCTGTGCCCCTGTTGATTCTTGTTTGCAGGATGAGTAGAGCGGTGGGCAGGTGTTCAGTCCATGCGGTGTTGGGGTGCTCTTGTGAGAGCTTGGCAACCAGTTGAACCAGTGAACCATTTAACTGTTTCACGTGTCCATTGGCTTGAGGATGGTAGGGGGTTGTAACTATACGTTGGAGTGCATTCTTGGCGCAGTACGCCTTCATGACATGTCCAACTAGTTTGGGACCGCCATCTGTGATGAGAATTTTGGGTTACCCAAAGCGGACCATAATTTACTTGCCAATAAAGCTGGTAATGGTGATGGCGGTGTGGTTAGTTGCTGCCCAGGCCACTGGCCAGCAAGTGAAGTAGTTGATGGCAGTGATAATGTACTTCTTCCCCAGTCTGTCTTTGGGGAGTGGCCCCACAATGTCAAGGGCCCACTGCTCAAAGGGTTCCATGGCCTTGATGGGCAGGACAGACTTGGGGGGGTGCAGGTTTGGACGTGTTCTTTTTGCACAACACGCACATTTTGAGGAGGTCCAAGATGCCTTGATGCATGCACGGCCACCAAACCTTACATTTCATGATCTCAAAGAGGTTACACCTTCTGATGTGACCCAGGGTTTGGTGGTAGTGCAATATTGTGTCCCCTTGTTGCGTATTGGGAATGTAAGACGTCTTTTCACCTGTCTCTGCCCAACAGCAGACGTTACCAGCATTGGTGGTGAACTGGCTTTTGTTGTCCTTAAGCTTGGAGATGGTTACCAAGTTAAGGCCCTCCTAGCAAGTTGCCTCAGGACGGAGGTAGAGCATGGGCCAATCTGGATCCAAATCATCATCCCCAGTGATGGATGCTACATAGAGTTGCAAAAGAGCGTCATCTGTGATAAGTTCCTTCCCAGGATTGTACTCAATGCACAACTGGTAAGGGGATAGGCGCTCCATCCATCCTGCTTGGTAGCGTGTCAAGTGGGACTGCGTGTTGAAGTACTGAAGTGACTTGTGGTCCGTCAGAACGCGGGGTGGGAAGGTAGCACCTTCCAGGTAACAGCGCCACTTCTTGACGCAGTGTACAATGGGTGCCAATTATTTATCATGGATGTGGTAGGACAAGCGTGTTACTTTATTTGATAGTGGCTTGCTTGCAATACAGGGTTATCACTGTGGACTTGAAAGACGTCCAGGGTTTCAATTTTGTGAATGTAGTAGTCACAGGGATTTTTTGCGAGCAGGGATTGAGAGGATGGGTCAGGTGGGGTTGTAAGGCCTCTTGTTGCTACAACCCCCAAGCTTTTCCCTGATCCTCAATCTGTGCTAACTAAAGCTCCCCCTTGCGGGGGTGTTTAGTCCCATTATCCTGCTGACGAGGTTGGCAGTGGCCTACTTGACTGTGGCTACTGCCAGGTGTGGTCTGTGGTTGGGATGGAGCGTCACTGGTATGGCAGAAGCCCATTGAGGCCTGGTTGTTAGCCTCCACAATGGCTTTATAGCAGTCATCAATGGAGGTACAGCAACCTACAGGGACCCACTTGCAGATATGGGGTTTTAACCCATTGACAATGAGAGTGAGTAACATTGCAATTCTGTTGATCATGGCTTCAGGGGCAGCAGCAAGAGCTTGCTGCCAGGCAACAAGGTACTCAGGAACAGAACCAGTTTGCTTGATTGCTAGAAGAGGAGTTCCCACAACAATGGGGGAGAAGGTTTCACTGTAATGGGACTTGGTGGCGTCTTGGAATGCCACCCAGGCAACATCAAGTTCCTGGCTAGCCCAGTTGGTGAACCACACAGCGGCAGGCCCTGTGAGGCAACCAGACGCAGTGGCAACCCACATGGGCTCAGGAACCTGGCAGATGCAAAGGCAGGTTTCAGTAGACTGGAGCCAACTGACAATGTTGGCCCCCTTGACGCCACCAGAGAAGGATTCTCACTGAAGGTTGAGCATGCACTGGGACAGGTCCAACTGGGGTGGGGTGACGCTGGTGTCACACTGCCTGAGGCGGAGTTGATTGTACATACTGGTGAGAACTAACTGGTCTTGATAGATGATGTACCCGTCAGGGATGTCCCCCTTGGGGATTGGCAGGAAGGTCTCTTGTTGGGGAGTAGCCATACAGCCTGTACTCCATCCTTTCTTGGGGGGAATTTTTGTTTTAGGTAGGTTGATAACCTACCGCTACTACCACTGTTGCAACTGAACCAATGAGGATTCAGTATTTGGAATTGGGGAGGACAACAGTCCAATAGAAAGGACAGAATAATAAGAATAAGGTATCATTTATTGTAAAATATTGTGAGTAATATACTATATGGGAAAAGCCACAAAGCCACAAGGGGGTGGCATAGTGGGAAGTTCCATGTAAGGTTTGGAGCCAAGGAATAACTTGTGCGGGAATCAGCAAGTCAAATTGGCAGCACTCCTAATTAGGATGAAGTACCTGCCATTTGATATTGTCATCAGATTAATCCATAGCATTAGATACGTCAAGGGGCGGCTCATTGAGCGCCGCCTGTGTATTGTAAGATACATTAGCAGGCAAGTCTGGAAACTTGGTTGCAACAGTTGGTCATGTGCTGGATGGGTTTGAGTTGCTGGATACCTGGAAAGTCATGTGATATTGATTTGTTGCCATTTATGGTATGTTGAATGGTATATTGGAAAGGCACCAAATCAGGCAATGACTGGATGTTAGGTGTGATGGCAATAACCAGAATACTTGTACATCCAGACCCTCAACAAGAGAACTCAAAAAACTACTAAAAGACCTTGAATCAGCAATTGCTGAAATCAAGGAAATTGACCACAAGGGCAAAGAAAAAGTAAATACTGCTGACCTCAAAGGCAAGAAAATTGACAGGGTGACAGCCAAAGAATTAATAGTTGTGACTGTACAACAGTCACTGTTAAGTATTTAGCCAAATAAATACTCCAAGATATAAAGTTGCTCTGTTTTTGCTGTTTGTTTTATGTAGATAAGTTTGGCTGGAATTCTTCAGATAAAGATTCCTGAGAACTTAGTATCTATATTAAATAAAAGAACATAAGGCAAGATTGGCCAAATCAATCTTGGAGACTAGGCGTCTCAAAAAATATTAAATTAACCAGGAAGATTAATTAATAGATGTATGGAAATATAATTAATGAGGATTTAATTATATTGGTTACATTTCCTTGACTGTGTCAACAAGTTTGGTTAAGGTTAACCATAAGTAAACCCCCAAATTTTGGGGTAAAAGCGTTGCTTTAGCAAATTCATTAGGTTAGAAGCGCCAAGGTGCCGCCTGGGAAAATTGCTGGGCGTTGTAGAAGAGCCTGATTCAAGTTTTGAAGCATTTTAATGGGTTTTAAGGCAAAAAACCATTACATGTGAAAATAACTAAATAAAGGCAAGGATGCCTAGAAATTCTGGTTTGATCAGCTGTTTCCCAGTTCAAATATCAATAGCTGAGTTTTGGGATGTTTAATCCACAGGGTTTTGGCGCTGGGAGCTGGGGAAGATCCATGCCAAATCGGTACATTGGGATGAATGGAGTCAGGTGACTTCTTCCCATTGTAGTTTGGTTCTCATAGGTTGAGAAACATTGGTGATCTTTTCAGTAAAGATCTAGGTTTTAATGACTTGAATGTCATAGACCACATGATATGAATCATAGGTTGATTTAGGAACCGGAGGGGTTTTCAGCCAAATATGCCCTGAATGATATATAAGCAAAAACAGCTAAATTTTAATAAACATTTACATATTGTTGATTTTGACGCTTTCCCCTCAATTACTTTTTCAATAATTATATCTTCTTTGTTATCATTCAAAAGGGCTAAATTTGGAGTATTTTGTGTGGAAACAGCTTCTGCCAGGAAATAAGATCCTAAAATTTCTCTCAAGGAAGCTTGGGCAAGTCTGGAGGTGACAAAGACTGTACCCCAGGAGTCTTTGGTGGAAGTAAAAGCTATGTCTAAAGAATTATATTCTGATTGCTTTGCAAAAAAAGATACTCCTGCTCAGTTAAATTAAATCTATGCATGTGATTTATGGAACCTGTTAGTAAGATTTGACTAAATTTTACAAGTGAAAGCCAGGGCAAATTGGGTGATTAAGGCTTTAAGAGAAAGAGAGGAAAAGAGCGTTGTAAACATGGCTTGTTGGCAGGATGCCAACAAAGTATTGTCCCATAAAATTCCCTCCCTGGAGGCAAAGCTCATAGAATTTGTCCCAGGAAGGTTTTGACAATAAGAGTCAGCAAGAGAAGGATAATGGTAAGTTGTACTGGTTGGACCTGGATCCTTTACAGTGGTGTTAACAGTGCTCATATGATTTTCTTGAGCGGTACAATTTCCACTTCATGGATAGGAGTCATTGGCTTGATTGTTCTTCTTGTTAGTTTGAGGGTCCTTCTTTGCTGTGGGACTCTCATATTGTTTCTTTGTTGCGTGTGTACTGTCAGACTTTTGGGAAGCTTGTTTCTCTTCCAAGAACATGTCCTGGAGATTCTTGCAGTGGGTCATGTTAAACTGAAGTCTAATGTGTGTTGGGAGGCCATTGTAGAAGTTCAATTGTGGTCCAGAATTGTCATAGTTGATGATTTTTGGAGCACAGTCATGTAGATCTTTGTAGGCTCAATGTACTCCTTGATAGCTCCTGTCATTTTAAAGTTTCTGAGCTCATTAATGATCATCACATTGGAGTCCTTTATGGCAAAATTCTCAATGAAGGCGGCTTTGAACATATCTTAGTCTTTGCTGTAATCAGGATGTTGGTCAAACCATTTGCTTACAAAGCGTGAGGCAGCCCCTGTGACACATAGGGATATCTTGCTGGCCCAGAGCTTGCGGGGGTAGTGTCAGAAATTGCACCATAATTTATTTCATTATGGCCTTTAAATAATGATATGTGCAAAGATTTGATTGGTTTTGCTTTCAACTTTGGAAATTCCTTGCCTTCCATAAATGAGTTGACATCAATGTCCACCCATTCCAGAATACTATACCTGCCCTAAACTGATCCTGGTATGAAGTCATCCCAATGTGACTCCCTCTGCCACTTTGTCTACCTATTGAGTTATCATTGACCCTTGTCTACTATTTAAGTAAAATCTTTTCTCCTAATAAAGACAAGTTTATCCACATTTGTGTTGGCTTTAGTATTCTTCAAGCTTTTTCCTTTCCTTTTTGCCAAAAGGAATTCCTCTTCTTGTATTCCAGGAAATTAAGGTTCAGTAGTTTTAAAAGCTATAGTGATAACCAAAAATACCCTAGATTTAAACAAAATAATTTCAGGCTTAAGCAAATCCCAACTATTAGGTTAAAATACACACTCTGTTAACAGGGTTTTTTGGCGTTAATGGGCAAAATGGGTCAATACAGCAAATAATTTCTCATGTGCCAAGCAAGACTATCCAAAATACTATCCTAAATATATTGATTCACAAACAAACTTGTGTGAGTTGACTTTTGATGTACATTTGTTTATTATGTGAATTGGTGACAAAGTAAACCCAGGCGCAGTGAGTCAAAACTCAAACCAAAACCAAAACAAAATAGCAACTCATTATGTAAACAAAATCACTCAAATGTTGTGTGCAATGAATTTTAATCAAGAACAATATCAAAGTATCTAAAATAAGACATGAAATCTGAAACATAAATTTTAAAATAATTGTGTTGGTGCTTAATTTGGTGTAAAATCTGGTAAAATTGATGGAAATTAATTTTAGAATTCTAAAATGGGCGTGGTAAAACCAAAAACAACTAATTAAGAAATAAAAACCTATAATTGGGATATTGGGTGGGGAAAACTCTAATTAAATAACCATATTCAGATATAAAAGCAAAAATTAAAAAACCAGTGTATAACTTAAATAAGTTTTGTTTAGTATTTTATTAAATTTTAAAATAGAAGGTACACAACAACAGAGTACCAATGCACCCGTTGTGCACTGCAGTTGCAGTTGCCCCGCGGGTCAAAGAACAGAGTTAGTGCAACACAAATGCCTACTCAGGAAGGAGACAGGAGAGGAGAGTTCAATAGTGACTCTGCACTGACACAGCCGGTTCAAGGAGCACAAGCTGCTAGGGTTTAGAGCATCAAATCCTTGGGTCCTCAAGCTGATCTGGAAGCCCACTAAGGTTAACACAACCAAAACGGCTAGAAACAAGGAGGTAGAACTTACTTTGTATGTGTTTGACGCTGTGTAGCGCCAAAAGTTGGTCCTGTCAGCCATGATGGAGAAGGTTAAGCCTGTGCTTGAAACTAGCTGTAGGCCTTATGTCAGTGATGGCAACCAAGAAGATTTCAACAAGCCCAAGTTCTATAGAACCATAGAGGGGCAGTTGTGTTGAAGAAAGTTGCTGCATTCTACACCAAGGTACCCATGCCTTGCAAGCCTGTCACCAATCAGGATCCTGGCTTGTCTGAACCCACAAAGCACACTCAGAAGGCGCATTCTTGATATAAAGCACATAATCTTTCTCTGGCTCATGTGGGAATCTGGTGACTACAAGGCAGCTGCGGCCCTTGTTGGAGTGGATCCCAAGTACGCCTCCAAGACATTCAACACCTTCATTGAGCCTGGCCAAGTCCTTGCTGCGGAGAAATCCTTGTGTGTTTCCACTATGCTCACTAAGGGGCACAAATGGGCAGTCTGCTATTGGATAACCCAGGACTATCATCTTGAGCTGGCAAATATACAAGCCATGGTCAAATCTACTTTTTGGGGTTGAGGCCTCAATTTCCTTTTACTACCATCTGGTGAAGGTAATGCGCTTTTCCTTGAAAAAGCTTGGGGTATCTCTGTACAATTGGAATATCTCAACCAATGTCAAAACCCAGAAAAAACACTGAGGCCTAAACTGCCCTCAAAAACAAAGGGACAGTGAAATTCTACTATATTGACAAATTGGCATTCACCTTATCAATGCACAATGCATATGGGTATGTCCCAAAAGGCTTCCATGACAAGGTAGTTTGTTGTGCTGCAGTCTGCACCACAGCCTATTCAATGGTGGCTCTCCTCAGTCCAAAGAAGATCAAGCTGTATCAAATGATATTGGGTTCACAATAGCTGTACCTTGTTGTCATTCCTCTGATTGGTCCAGGAGCACCTGAGGCGCACAAGCCCAGGCTTCACTGATGTAATAGTACTGGACAACATTGGTCTCCACAAGGTGTTACATATTCTTGCTACATACCATCAGTTGACACCAGCATTGTAGTGGGCCCCCAGCAATTGGCCACGGCAAATTTGCGCCTTCTCTTCCTTCCTGCCTATTTGCCCTTCCTAAATCCCATTGAGGAAGTTTTTGGGTGGCTCAAGCAAGTTGTCAACCAAGGGACCCTAACTGGGACCAAGGACCTCTTATTGATTTGCTACAGGCCGGGACCCCCTCCCAGCTAAGACTGTGGCCAAATTCTATGGCCACACTGATTCATTTCTCCCCATGTGTCTTGCTCAACAGCCAATCAATTAAAGGCTTAGTTTGTCTGACTATTTTATATTCTTTAATTTACTATTTAAGATTTATTAATTATCATTTTATATTTAGAAGCTTTCAAGCCTGGAATTCCCATTCAGTGGGACCATCAATGAAGGTTTGTAATTTATTTATTTCATATTAAATTATTTTATTATGGCCTCTGAGGCTATCCCAAACACTTGATACTGGATTATGCATATATATTTGTATCATTCTTTTAAAATATATAAAAAAATGAAATTAAAATAATGTAAAGTGTACAAGCTAGAAGTAAATTTTATTAACACATAATATTATACTTTTATAGAGACCTTCTCTGGGAGTTTTTTTTGCAAAAATTGTTTGCTAAAATAAGAATTATAAAAATTAATTATTTTAAAAAGTAAAATTTAAAAGTGTAACTTATATTGAGGAAAGAGATTTTTATTGGGGGCGCCTGTAGTGGGTTCTTTGGTATGTACCCACCTGCCAATGGAGGCAGCACACAACCTCCACTGCCAAACCGTAGACAATAGATACACCCAGATTGAAATATTCTCATTGACTTATAAAAGGGAGTATGGTGAGGTGGGAGTTCAGGAGCAGCTTTTCTGCCAGGGCTGCAGTCTTGTAAATCCCTTCCAGGACCAGGGCGTCCTGTATCACATAGTTGCCTGTATTGTAGCACAGGGGCCTTCTTTCTGTCCAGGGAGAGTGTTGCAACCAAGTTTCCAGGCTTGCCTGCCAACGTATCTTACAATACACAGGGGGCGCTCAATGAGTTGCCCCTTGACGTATCTAACAACATGAACCAATCTGATGGCAATGTTAAATTGCGGACACTTCCTCCTAATTAGAAGCACTACCAATTCAACCTGCTGATCCCGCACAAGTTATTCCTCAGCTTTGAAACTTACATGGAACATGCCACCCCCTTGTGGCCTGGTGGCTTTCCCCATATAGTATATCAATCACAGAATTCCACAATAAACAATACCTTATTCTTATCATTCCTGTCCTTTCTATTGGACTGTTGTCTTTCCCAATTCAAATACTGAATCCTCATTGGCTCAGTTGCAAAAAGAGCCTGGCCTTGTTGATCTCAAGTGGCCCTGTCCAGATCATCTACAGATGCACTCATCCCAAAGTAAAGGAGATACCCAAGGTAAACCACCAGATGAAGCATTTGTCCAGAAAAGGCTTATGTAAACTCACAGAGCTTATTATACACGGTACTAATATTCTTCTTAGCTTGGTCTTGGCAAATGTGAGCTCCATTGCCAGAGGGAGCCCTGTCTTGTCAGCACTCCAAGCCAGCCCTAAGTCTGTCAGGAGGATTTTAGTCTTCTTTGCGGCTGTTGTATCTGCAATAGCCAATTTCCCCACTACACGCCCAAAGTTCTCAAGGAAGTAGGACATGGTGTGCTCAACAGGAAGAAGAAGCTAGAAGCTTCATGGGCCCAGCCCATTTCTGGTACACTCTTGAATGAGAGCATTACCAGGACTTCCCAAACAAGCTTAATGGAATTTATACAGTAAACTCCACTGAGGACCACTGGGTCAAGGCAAACCAATTAGGCATCCTTGTAGGCAGTAACTGCCCACTCAGATGCCCCCTCACCATGGGCAAGTGCCTAAGGTCAAAAGTGCAGAAATTAAAACACTATGTAGGGTGCAGAAATAAAAAATATCAAAGATTGAAGAGCAAAAATTGATTTCCCAGAAGTTAACTTTGAAGCCAAATAAAATACAGTTATTAATATAAAAATATATTTTAAGAAATTTCCTAGACTAAAGAGACTACAAGAAATCTATTTCTGCAATAAAAAGTATATGCTATATAATAACAATATTCTTAAATTAGCTGTTTTTAAAGAACCTCTCTTTTACTTTTAAAACAAAATTAGACTAGAATTTATATTTAACTGTATTCAGTTAAATATAAAAAACTACACAAAAAATTACTTTAAAATGCATTTGTATGGTAAAATATTTATTATTACAACATAAAACTAAAAGAAAGTGAAAGCAATGCAAGATTTAATTTGGAATATCAGAGAACTTTTGCAATATTCTCAAGATGGGTGAGCCAGTTGGAAGAGTTTTAAGGAAGGAGGGAGTTTTTTGTGACTATCTCTAAGCTGTTGAGATCCTTGCTGCTCTGGGAAACACTTTGGTGTTCATCTAAAAACTCCTGGTAAAGAGTTTTGTTGGTTGCCTGTTCAACTTTGAGCTTGTTGATCAGGACATTGAATTTGGGTTTCTTCACCCCAACACACTTGGCAAACGTGTTGTGCCAGCTTTCTAGGGAAAAATTAGTTTTCATGGTCTTATTCTTAACAAAATAGAACTGGTTCCATTCAATCTTATTTTACTTTCTTCCATGGCATCTGGTCTCAAGTTTTCCAATCCACTGGAGTTCAAAGTAATCAACAAATGGAGCAAATAGAGCAGCATTGTTCTCCATATACTTGGTATTCTTAAAGGCCTCATAGATCTTGCTGGAGTCCTCTTTTCTCACCAAGGCAATGGCTGAAAAGGATTTGAAGGCCACCTTGGGCTCCTGGGAGGTTGATCTAGTGACCATTCTGTTGATCTCAGTGAAGCTCTGCAGCTTTCTTCCAAGGCATTGTTAGAAGTGAAAGAAGCAATCATGAGGCTTGCTCTTAAATACCTTTTTGAAGGTGTTGGCTTGAGAAGACTCAAAGTCAACAAGGAGGTGGGTGTGATAATGCTCTGATGTTTCCTCATCATCAGGTTGGCTTAGGGGCTTAGAATTCTCCCTCTTGGGGGTTAAGTGGGGGCATCAGTAGGGAGAAGGAGATCCAACTTCCCCTTTAGAATCTCCAAGGCATGAGTATAGTCATCCTAATTTTGTCCTGGCATTATGAAGTAAACTATTGGTAAACCCTTATCACTGTACTTCCCATGGATTTATAAAAGCTGGGAAAAGATCTTAGGGTATGATGAGAAGGTCCCATCAGCTAACCAGATATTGGCTGTCATCAATCTCTTAAGGTTTTCCTGGGTGGAATAGCAGATGGTTCTTTTATGCTCATCAGGATCATCATCATGAAGGAGAAACTGTTCATCCTTGGAGGTGACTCTGAGCTCATTGGGTATATCCAGCTCAAGGAGGGAGGTGGAACTTCTGCCCACATTTTCAGACTTTCAGCAATTATCACTCACATACTTTTGAAGGGATCCAAAAGTACCAACAGCTATCTTTTGGAAACCGGTCAAGTTGTGAATAGCCCTAGTGACTATCTCCTGGGAGGTAAGACCCCTGTTGAAAGGCTGCCTCTGGAGCAGGTACCACTTTATTAAGCGCTGATATACCCCAGTTGGTTCCAGGCAGGTATGCTGATTATTCAGCTTCCTAAACTGAGCAAACCCAGTTGTAGTTAGGCGGGAGGGGCAGGCCCCTCACACTTGTAATGATGAATCACCAAGTGCTTCTGCTCATCATTACACTTAAACATAAAAACATCATGGTAGAACCCAGCATTGCCCTTGAAGGACGTTATTGGGAAGTTGATGGGCAGGATATCTGGCAGTTGGAACTCCTCTTCATAGTTGAATATATTATGGACTTTCAGGATAATCCAGATCTCAAGGTCATCCTCAGTTGGTGTAGCATCTCAAGAGTTGTGCAGGTCTTCATGTTCTTCTTCTGAGATATGAGGGGGCATCTCCTCTTCATCTTCCTGACTGTGGACAAACTTGTGCCCAGTGGGGCTCTTGGAGGGGCTGGGGGTAGGTTCCTCTTCAGAAGGCTCCTCTTCTGGAGAGGGGGAGGGCTCAGGGGTCTTCTTGGTGGCCTTCTTAGTGATCTTCTTGCTGGTCTTGGGGCCAGGCTTCTTAGATCTGGAAGGGGTGGCCTTCTTTGGGTTGATGGGAGTTGACTTAGGGGCATCTAATGACTCAAAGTTAGTATTTTTTGGTTAGTAAAAAAGAATATAGATTATAATAAAAATATCATTTTTTAAGCAGAATCTGAAAGCCAGAGTGCTGTTTACCATATTTTGTTAGTTTTAATAAATATTTTAATTGTGAAGTTAACTCTATAATGCTTTTTAGAAAAAAGGGGCTTTTGATCAGACAATTAGGGAGTTTCAATTTCAGCACTTTGATTTCGACACACCCTAAAAACATAAGGAAACATAGTAACATATTAAATTAAATTAATTTAATTTTTTTCAAAACTGCCAAAATCATTAGTTTTTACTAAACCTTTTAAAAATCTATTATAAACTTACCCAAAAGGCTTGAAACTCTACTATGTTTTAAAGCAAGTCTTTAACCTTTAAAACGCTAATTTTAAGCTTTAGACTTACACTGGTTAAATTATTATGGGTTTTCAAAGTAGAGTGTTTGTTTGGTTTAAATGCACTTTTGATTTCCGCACTTTTGATTATAAACACCTATTGGAGCTTAGCTAATAAAATATTAAATTCCAATCATAATTTAGAATTTATTGGTGAGCATAAATCAGTGTGTTTTGAATTTTTATTTGAAGCATTTTTGGTTTGCGCACTCTATTACTACACCCAGTAATTTACTAAGTGATCATATCAGATTTGTTTCATTCAGCACTCTATCTTTTACATAACAAAAATCACTGAATTTTTAATCAAATGATTTATAGGTGATTTTTTAACCTGTATAATAGGTTTTAGCTTATTTGGTTGAGTATGATATGTTTATGAAGCTTTTATGATCATTTACATAGTGATAGAATCAATATTAAGTGATATTTTAATTTTTTAATTTTGGGGCTTCAAATATTAAATTGAAGAGACTTCCAGACTTTAATTTGTGCTTTTTTGATTTTGTCCCCTCTTTTCAAAGGGGTAAATAAATTCTATTTTAAATGCCAAATTAATTTAAGGTGTGTTTTAAATTGCATTGATTTGGGCACTTTGAACTTGATTTTTTGATTTTAGCTACTAGTAAAAACATTATAAAAAAGTCAAATTTAAGAAAAATATTAATTTTTTTGGGGAAAATATTTATTGATAAAAAGTCTGGAGATTGAAAAATCCATTGATTTAGAGATTTTGATCTCCACACTTTGACTTTAGGCACTTGCCTCTCACCATGTGTCAGCCCAGCTAACACCTCCCGGGACATTGTAAAGGTACCATGGATTCTGTCTTTGAGCTCCCGCAAGACAGGGTGACAGAAATAGCTTCTTGGACACGTGAGTGGCATAATTGGCATAAAAGGTGCTGTTGACAAAGGATATCAGGACCTGGCATATTTTTCTGTCTATATTTTCTAAAAAAAACAGGTGAGTATTTAAAATTTTTTATTAATTTTATTTTTTTAGATTACCTTCTTGAGTCTCCTCCTTGCCTGCAGCCTTATCCAGCTTTGCCATCTTTGGTGCAACCAGCTGCACAGGCATATCAGTGTCCTCCTTGCAGCCCTCTTGGTTGATTTAAGATGTTCATACATCTCAGGGTCATTGGTCCAGATGGACAGCACAGAAAGGGCATAGGACTTGAATTGCAAGCCTTCAATCACCATCTTTTGAATGTTGAACAGGCGCTCAATAGTCTTCTCTGATGTGACTGGAATTTTGGTCATTGTGATGGATCCAGGTCCAACCAGTCCATCCTGCCATTATCCTGCCCTTGACTCTTATTGCCATTACCTTCCTTTGAAAAAGCTTTGAAGAGCTTTGTCTCCAGAGAGGCAATTTTATGGGACAACACTTTGTTATCATCCCGCCAACGGGCCATGATCTCAACACTCTTTTCCTCCCTTGCCTTTAAAGCCTCAATTTCACAATTTGCCATTGCTTTCACTTGTTGTAAGATTTTGTCCCATCTTACTAACAGGTTCCAGGAATCCCACACATAGATTTGGTTTCCTTGGCCGGGAGTCCCTTCTTTTGCAAAGTAATTGGAGTATAACTCTTCAAACGTGGCCTTTACTTCCACCAAGGACTCCTCAGCCACAGTCTTGGTGACCTCCAGACTTGCCCAAGCTTCTTCCAGCAAACTTTTAGGAACTTATTTCCTAGCAGCAGCAGTTTCTACGTGAAGTACTCCAAATTTGGCCCTTTCAAAATTTAACAAAGAAGACATAATAATTGAAAAGGTAGTTGAGGGGAAAGCGTCAAAATTGACAATAAATATTTATTTAAAATTAGCTGTTTTTTTTGCTTATATATCATTCAGGGCATATTTGGCTGAAAACCCCTCTGGTTCCTGAATCAACTTTTGATTCACATCACGTGGTCTATGACATTAATGTCATCCACACCTGGATCTTTACCCAAAAGATCCCTGCACTGCTCAACATATGAGAAATAATCTACAATGAGAAGGGATAACATGACACCTTTTGTCTCAATGTATTGATTCAGCATGGAGCTTTCCCAGCTCCCAGCGCCAAATCCCTGTGGAATATACACATCCTAAAACACAGCTATCAATGTTCTAACTGGGAACCATCTGATCAAATCTGAATACCCATGCACCTTTGCATGTATTTAGTTTTTGTTGATCAATTGATGTCCTATAAATTAAACTGATTAGCTACATGATTAATCAAATTAGTTTAAAGACACCTAGTATTCACTTGACACATCAAGTCCATCTTGGCCATATGATTAAATCCCCAATAAGCATATCAGTGGGTATATTTAATTAACCTTCAGAGTTAATTAAAACGTTTATGAGACACCTGGTCCCCAAGATTGACTCAGCAAATCTTATCTCCATTTTGCCAGTTAGTACGGCCTAACTAATAACCCATATTTCATTCTTTTATTAAATATAGATATCCAGTTCCTAGAATTCTTTATCTGCAAAGAATTCTAGTCAAACCTATTTATATGAAAAAAACACAGAAGCATAATATCTTTGTAAATCAGAGTATTCATTTGGCTAAACACTCAACAGTGACTGCTGTATGGTCACAACCACCAAGGAGGGAAAAGCTCAAGGAAGTGCTTAGGCAAACCGCCCTCCCCCACTTTGAAAGACTTGTACAGGGACCAAGATGTGGATGCAATTACCATGGTCCAAGTACCCTCAAGTGATCCTATACTGTTTGCTGCCCAAATTGGAAATAAACTCCTCACTTATCCTTTCTGCTTTTTCAGATATCAGGTGTGAAATCCCTGGCTTTTTGACTTGACAATTCAGCCATCAATCTATTGATTGGAATTTGGAAAGATATTCAGAATAAACTGATGTTTAGCCCAAACAATGATGCATTGGCCAAAATTGGTGGCACTGAGGTCAAACTGCTCCAAGAATTAAGAATGATTCTTCCTGACCCAAAATCAATAGACCAGTACGCCTAAATTTGATCTGAATCAATTATCCACCTTTTATCAATCCAGCAGTGCGGCAGCACAACCCCAAATATCCAAGCGCTCCATAGGAGCTGAAAACTTGGCTGTTAATGCACTTTTAGGTGCTCATCCCAATCATCATAACCACAATAGTGGTTAGTCTATGGTTTAACCCAGTTCTGCCTATATTGGCTGGGGTTGAACCCCAAAAAACTCCTTGATATATTTTTCATGTGTTATTTTATTATAATCTGCAATGGAGTAGATCCCACCCATAGAACATGGGATGGATGGACTGGTTTTCAGGAAGATAGCCACAATAGCAGCTGGACATTACAGCTGGCATCACGCTTGCCTTAGGACAAGGTCAGGAGCAGAAATGATGCAATAACAATAACTCCGCAATGGAGCATTAGGCAAGATATCTTTTGGGATAACACTATTCAGTAAAACCCCAATACATAGACCGTTCCAGCCCTAGGATTCTTGGGTCAACTGCCCATGAGATAAAAATCCTATAAAAGGATATTTTTCTAACAATAATAAAGAATTCAACTCTTGCTCTCTTCAACTTTACTCTTTATTAAGGTTTTATCTGCGTTTAAAGATAGTAAGACTGTGTTTTGGTCTGCCTAGATAAGTAAAAGGTATTTTTGAAGTTAATAACTATGTATTGACATCCTTAGTCCTCATAAAAGGAATCAATACTCTTTTCCCTAACAGTGAACCTATAAACTCTCCTCTTTCCAAAGACAAGATCAGGGCAAAGCACTATTTGACACTGGAGCAGATCAATTCTTTGCTGACAATTTTTTTGCCAACCTCATGAAACTACCCACAATCCAAAGTAGTGTCAAAAGGGTTATTGTGTCAGATATTAGAAGCACACCAGTCACCAGAGAAGAAAAGCCTTTCTAAACCCAAATAAGAGATTTACAGACAACACTTAGCAGCCCAGTTATATTAATCCCCAAGTACAATATTGGCTAGGCCTGGACTGGATGAAGAAGAACAAGCCTCACATTAACTGGGATAGTGCTAACCTCACCATAAAACAAGGCAAGGTGCATCACCATGTTTACCCAACCCATCTTGACACACTTATGAAAGACCATGTATTTGTGAAAATTAAGGAAACAGAAGAGGGAAAAAACCCTAGAAAAATTGATTGGAACACTTGAATGTATGAAATTATTCATTTTAGAAGCACATATATCTCATGTGGGCAAGATCAAATCCAGGCACAGTTAACCATAGAATTCCCTTCTGCTTTCCAAGAAACATTACCAGGACTGCCACCCAACTGTGGCATCAGGCACAAAATTGACCTCAAAGGGAGCTTCCCAAAAGCACAACAAATCTACTGCCTAACACCACAAGAAGACAACACACTAAAGGCCTATATATACAAATTTCTTGAGAAAGGACTTATATGACCTTCTAAATCTCCTTTTGATGCAGCTGTTTTTTTCATAGTAAAGAGGGATGGAGGAATCTGTCTAGTCACATACTACAGGGCGCTCAACAAGGTCACAATTAAGAACAGGTATCACCTTCACCAGATTGGTAACCTTTTTGATGACCTGGGGGGTCCCAGGTCTTAACAAGAATTGACTTACCAGAAGGATACTATCAATTCTGTGTTAAACATGAAGGTATTAAAAAGACAGCATTCAGAACCAAATACAGTTTCTTTAAATATAGAGCCCTCAACTTTGGTATGATAAACACACCCAGTACTTTTGTGACCTCATTAAAAAAGTGTTCATGGAACACATTGAAAAAAGAGACATAGTTTACATGGATGATATAATAATCTACAGCCCCAAAAAAGAACAACATCAGAAAGATGCTTGCATGGTATAAACACATCAAAAGACAACCAACTAGTAATCAAGACTTCCAAATGTGTTTTCTTCTCAAATGAGCTCTTGTTCCTAGGACACATAGTTATTGAAGATAGGATTAATCCTGACACAGAAAAGGTAATAGCCATCACATACATTACAACACCTTGTAGCAAGAGTAAAATCAGAAGTTCTTGTGAATGGTTGCATATGTCAGAGATTCATCCCCAATTGGGGGCCTCTAACTGCCCTTGTCTTCAATCACTGGCAAGATAACAAAAGTTTTGTGGACCACACTGAGAGAACAACATTTCTGATAAATAAGAGAGCAAAAAATCACTGCCTCTATCCTACAATACACTAACTGTGGGGAGTCTATGAGCTGGAGACAGATTCCTCCAACTATGCAATACAAGTGCTTAGATATCAAACCACATAACTTTTATCCTTGTGGCTTGTGAATTAAGAAAGATGTCCAAAGATGAGCAAAGATACCCAATAAATGACAAGGAACTGATGGCCATAATTAACTATCTATTAAGGTCACAATTTTATCTAGAAGGTGCACAGATATTCAAAGTGCTAACTGACCACAAGCCAATGCTATTCTTAAAGACTCAACAACACCAATTTATACAACAAGATGAATGGATGTGGCTTATCCAAAGGTGCCCCATGATAATTAAATACAAGACAGACAAAGAAATGCTCACTGCAGATACCCTATCAAGGCTATACCACAAGCATCTTCTATGAAATAATGGAAACCCCAATTGGCTCATGTTAATCATGGGGAATCTCTAAGAAGTGTTCCCACCTGAAAAACCAATGTATATTCAAGAGAAAGTCCTCAAGAACAAGTATCTGTTCAAAACGTATATGATACTATACACAGTGTATTATCAAATGGTGACACTGTACCATATGCCTTGTCAACAAAAAATATTGACACAATCCTTTGATACCACAGAGATCTGGGACACATCTGTAGCAGGAAATTGCATGAATATTGCAAGACACGCTACTGGTGGCCCAACATTCTGGACAACATCAGAGAGCTACTAGATCAATGCAAAGTCTGTGAAAAGTACACCCACTCCAAAGCACCCCCCAAATCAGTGATACCAGTATCAGTCACACAAACTTTCAAAAATAGGTCCCAGGATATTGTGGGACTAATGACTGGTAAAAAAAATGCAAAAATTACATTATCACAGATATCAACTATGCAACTAGATGACCTGTAGCACAAATGAAATGATGTAAGATGTTTTATTGTTAAAGAAATAATAGAAAAATTGGGAATCCTGAGCTCCTAATCACGGACAGAGGCCCCAAACTTAAAGTCATTGACACCAATGTCTACCTTACTAAACATGGGATAAAACAAACCATAGCCAGTCTTTTCAACCAGAAGCAAATGAAAAAGAAGAAAGACTGAACAGATCCCTTGTAAAGGCCCTAAGTAAGTTATCTGCAATCAATCCAATAGCCTGGATTGACATGCTTCCAACAGCACATAGATGTACCAAACACAAGTTAACTACAATACAGGCAAAAGCCTGTATGAACTTGTCTATGAGCCCAAACCTGCCATTGTTAGCACTACTGCAGTACCACAATTACCTATGCCCAAGAAAGTGCCATATGACAGCAATCCAGATTTACCTTGTACCAGAAAAGACCAATAAGATAAATAAAAGGAAAGGATTGAGAAATATTCAACCCCCCTCCAACAGGAGAGAGTCCAAGTTGGAGACAAGATTTGGGTTGTCAAACATGATCAGCATAAACTAGACCCAATCTTGAGAGGACCAGGAATTGTCATGGAAGTCAAGCCAAATAACACCTAACTCATCAAATATATCAGTTCTAGAATAGATCTCAAAAAGATTCATCATGACTATCTCTGCCTATGCAAAGCAAGAAAGGCATAATGAAATTCATGGATCCTAGTACCCAACACAAAACTGGATCAATACCAAGCTTGTGCCCCCAACACACTCAAGAAAATTCCCAAGGTTACACCTTCTAGCACCCCAGGGGGATATGTTGCAACATCTACAATTACTCCCTCTTGAGAAACTAATTCCCTGAGTGACTCACCAATTGATTCCCTGTCTAATCATTAAGTTGGTGGCATCCTTAGCATTAGACTGTCTATTATAGGGATCATACAATTAAAAATACTAAAAGGAAGACTACTTGGACAGACTCTGTGGCTTAAGAAAAACACTACTCAGATAAGCCCCATGACTATCATGATTTACATGGACAGTATATGGGTTTCCATGATACTATATAATCCTCAATATTCATATCAAATAAAGTATTGTCATCTTATAAATTTTCCCCTTTATCCTGTTTATTATACTTCCCAGAAGTATATACTTGACATTAAGTTCATAAAAAAGATTCAGTCATGAAAAATTTCACCTGGAACCAGTTGAAGGTCAATTTACTCAATGAAAGTTATATTTATCTAGGTCCAGATTACAAAAAAAGTCAATAACATAATGAAATTAAAATCAGATACATAATCCCAAAAATGAGACAGCAAACAAAAGTAACCCATATTCAAACCAAACACAAACCAGCCACATTTTCAGGAATCCAGTCATAGGTAGAGGCATTGGGCGGCTCAGGGTGTGGTGCAGCCAAGCCGGCGGATAAGGCCCACCATATAATGGGTGCTAACTTGATAATATAAGATATAGATTGCCCAAGCAAGGACCAGGGTCCAGAGTTGGGGACCATGGAATCCACCAATCCTATCAAATTGATGTAGATTACTCCAAACAGTTGAGTAGACGTGGTATTGGCGCAGTGGAAGGTTCCATTGGGCAGTTGGGTTACAGGGTTAAGGGCAAAGTCATGGGGACAAAGTAGGCAGGCATATAATTGTACTTGTATTTGAACAATATTGATGGAGCCTTGTACCACTTTCCTTTGTGTCCTATGTATTTGGTCTCTCT
Organism: Entomophthora muscae; assembly: GCA_014839935.2. Lineage (NCBI taxonomy): Eukaryota > Fungi > Entomophthoromycota > Entomophthoromycetes > Entomophthorales > Entomophthoraceae > Entomophthora > Entomophthora muscae. The sequence goes on along the minus strand of QTSX02000759.1, from coordinate 309,510 downwards.
ATTCCTTACCAAGGGGCTAGCAATGAGTATGTTCTCCAAGTTAAACTCTAAGTAGACAGGATTGGGTGGGTATTTAGTAAAATGCACAGGTTTAAAGGGGGCTCCAGGGGGACAGTATAGTGCCTGAGGTGTGTCAGCAGGTTAGTCTCTAGAGGGGGTGGTTGCCTGGTTGTCTACTTGGCCAGAGTTGAGGTGGAAGATCACTAAGACTAGATAGGGTAGGGATTTTCTTGAACCAAAGGTTCAAAAAACTTTATTATAAAAAATGATGATGTGGTCATCACCACACCGCCAGCGTTTTTATACCATGTGAATTCGCTTTCTTGACTTTCACAGGCTTTGGGTCCATGGCAGTTTGCCAGTAGGGCATGGATTTTGGCTTGGGGTCTGGAGGGCATCAGGTCCTGGTTGGGCACACTCTGGCAAACAGGAATGCTTAATTTTGCCGTTTTGGTTCACCATGTCACCTGAGCAGCCTAATTGCATTCCCCTTCCTGGACTAGGGACCAGCAGCAGTGGGTGCTTATTGGCAGGGCTAATAGTGGGTCTTGTCCAAGCCATGGCTTCCGCGTAAGTCTGGGCCCTCAGTGGCACTGGTTTAGCGGTTCTTGGCTGGACTGGCTCTGGGAACAACAGTGGCAGTGCTTTGTTTTGCCGCTGTTGTTCACCATGTCACCTGAGTTGGCCAATTGCAATACCTTTTCTGGACTGGAGTCTGGCAACAGCTGGTGTTTGTTGGCAGGGCTAGTGTTGGATCTTTCCCCAGCATCCTTTAGGCAGACCACATTGCCTGTGTAGGCATGGGTCTTTAGTGGCGCTGGTTTGGTGGCAATCTGGCAATCATTCAGGGAATATTCAGTATTAGACCAGCAGGCTGCGGAGTAATTCAACAATTTGAGTCTGTGACTTATTGGATTGGCGGGTCCTGGACTGTCTTGGGGTGTCCAATCCGCCTTTGGGGGACTGGGGTTTGGCTCTTGGGGTTTCAATACAAGTATTGAAATGTCATTCATGACATCATCCCCTTCCTTCCTGGGGGTCCCTTCCTTCCTGGCCTTCTTCCCAAGGTATTGTTGGATTGCTTGTTGGGTGTTGGGTAGGTTGCTTAATGGTTTCCAGGTGCTTTCCTTGGGTGGATATCCCTTTCACTTGATGTAGTACTGGAGAGTTTTATAGTGGGTACAGTCTCCATGAACATATTTAATTTTGTATTCTTCAGAACGTCCTACTTGGATGAGAGGAGGGTCAGTCTTGAGTTTCTGGTGGGGGAGGGATTTCCCTTCTTTCTTGAATAGAAGCGCGCAGTGGAAGACGTTATGTATTTTCCACAAGGGGATAATTCTAGTTCAAATGCTACTTCACCTACTATCTTGGTGATTTTGTAGGGGCCACTTCTTCTGTGGGCTAACTTCTGGCAGGGGAAAGTCAGGGGCACGTTTCAAGAGTCCAAGTAGACTTCATCCCCTACCCCCAACGGCTTCCCAGGGGTCCTTTTATTGTCAGCAAAAGCCTTATAAGTCTGGACTGCACAGGTCAGGTTCTTAAGAAAGGTTTGTTGGGTGTCGTGTATCTGTTCAATCCAGGTTTGTCCTGGCAGGTTTATTTCCTTACTACCAATACTGGGGTCCCAAGATGGATCAAAACCATAATTGGCTTTAAAGGGGGACATTCCGGTAGATGCATGGTCTTTGCTATTGTAGGCATAATGTGCCATGGGTAGCATCTCAGCCCAGTTGTCTTGGTCAGCGTTGGCATAGCATTGTAGATTTTGTTCAAGTATTTGGTTTACTTGTTCAGTCTGGCTGTTAGTCTGTGGGTGGTATGAGGTGGATACACAGTGTTTTACCCCTAAGTTCTTCATCACTTGAGTCTAATAATTTGAGGTGAAAAGAGGCCCCTATCAGTGATAATTTCTGACAGAGTGCCATGTTGGGTTAGGATGCAGTCATGGAAATGTCTAGCTGTTTCTGCGGTAGTGCAGTGGGTGGAGGTAGGAACAAAGTAGGACATCTTAGTAAACCTATCTACCATGACCAGGATGGCATTGAAAAAATTGGAGGGGGGCAGTTCTACAATATAATCCATTGAAACAGACTGCCAGGGTCCCGCTGGTATGTCTAGTGGTCTTAGAAGGCCTTCAGGTTTGGATCTACGGGTTTTGGTTCTTCCACATGTCTCACAGCCTTCAATGTAGGCAGCCACGTCTTTGTCCAGTTGGGGCCAAGCGTAATTCTTCTTAATTCCTTGGAGTGTCTTGAGTCTGCCAGGGTGGCCGGCCATCTCTGGGTCATGATAGTCAATGAGTACCTTGGTCCTTGTTTCATCTTCTGGTACATAGATCTGGTTGTGTAATAGCAGGGAGGATCCTTTTAGCAAGAATCCTTTCTTGTGGTGGCAGCTCTCTGGGTCTGAGGTCAAGTTGGCAACAAGTTCTGCTGAGTATTTGTCTTGTTTCTTCACCTCAATTATTTCAGGTTTGTTGACCATGATCTTCATGTACATCAGTTGGATGCCTAGGCTGGCAGGGTCAAGGAGTACATGAGTGTTGTGGTCCTTGGTTTCTGTAGAGGAAGGGATCAGGTCAGCTCTTCTACTCAGGGTATCAGGTACCACGTTCACAATCCTGGGTTTGTATTTGATGGTCAAGGTGTAGTTGGCCAGTTCTAAGGCCCATCTGGCCTGTCTTTGGTACAGCTGTCCGGGTTTAAAGAAGTAAACCAGGTTCTTGTGATTGGTTAGGACTTTCACTGGAAACTTGGCGCCATATAGGTACCAGCGCCAATGTTTCAAGGTCTTCATTATAGCAAGCATCTCCTTGTTGTAGATTGGGTAGTTTCCTTTGGCAGGCAGCATCTTCTTGGAGTAATATGCTACAGGATGTAGCATACTATCCCCTCCTTCCTGAAGAAGGACCCCACCCACCGCAAAGTTGGACGCATTGGTTTCCAGCACAAAAGACTTAGATGGGTTGGGCATGGCCAGGACGGGGGCAGAGGTGAAGGCAAGTTTCAGTGTCTCAAAAGCGGTGGCGCATTCTGGAGTCCAGACAAAGGTGACCTTGTCTGAGCACAGGCAGGTCAGGGGCAGGGTGATGAGAGAAAAGTTTTTGGATGAAATCCCTGCAATAATTTGCCAGGCCCAAAAAACTTCTCACATCTTTCCTACATTTGGGCATCAGCCAAGACGTTATTGCTTCTACTTTGTCCTGTGCCATTGAAAACCCGCCGGTCTTCACTATGTAACCCAGGAATTCAACCTCAGACTGGAAGAATTTGCATTTCTTAAGCTTGGCGTGTAAGTTTGCTTAGGAGAGTTTTTTGAGTATAAGGTCCAGGTGATGCAGGTGTTCCTCATGAGTCTTGATGTAGCAAGGATGTTGTCTAAGTATACAACACAAAAGTGGTCAAGATATTCCCCTAGGACAGTGTTGATCATCCTTTGGAAAGTGCTGGGGGCGTTGCATAGGCCAAATGGCATTACAAGGTATTTGTACAACCCATACCTGGTTTTGAAAGCTGTCTTGTATTTGTCCCCCTCCTTGATTCTGATCTGGTTGAAAGTGTCTCTCAGGTGAATTTTTGAGTACACCTGGGCTCCAGTTAATATGCCGCAAAGGTCATTGGCGTTGGGAATGGGATGGTGGTTCTTCACAGTAATATCATTCAGCTTCTGATAGTTCACACAGGGATGCATTCCACCATTTTTCTTCCCTACAAACAGCATGGGAGACAAGAAGGGGGCCTTTGGCACTTGGATGAAGCCCTTTTTTGTCATATCTTCCAGGTAAGCTTTCAGGGTGCTTGCTTGCGGTTATTGCAGCTATAGATGGGGCCGTGATGTGGTTGGGTACCTGGTAGCAGGTCTATAGCGTGGTTGTAGATTTAGTGGCTGGGTTGTTTTGTGGCCTCTTCTTTGCTAAATACATGGCTCCATTTCTACAAGGCAGTGGGTAGTGTCCCAACGCTGGGTTCCATCTTTATGATTAGGAGTCTGTTGTTTGGTGCTCCGCCATGGCTTATACAGAATGGAACAATATCATAAGACTCAGGTCGTCCCAAAGTGGCAGTCTGCTCACAATAGTTTAGAATCAGGCCATGACTGTCAGACCATGAGTTGGCCAGTACTAGAGGGTGTGGCAATCCTGGCAAGAGGATCAAGGGGGTCAGATACATGTTCTTTCCATGTTGAGCAACTTGTGTTATTGCTGGTATGTTCAAAGCTACAGATAGATGTTAACCTTGCTAATGCACTCTACCTAATCCTATGCAAGAGCATTACAGACTACAATAGAATAGAACTTGGAAGATAATTATGTTTATTGAAACTGGAGTACAATCTAGCCAGCAGCTGCAATCTATCCAGGTGTAACTAAGAACTTCCTTTCATCATTTAAGGCGTCTGTATCACTATATACTGAAACAACCCTAATTCTTGTCCTTTCAGACAGTTCTCAGTGGCTACCTTTGCAATAGGTCTATCTTTGCTGGCTGCGCCCATCCTGATTGGCTGTACTTGGCACGTGATATGCCATTGGCCTTAGCAGGCGTCCATGGCACTTCAGCTACAGCCTACGCTTTTCTTAAGCTAGCCTACTATCATTTATTGATTGGCTTTATCTTACACGCCTATTATTGTGCTGGGAAACCACACCATATTTAGTTGATGCTTAGAAATTGTCCCTGTTCAGCCCTCCTACATTGGAAGGTAGAATTCTGGTATTCCATTTATAGGGCTTAATCAGTGATCCTTTTCTGGCTGGCAAACCTTCTGCTTATTAATGCAACAAGTCAAATGAGGGATTATACACTGTATAATAGCAAACTCTATCTAATAGTGACTTGTGGATTATCTGCCGTGTAATGCTGACCCAAACCAATAAGGAACCTGATTATACGCTGTGTAATGCTGATCCAAGATCAGTATTTCTTAGCCATTTGTATATTTCTTGTTTGATATGATCAAAAATGCCCATCAGGCTGCGTGTGCTGAGTAGGTACAACATCCAGCAGAATGGTATGAGCAATATAAAATTGATGATCTATAAGTTACACAGTGTGTAATCAAGGATAACCACTATATTGGCTAACGTTTATACAGTGTATAATAGCTATATCAATTATTAAGAAGCAAGCAACATACAACATACAATCACTACACATTGGGGTGATGATCAAAGATAATACGGCGTATAATTGTTACATCTACTCTAATAAAGTAACAACTATACGGCGTATAACTGCTATAATAACTATAATATATTGTTGATTATACGGCGTATTAAATACTTTACTTAATATAATATTGATCTAGTGATAATACGGTGTGTAACTGATAAGATCTGCGTGCAATGATTAGCCTGATCATTTGTGGTCAATCAGCCTAACCTCACAGTCCAATTATCAAAGGAAGTACCTGTTTGCATTTGTAGCCAGTGTCCAGAGAACTTTTTCCCATGGTTACTTAAAGGCTGTGCTCTGAAGCTGTTAATCCTAGTTCCTTTGCCAGGTTGGCGTCAATGAAGCTTTCATCAGCTCCTGTGTCAATAAAGATCTTAATTTGGCGCTTGATCCCTGCACAATCTATGGTTACTTGGATGAATTTGTAAGATTTTGCAGAAGTGTTTATTTTTGCCAAGGATATAGGAGGTGTATTCTTCTTAGGGCATGCTCTGGTTAGGTGTCCGGCCTTGTGGCAGTATAAACACAACCCATCTTGATAGTGGCGTTGTAACTTGTTGGGAGACATTCCTGGTTGATTGGGCGTCATGACCCTGCCAGCTCGGGCAGGGTACAAGTTCTGTCCTTCTTGGTTTAGACTCAGGACTTTGCATAGGGGTAGTAGTTCCTCCAGGCTCAGTGTAGGCAGGTGGTGCTTCAACAGGTCTTTCATGGCTGAATTAACTCCATTCCTGAAGACAATGGCAGATAGTTCATCTTCAATAAGGTGTGTGTCTTAAATTTAAGGAACTTATCAATATAGGCTTGGATAGGGTGGTTTGCTTGATGGATCTCTAACAGAGAGTTTAGCGCATAGTATCTGGTGTCTTGGTCATTGCTAGTGCTCATGAGTTTGGCCTCAAATCTCAAATAGTCAAGGCAAAATTCAACATCTTCAGCAGTGGCTTTCCTGAACCAATCCAGTGTGTCTCCTGATAGCATGGCGGCCACCCCCAAGACTTTCTCAGTGTCACTGGGGTAGGCGTTGGCGTTGGTTTGGAAGTGGAGGCAGAGGACTGGAATGGCTTGGCAAGCTTCTTCTAAGGTGAGTTTTCCCATCTGGGGCATATCCACCTTTGTTGTGGTCTGGTTCACTATCACATTCTGCACTTGTGATGTGGCTGGGTTCTGGGGTTCTGCATCAGGTGAAGGGTCTTTCAATTATTTGGCAGGTTGGTTCTTCATCCATGAGAGTATCAGGGAGGTAGTTGCCTTATGGGTCTAATAAGTAATTATCACAAAAAGAGCATAAATAATTGCCCCAAGTGTTAAAAACATCTTGGGGCCCAGGTTACTGTTTTTGTAAAAGATTGTCATAATATCAGGAATCCAGTCATAGGTAGAGGCATTGGGAAGCTCAGGGCATGGTGCGGCCTAGCCAGCGGGTAAGGCCCACCATAGAATGAGTGCTAACTTGATAATGTAAGATATAGATTGTCCGAGTAAGGACCAGGGTCCAGAGTTGGGGACCATAGAATCCACCAATCCTGTCAAATTGATGTAGAGTACTCCAAACAGTTGGGTAGAGGTGATCTTGGCTGTGGCAGTAGGTTCCAGAGGGTGGTCCAGTCTAGGGGTTACAGGTGGGGTCATGGGAACAAAATACGCTGGCAGGTAATTGTACTTGTCTTTAAACAATCTGGGCGCGCTAACGTACCACTTTCCTTCTTGACCTATTGTTTCAGTTTCTCTAGTTCTTGCCAGGGGGTCAGGAAGGAGTATATTTTCCAAGTTGAACTCAGCGTGGGCTGGGTTTGGAGGGTACTCGGTAAAGTGCACAGGTCCAAAGGGGGCTCCTGGGGGACAGTATAATGCCTGGGGCAGTTTGGAAAGTTGATCTCTGGAGGGGTTGGTTGCATGGTTGTCTATTTGGCCAGAGTTGAGGTGGAAGATCACTAAGACTAGATAGGGTAGGATTTTCTTGAACCAAAGGTTCAAAAAACTTTATTATAAAAAATGATGATGTGGTCATCACCACACCGCCAGCGTTTTTATACCATGTGAATTCGCTTTCTTGACTTTCACAGGCTTTGGGTCCATGGCAGTTTGCCAGTAGGGCATGGATTTTGGCTTGGGGTCTGGAGGGCATCAGGTCCTGGTTGGGCACACTCTGGCAAACAGGAATGCTTAATTTTGCCGTTTTGGTTCACCATGTCACCTGAGCAGCCTAATTGCATTCCCCTTCCTGGACTAGGGACCAGCAGCAGTGGGTGCTTATTGGCAGGGCTAATAGTGGGTCTTGTCCAAGCCACAGCTTCTGCGTAGGTCTGGGCCCTCAGTGGCACTGGTTTGGCGGGTCTTGGCTGGACTGGCTCTGGGGAACAGAAGTGGCAATGTTTTTTTTGCCGTTGTTGTTCACCACGTCACCTGAGCTAGCCAATTGCAATACTTTTTTTGGACTGGCAACAGGCAACAGCTGGGGTTTTTTGGCAGGGCTAGTGATGGATCTTTCCTCAGCATCCTTTAGGCAGACCACATTGCCTGTGTAAGCATGGGTCTTTAGTGGCGCTGGTTTGGTGGCAATCTGGCAACCATTCAGGGAATCTTCAGTATTAAACCGGCAGGCTGCAGAGTAATTCAACAATTTGAGTCTGTGACCTATTGGATTGGTGGGTCCTGGACCGTCCTGGGGTGTCCAATCCGCCTTTGGGGGACTGGGGTTTGACTCTTGGGTTTTCAATACAAGTATTGAAATGTCATTCATGACACATATTATGAAGCAATCTACATCAAAGGTGATAGTAATCAAATAACAGAAATATTAAGATCAGAGAACAAAATTGGTTCAGTCACAAAAATGTTTTTTTTTAATTAAAAATGACTCACTTTTTGAAAATCTTGATTATTTTTGAGACTCAAAATGGAAATGGTGTCTTTAAATAGTGGGTCCAAAAAAATTATTCAGGGAACAGCAGAATTATTTTCAATGTATGTACTTCTAAATTTGGCCATTTATATCAGAGAATGTCTCAAAAAGGAGCACTCATTTAAATAAAATTATTGCTCTGGAAATAATTAGTGTTTCTGTTTTTAATAGAATTTTAATTGTTTTTTGTTGGTATGAGTTTTTCAAGTGAAAGAAACTTTGACATTATCAAGAAGCAGTACCAAGATCTACTCCAAGCTCAGGCTGCTGAACAAGGTAGTGCAACCCCCACAGCCCTAGTATTCACCCAATTCAATGCAAGTTGGGAGGAGGGTGAGTTTTATGTGTCACCAGCCCCATTCATGGGAGGCTTTTCCAACGCCAGTATGTTGACCCCCAAGACCAGGCCCAATCCAAGCCTGTGTCACATTCCAGAGACTGAGCAACTGGGGCCCCTTAAACCCTATCCAATCATCACTCAAGAATTCAGACCAATTGAATCTAGCCCTGCTCAATCTGGGTCCCATTATTTCCAGTGGGCCCCAAAAATGACAACTAGTAACCAATGATATCATTGAATAAATAATAATCCTAAAGCAGAGTGGCCTAGCTTTTTCCAAAATTGCCATCCACCTGCAATTCACCAAGGAAGTAGTTGGATGTGAATTCTGAGCCCTCTTGAAGAGAGCTGGTGCAAAGCTGATCAAGAAGCCAAAAAACAGGCTGACTCCCAGATCAAGGGTGCATATCCTATCATGCTTGATCTTCTGCAATGTGATCCCTACCTCCAAATTACTGATATCTGTTGCCTACTTGGACTCCACAGCATATTCATTTCCTCCCACACTGCACAGCTCTGGATGCATGAGCTTATTATTAGTGTTATTGCTCTAACTGATTGTACAGGTGACAAGTTGGATGATGACTCTTATTTTCCCCATGATCCATAAATTGGTGCCACAATTACCTGCTGCATGCTCAGCATTACATACAATATCATATTTATATCCTATTTTAAATTGGCATTACATGTTTAGGATTACAGGATTGTGGGAAAAAAGAACACTCCTAACACTAAAAAGAAGAAGAAGGGCACTGTCATTTGTGTATTCCTGAAAGCTCACCCAAATATAACAGTGTTTTATCAAACCTTGTTCAGTTACACCAATGGGTACATGTATGGAAATTTTATCTCAGACTTGCTAAATTTCTGGATCTTAGCCAATTCTAAATACTGCATATTCCTGAGCCATCAAATGAAATGCAGTGAAGAGGTATTGAAGATTATTTGAGCAGGTGGCTATAATGTGCCTATATTGTCTACCAGCCATGTTGACGTATACATGGGATGTGTTGTCTAATGAAATTTCAGACAAGAACCAAGAGCACAACCCTAAGACGTTAAATCAGGTGCTTCTTGCTGCACACAACCACATCAGGATTTTCATGTGTTAGAAGGTTGCTGAAAGGTTCACTCAGTTGGCCCTGAATGCTCACAGCAGTAACCAATCATCAAAGGATATGCAGCTGCCCTCTTTTGAGTCCCTGGAATACCAGCCAATCACTGTGATCCTGAGTGTGAGTATGATGTCATGTACCATTGCTTTTTCTAAGAAAGCCAAGGCAACCACACACTCCTAGTATCTTACACTGCCCCAATCACCAGCCAAACCTTCCAGCCACCAAAGCCCAAAACCCCTCATACCAAGCCATTACTGCCCCACCATTTATCCCAGCCAGCTTGCCAACTATTTTTTCCTGAACACTTCCATATTCTGCCAAATAAACATTATTATTATAATTTTTTTATTTAATTATATAATATAAGTTTATTAAACTCTTAGGATTTTTAATGTGATAAGTATTACATTTAATTATAGTGATGATTGATTTTAATTAAGACACAAATTTTAATAAAGATGATTTGATATTTATTTATATTATTTATTTATGTTATAAATTTAATCTTTGTGTACTGCTAAAATCAAGTGAATTTAGGAAACTATAAGTACAAAGAAATAACCAATAAGGATTGGTAGTAGTTTTGGTTATCTTTGGTGTGTTTCTTGTCCAAATGAAGCATCAAAGACAGCCAAAACCACTATCAATTCTGATTGGCTGGTTATTTGATATTTTAGTTTCTTAAATTCACTTGGTTTTAGCACCACCCAAAGATTAAATTTATAATATATAAACATAAACTAAAAAGTATATTAAATAAATAATTATCCACTCCAACAGATATAACTGTTCTGAAATACATATGATATATTCAACTCCATAAATATAGTGGCAGTAAAATTAGAGACAGCAGATAAGATCATAAGAAGATTAAATACATATATTTGTATTGCATAAAAACAAAACCAACATATTAGCATCTTACTATATAAAAAGATGAATCAAAATTTTAAAATAGAATTTATTCAATAAAAATTGATGTTTAGTTATGAAATAATACTTTGATCCACGTTAGATCCCAGATCCCTGAGAAATGACTCATGTACCAAGTAAAGCCGGCCATATCCCAATTCCATGTAATACTAGGATCACAACATATTAGGACAAAACATAAGCTCTTCAGAGGACCCAGATTGACATTGGCCAAAAAATTTATATCTATATATAGCCCCTTAAAGTAAATAATTTTTTAATAGATTTGTGTTCCAGCTGTCAAAACAATGGGGTCAACCCCCTGGCAAGGTTTCAACTAAATGAGGTTGAGACCCACAATCCAATTACCTAGTCACTAGGAGCCAAATTCAGAAGCAAACTCAAATTTTCAAACCTAGTAACATGATTAGATATCAATCCCCACAAAATGGATACCTTGATTCAGTGCTTGACTCTCTATAAAGATCAAGCAACCCCTTTAACTATCTAATTGAGTGATCACCACAATCAGGTTCCTAATATCCATATTTACAGCACCTATATAGTTCTTATCTCTCAATAAAAAAATTATCTAGTCTCCAATCATTTTACTCCTTTGTAACTCTGCTAAAAACAGCACAAGTACAACACAGAATTTAATTAGCAACTAAAATAAGAATAAATTATGCTGTACTGGGACAAAGCATGTAATATAGAGAGCCTGGGATTCTTTTATTGCAAAGAAATTATGTTTGGAAATTGTGGTAAAATTGAATTCCTAGTGCTCAACTCCCTGGTAATTTACTATTAAGTAAAGTGAGAATTCAGCTTTTTGCCTGATTGACTACTGGAAGTTGACAATTTTTTAATTATCAGATCTTGATGTACTAAAAGCTTTTAATAAAAAAATTAAGCTATGCAGCTATGGTATACTAAAGTGACCTCAGAGAACCCAAAACACAATAAAAAATATCTAAACTAAGAAGAATAAGGAGAAATAAGCATTTATATCTCATTTTACTATGTAATTTACACTCTTCACCATAAAATTATTTTTTATTACTGTAAAATTTAACTAAAATGAGACAAAATAAAGATAATTAATGTAATATAAGGATTAAAAATATGAGGAAATAAAATTATTTTTCTGTTATAATTCATAATGGTACAATAGTAAATATCTTATGTTTTATTAGGGAATTAACAGAAATTAAGATATTTACATTAAAATCAAACTATAACTATTTGTCTCAAACTTACCATGTATAAATAAAAATTAGTACTATCTAATTAAATAAAAAGTGGAAAAATAAAGCTAAAAAGTAAATGAGCAAAACTAAAATGTAAAAATTAAAGTTAAAAGTCAAAACTAAAAACCATATAAGCAATTAAGTAAGTTTACTCCTCCCCCTTTTTGCCATTCTTCATCTTGGCCCCTTCTAAGAGGGAAGTTGAAATGAGCTCAAGATGATACTTGATCTCAGATGTCTTATACTTGTGCTTGGCCGCATTCTGTATGTTTTTGGTGAAGTAGGTTGACTTGGTGGTGGGACACAGTTGGAGAGATCTTGGAGCTTGGAGATTGTTTTCTCTTGCTCATGTTGCAGGAGAGAGAAGAACTTATTAAACTTTGGATGAAGCCCAAAGTTGGCTTTAAGATGCTTGTGATAAGCCTCTAATGCCAAAGTGGTCTTCAGCTCCCTGTTGACGACTGCCTGGTACACGTTCCAGCTGGTCTTGGCGCGGGCCTTGCCTTGCCTCTGCGTGGCAACCTTCCCAATCCACCAGGGTTCAAAGTACTCAAGGAAAGGCTTGAACTAAGGATGCTTTGCTATGTAAGGATCCTTTGAAGAATCTCAAACCCCTGCACAGTGTGATCTGGCTTTAAAAAGCCAAGGCACTAAATTGTGCAAGCACAAATTTGCAGGTGTCCAAAGTGTCCCTCTGGCTTAACTTACTAAGCTTGGCATAGGCCTGAACATTGCAAGCAACTGCTTGGCAGAAGTGGAAGTGGCACCCCTGCACCTCCCTGCTAAAAAGCTGCTCAAATGTATTAAACTGAGCAGGCTCAAAGTTCATTATGCACATGTGAGGCCCAAGAGCTCTTAGCCTTACCTTTCCCTTCAAGTCCAGGGTAGCCTGGTCCTTGTCAGTGGCAGGAGGGTTTGTGCGGGTGTGGGGGGTCTTCTTGGCATCATTGTTGTCAGAGGAAAGGAGGGCAAGTGTGCTGCAAACAATTGAGAACGTGCAGGCGTAAATGGCCTTGGTGGCCCCAGGGAGAAGGAAGAAGGCAAGTTGAATCACTTAGATGTCAATCTAGGCATGAATCATCCAGAGCTGTTTGAGCATCCAGGGGCAAGTGGCAAAAGTACCATCAACTAGCCAGGTTGAACCCCTTTTTAACTCCAGCAGGTTTCACTGAGTTGTGTAGCAGATAATCTTGTCTTTGGAGCTAGGCCTATTGTCGTGGAGGAGGAAGAGCTCCCCACTTGGGAGCTGCTTAAGCTTGTGGGTGAGCGTAAGCTCTGAGAGGACTTCAGAGGCCTTGGGCGGAGGGGGATTGGCAGCAATTCTCTTGTTGCTAATAAACTTAACCAACTGCTCTTGAGTTGGCACTAACTTGAGATTGTTGGTTTTAAATGCTGAAGGGCCTTAATATCCTGATTTCAAGCACTGAGGTTGGCAGAGGTGGGAAATGACCTGAACAAGGTACCATTAAAACATCCTTGTGATTAAGTGATTAGGGGTACAAAGATGTGTTTAACCTTCTCAACAGTCACCCTTTCCCAGCCTTTGGTGTTCAGGTGGGCCCCAAAAGACTTATCCTTGCAAGCAATGTACTTGTTTTTGTCTACTGCCTTTGATTATTACAGTTAAAGAAGTAATTATCTTTGACGTACCCAGGGTTGCCCTTTACTAACATAATTGGGAAATAACAAGTGAAGCACTTGGAAACTTTGAACTGAACATCCACATTACAAATGTTGTGTATGTCAGTGTATCCCAAGTCATGTGGCCAGAAGATTTAAACTTCTTGGATTAGTCCTCTGGCTTCTCCTGGAGGTCAGAGGAAGGAAGGGTAGAAAAAACAACAGGGGGGGAGAGGAATGGTTCTTTGAGGTCTGATTGGAGGCTTCCTTCTTCTTGCCAGAAGAAGAGGTAGGCACCTTGATAGCTTTTTCCTTCTTGACACAGTGCTTCTTTGTGGGCTCAGAGTTAGCCTCTTACTGATAGAAGGAGTGGTCAGTTAGATCATCATCACTTTTATTAGGCAAGGACTTTTAGAGGAAAGATGAAGGCAAAGGGAAAGATGAGGGTGGGAGGAGAAGGGATGGGAGGAGATGGAGTTGGGGGAGAGGGAGTGGGAGTCTATGCCTCTGCAGGCTTCTTGTATTTCCTGGGGGTGATGAAAGGATTATTTGAGCCCTTTGAGGCTTGGCGCTTGGACTGGTTGCTTGATTCAGATGATTTTGGCTAAAAAAGGTTTAGTATTGTAAATAAAATAATTGAAAATAAATATCAAACACAAAGAGTTAAAGAAAACAAGAATATAGTCTCAAAGTATAGATCTAAAGGGTAATGTGACAATCCACATGGAAGCTGTTGTGCAGGCAAGGGCTGATTTGGTATAATAAAGGATCTATGCTGAAAGTTATCAGTGTGTAGTGTTTATGAGACAGGTAGAGGACTGGTAGGGAACATTGGTTACTAGGGGAGGTAAGGCTTGCCTATTAGGTAGCAAAGAGCTACTAGAGAAAAAACTCTGAACCAGCCCAGCAGGGAATGTTGTCTGCCAGATGAGGAATGTTATAGCCCAGCAGGTAACATTGGCTGCTGAGGGCTAGTTAAGTGTCTTCAATAAGTAGAAAACTTTTGGCTACTAGGGGTGGGAATTTACTGGATTGTAGGAAACTTGACTACTAGGTCTGGTTGATGATGTGACCATGGCAGGTAATGTGGGATTCCAGGGAATGGAGGAGCTGAGATAGCTCTACATGCCCTTTTGAACTTACAGGAGGTCTGTGAGCAAGCACCCTATCTAACTGACTGGTAGGGTGTCCTTGTCTGTGGTTCCATGGGAGCTTTGGGGAGGTCTTAAAGTAACATTGGGGGCATGGATATGCCCAGAGACATTATCAGGGTACTTTTTTGGGAAAGCAGCTATAGAACTTGATAATGATCAGGTCTCTGGGAAGTAAAGTTAGTTAATTTGCGCCTTAAAGCTCAGACTTAACCACCTGAGTGAGTAAATATAACTGCATAGACATGAGGATTGTCTGTGGTTGAATGGCCTAAGTAGAGGACACTTGCAAGGGCCTAGTTAAACGCCAGTAGCCTTGTAGACATATGGGTCATTATTTTAGGGATTGGGCCATTTTCTAATGCACATGCTGCTCAAGTTGAGCATAACACAGTTCAATTTTGAAAAAGTAACTAATTACACATTTTATATTTAAAACCTTAATAACTCAATGAAAAATTTAATTTTTTCACATTGTAAACTATCAAAATGAAGATAAGAATCCCATATTTCTATTGGTTAAATTTTTTAATATGTATACTATACTCAATATTAAAGCAAAAGTAAATTAAAAGCTTATAATCCAATTTTTATTATATGATTCTATCTAATGATATAAAGTAGATCACTTCAAAGCTAATAAAAACGCTTTTTAATATACAAAGTATCTTTTTATTTAACAAAATTAAAGATAAGATTGTAAGCTTTATTTTAGCATTTTTTTAATTTAAAAAGCTCAATCATTTAGGATTTTATGGCAGTTTGAAGTTAGGATGTTTTTATCACTGCTTAGATTAATTTTAAGATTCAAGTGAGCTTCAAACCTCAAATTAAGCATTCTTTAAATATAATTCTTTAATATTTTATTATTTTAAAAATATGCAGAAGAGTTACAGTTAACTGAATACATCATTTTAATTGATTTGCATTGATTACAAAGTGGATATGATGTAATAATGATGCTTAGCTGCTTCATATATATCACTTGTGCTTGAAAACTGGGTATTTCATTTATTCTGCAAACATAAATTCAAGTTCAAACTATAGTAAAAGCTATCACACCATTTCTTTCAGAATGGTGTCATTTAGCTTGATATATAAGAGCTACAGCACCACAAAGCTTCTAATCCAAAAAGACCCCATTCAAAGGCCACATCCTGATCAGAACTACTCCGTCATTAAGGCACATTTCAGAGATCTGACCTAATTACAGATTCAAAAATACTACCATATCCCCAGTTAAATTTACTTCTGCCATGCTACCCTTTTTTTCTTGGGAGCTTCAACAAAAAGAGAAAGAATTTTGATGTTAAAAAAGGCATTCCTCTTTATTACTGATGATGATCTTGATAAATTCATCAAGCACTTCCTTACTCAAACTGAATTTGGGAAAGCTCAGTTCCTGCCAACTATTTGAATTCAAAAAGACAATGAGTTCATTGAAAACATAAAGGATCTCATGAAATCTTCTCCCCAAAAACATCTCCCAGCCTTGCAATCTCTGGTTACTTCCAGTTACTCTTTAAAAGAGCTTAATGATATGAGTTTTATTATAACCAAAAGTGAGTTTGAATACTCAAGAAAAATAAATAAAAATAAAAATGTAAGTTTAAACAAAAAAAGCCAAAAAAATAAAACTATTCATTAAAAAAAGAAATAACTAAAAAATAATTAAAAAATTGCTGGAAAATTCTTTTGAAACAAGCCAGTTTACAAAAAAAGTGCCAGAAATTTTTTATAAAGATATAGAAAAAGAGATGAGTAATTACTCAACTGAAATTAAATACTCTCTACTTAAAACAAAAAAGAAATATATGAAAATAAAAAATGAAACTTCAGTTTCAATTTCCACTAACTATAAATTAATTCTTAAAAATATAATAAAAAGTAAAAAACAAACCAATATGTTCAATATTTGTAATTTAAAAAATTCACTAGAAAAAAAGAAGTAAGAATGTGAAAGTAAAAACTTACCATTACCAGAATCTATAGGCAATGAATTAAAGACTATTAATCAGCACCAAGACTTTTATGTTCATCAAAACAGGGAATATAAAAAAGATATTTATGAATTAAATGATGAGTCTTGTGTTGTAGTTATATATTATAAGGAAAACTTAAAGGTTGGAAGTGGTCCAATTGAGACCAATAATTGTTTTTATTCAAAAAACCCTATCTCATTATTAGAGTTTGCATTAGTTTTTAAAGAAAACAATAAAATCAAATATGAATATCATGATTTTTTGTCTCAAATATTATCACATGATTCTTTATTTTCAGGTGAATATCTAATTAGTCTTCTTAAATTAGATAGATTTAAAAAATATAAAATATAAAAGTGTGGACTGATAATGGAAATCAATTTAGATCATATGAATTTTTATATTACTTATTTAAAGAGGCACCTAAATATATTAAGGGTTCTATAAAATATATTGTTTTGTTGAATGTCATGGAAAAAGCATTGCTGATGATCACTTTGGTGTACCATCAAAAATATTAAAGGAAAAAGAAAATGAGCTTTATATTAAAAATATTAATGATCTTAAAAATATTTTTGAACAAGAAGAAAAAAGAAATATATATAAATCAGTACTATCAGGCTCAAACATTTCTCAAAATTCATTCTTTTATATTAATGAAAGAAAAGTTAGGCCTATAAAAAGAGAGCTTGAAGTTAAAAATCTGCGCATTAATCTTTCATATTTGATGAAAGATGGGAAGTTATATACTTCACCTCTAACATTTGAAAGTTTATCAGAATATTCTGAGATAACTTATCATTTGAAATTACGTGATGATACCAGAGAAACAAAAATATCAGACAATGCTAGTGATGTATTGGGGCAAGTTCATGAAGTAGGGCAACTTACTAGAGGGTGTATTTTAAATAGAGTTTTGAGTATTTCAAAAAAACAACCTTTTTTTCTGAAA
Source organism: Entomophthora muscae (assembly GCA_014839935.2). NCBI lineage: Eukaryota > Fungi > Entomophthoromycota > Entomophthoromycetes > Entomophthorales > Entomophthoraceae > Entomophthora > Entomophthora muscae. The sequence continues at coordinate 292,100 of QTSX02000759.1, read as the reverse complement.
CAAACTAAGAATATTTATGATGTGCCAAAGATAGGATAATAGCATTTATAACTTTGGGGCTGCTATTACCTCCCATGCAACTCATCATAAATATTTTTGGTTTGTAGTTTGTAGTAGCACTTAAGATATTTTCAATAATACTTTAAGTTGCACTTTTTGATTCTAAAATTGATGACTTATTTTTCAAAAAAATCATCCAAGCCCAAGATTGATTAAAGTTTTGGGATTGGTTGTATTATAAGCTTTCTGAATAATTAGAATATGAATAATGTGATTAAGTTATAAAATAATCAATCTGGCACCTAGGCATAACAAGAAAAATAATGACCCATATGCCTGAGTCTGAGTTATTAGTAGCAGGGACTGAAAATGGAACCAAAAGTGGTTCATAGGAAAAGATCCCTGTGAAGACTAGTAATAAGGACATGATGATCACAGTGAAGACTAGTTGAGGGACTGGAAGATTGTAGTGAGGAATAGAACCAAGATGGTTCATAATGAGGACTAGCTGAAGGACTGAGAAGGTCATGGAAAGGAATAGTTGGTGTATAAAAAGAACTAGCTGAAGGTCTAGAAGATCATAGAGAAGGACTAGCTGAAGGACTTATAGGTTATGGAGCAGGACTAGCTGAAGGAATAGAAGATCATGGAGCAGGACTAGCTGAAGAACTGTAAGTTGGCTGAGAAGTACCAGCAGAAGTAGATTCAGGAGCAAGAATGCTAGATTTGGACCATTGAAAGAAGTATTAATAGATTAAAAGATGCAGTAAAAAATTAATAAAACTGCCAACAAGATATGATAAAAAGATTGAGTAAGTATAATGTAAAGAAAGAGAAGAAGAAATGATAGTTTACATAAATTGAACTTTAAGTTTATTAATAATTAATTGAGTAAGCTGCAGCTAAAGAGCCTGGGAACAGGACTGAGAAACTTTAAGGATGAAGGCTGGATCTTTGCCAAAATAGTTGAGAGAGACAAGAAGCAAGAAATGGACAAGTTCAAAGTGCTAAAATGCGAAGAAAATGCAGCAAAACCTAGAGAAACATTGAGGAAATTAGGGTTCAAAAAGCACCTAAGTAAAACATAGTCAAAAGCGCTCAAGTTTGCCTGGAGAAACATGACAGGAATCAAGGCAAACCCGTTCAAAATTTCAGAGCAGTTGTTTATCTGGAGCAAGACAATGCCAGGCTTAAACCATGTTCAAGAGTGAGTCATTCAAGAAAACGTTTTGGCAAAACCTTTGAATCCAGGAGTTTGATTGGCTGCAGTCCAAAGCATATTTGATCCCTGTTTCAAGGGCTTTAACCAAATGGCTTAAGACTAAAAAATGAGGGAACTAAGAAGAAAAACTAGGGGTTTAATTAGCTGAAGTAAGATAAAAGGTTTGATTTATTATAGAGCAGGGAAAAATGGATAGTTCAAGCCTGAAAACACAGAGTTCTGAAAGGAAAAGGACTGAAACAAGGAGCTATAAAAGGGAAAGCTATATGAAGTCTTTTAGGGATTAGATCAAGTGTAATAACAAGGCCACTAGAAAATAAAGAGAGCTGTAGACCAAAGTAAAGGAGCAAGAGCCCAAGATGAAGGAACTGGAGCATGAGATAAGGAGATGGAGCTTGAGCAAAGTTCAGGAGCCCAGGTCTAAAGAGCAGGAGTCCAAGACTAAGGTGATAGAGTCCAAGACCAAGTACAAGGAGTCCAAGATATTGTTGGATGACTTTAAGTATTGGTAAAATTAATTGTTTCCCAGACCCCTGGGCCATATAGCAGGAAGTTTCTAAGGAGATATTTCTTCTGAAAGCAAATAAAGCCCAATTCAACCCCTGCCCAAATTTCTACATGGTACAGATAAGCCCTATGAGTGAATTCCTAACATCTACTCTATTCAAGGGGAGGAAGATACCTATTATCAGAGTTTTAGAAGGTTTGCCACTAGTAAGATTCCCAATAAGAGTGGGAGAGGTTAAGTAGATACCTTAAAATGACAGATAGAGGATAGGAGTTCATTGGGAATGAGTTTAGTAGGTTGCTGAAAGACTGGTACAGGCCTACAGAAGGTCAAGCATCAGCTCAAGTACAAGTGTATGGTGGGAATTGTAACAAACCCAACTGACAAAGTTAGATTCCAAAAGCCCACTATTGGATAACAGATTTTCACTTTTTTATCCTTTATCCAATCATCTCTCTCCTTCCATATTCATTATGGACTTTTTATATTTCCCACTAAATACCTACCATGATAGCTTCCTGGAAGTTATCTTGGTTTCCTAAATTTATAATGAAATAAGAATAAAAAACAACAAAAACAACCAATTGGCATAAAAAATCAACATTTTAAAATTGATTTTAAATTAAAAAACAAAATTTATGCAGAACCATTTTCTCTTGTTGTTTGAGGAAATGATTCAGCTAAGCTTTTCTCAAATTTTATTACTCACTTTTACAATCCTTCTGACCATATTTAATATTTACCAGAATCCACAGTTGTCACCCGCCCAAAACTGGTTCCTGTCAATAATGGTCTCCGTGGTTTGGGGCCTGGCCTGGTCTACCTTGCCAAATGACTTTGTGGCAAGGTGGAGCACCAAACCCATTTTTCACATTAGAACAAGATTGCTAAACTTTGTGAGTCTACTTTTTGGTCATAATGAAACGGAAAAATCATTTTGCTAGAGTGGTACTTACATTGGCCAACATTAGCAATGGTGATATTTTTGGGGCTCTTTACATTGAGAGAACTGAGTTTCCTGGTTGTCACCTTGGGCAATCTGTGCGGCTTTACCAATAAAAATAAAAAAAATAAAAAAATGTCTAAAAAAGTTTAAAAAAATGTTGAAATAAATGGTGAAGATGATGACGTAGAAAATAATTCAGTTATTCTCTACCTGGACTCCAACCAAACAGCTGAACTCTCTCGTGCCCTTGATAAACTTTGCCTGAACTATCACCTTGCTCAAGCTATGGGCTCTTCTCCTGATCAGGGCCAGCTAATCACAAACATGATATGTGGCCTTGACTTGTCAATCATGGACTGGATTATGGAATTAATGGACCTCCATATTTTTCTGGACACCATCATGGACTTTTGTGATCTCATCAAAGAGCACCTCCACCCCAAAGAGTTTCAAGTCACTGCCTGGACTTCACTTATTGCTTTGGATCAAGGCTCAGGAACAGTCACCAATTACGCTGCCTCATTCAAAACTCTCAGTTCTGTTGCCTGTGCCCCAGCTAAGAACCTACCACATCTCTTTCAAAAAGGCCTGAACCATCACTTATCACCAGACTTATGGGGCACCTTGGTGGCTATTACCTGGGAGGAAGAATACTGTATTGCTCTTCATACAGAACTCCAGAACTCAGAGTATATGGCTTGACACAATGAATATCAAAGGGGATCCACTCACTGTGATCAGCCCCAGCCCGCTCCTGCGCCCCCTCCAAACTCTCCTGCTGTTTGCCACCCCAACATTATTAATCAAAATAATAGCCACAATAACTGGGGGCCCCATGGGCCTACAACTTCTGTAGTAGAGGATGCCGCCTCACACAACCTGGCTGCCTCTCCTCCCACCTCTGTTGTACTTGGTGCTATTAATAAAGATGCCACTCAAGACTCTTATCTACTAGTGCCTTTCTATGTTTTCTATCCACACCACAGCAAACATCAAAGGCTAAACATCATGGCCTTGGTGGACACTGGTGCTCATGATAGCTTTGTGGATATAAACATGGCTTGTCTTTTGAAGCTTCAATACTCCAAAGGTCCTCCAGTTAAACTAAGAGATACTGAGATTACAGCACCCACTTAGGTTACCAAAGCTGGTACCTCTTATTCAAGATGGTATCAAGGTAAAACTGCCTGTCACTATTGGTCAGAAACTTCCTTCTCTAGTCATACTTGGTATGCAATGGTGGAACTCCTATAACCCACATTTTATAATGGACCAAGGTGTAGTTGAGTTAAGCCCTAAAGATAAACAATAATATTGTCTGAAGTTTCTGTCTAATGCACTGCCTGCCAAGCCTCTTGTATCTTTAGTTCCTCAGGATCTTCAGGATAAGCTTCCACCTCAGTTTATGGATTAAGCACATTGTTTTGAGAAGGTTACCTTACTGGCTGTTTTTGGCCCAAACTCACACTTCTTCTCCTTCAGTTTTAAAAAAACTCTGTTCTACCCAAGGGCTCACCTTTATATGTGCTTAACTGAGTAGCCCAGCAAAGCCTTAGTGACTATGTGTTGCAACCAAGTTTCCAGACTTGCCTGCTAACGTATCTTGCAATACACAGGGGGCGCTCAATGAGCTGCCCCTTGACGTATATAACGTTATGGATTAATCTGATGGCAATATTAAATGGCAGGTACTTCATCCTAATTAGGAGCGCTGCCAATTCGACTTGCTGATTCCCGTACAAGTTATTCCCTGGCTCCAAACCTTACATGGAACTTCCCACTATGCCACCCCCTTGTGGCTTTTCCCATATAGTATATTACTCACAATATTCTACAATAAGCAATACCTTGTTCTTATTATTCTGTCCTTTCTATTGGACTGTTGCCTTCCCCAATTCCAAATACTGAATCCTCATTGGTTCAGTTGCAACAGTAGTAGCAGCGGTAGGTTATTAACCTACCTAAAACAAAAATTCCCCCCAAGAAAGGACAGAGTTTTGGCATATGTTTACTTACCAACAAGAGACCTTCCTGCCAATCCCCAAGAGGGAATCCCCGACAGGTACGTCATCTATCAAGACCAGTTAGTTCTCACCAGCGTGTACAATCAACTATGCCTCAGGCAGCGTGACGCCAGCATCACCCTGCCCCAGTCAGACCTGTCCCAGCGCATGCTCAACCTTCAGCTAGAATCCTTTGCTGGTGGCGTCAAGGAGGCCAACATTTTCAGTTAGCTCCAGTCTACTAAAACCCGCCTTTGCATCTGCCAGGTTCCTGAGCCCATGTGGGTTGCCACTGCGTCTGGTTGCCTCACAGGGCCCACTGCTATGTGGTTCACCAACTGGGCCAGCCAGGAACTTGACGTTACCTGGGCGGCATTCCGAGATGCCACCAAGTCCTGCTACAGCAAAGCCTTCTCCCCCGTTGTTGTGGGAACTCCTCTTCTAGCAATCAAGCAAACTGGTTCTGTTCCTGAGTACCTTGTTGCCTGGCAGCAAGCTCTTGCTGCCGCCCCTGAAGCCGTGATCAACAGAAATGCAATGTTACTCACTCTCATTGTCAATGGGTTAAAGCCCCATATCTGCAAGTGGGTCCCCATAGGTCACTATACCTCCATTGATGACTACTATAAAGCCATCGTGGAGGCCAAAAACCAGGCCTCAATGGGCTTCTGCTGTACCAGTGACGCTCCATCCCAACTGCGTACCACACCTGGCAGTGGCCACAGCAAGTAGGCTGCCGCCAACCCCGTCAGCAGGATAATGGGACTAAACGCCCCTGCAAGGGGGAGCTTCAGCTAGTGCAGGTTGAGGATCAGGGAAAAGCCTGGGGGTTGTAACAAAGAGAGGCCTTACAGTCCCACCTGAACTATCCTCTCAATCCCTGCTTTCAAAAAATCCCCGTGACTACAACATTCACAAAGTTGAACCCCTGGATGTCTTTTGAGTCTACAGTGACAACCCTGTATTGCAAGCAAGCCATTCCTCAAATAAAGTAACACACTTGTCCTATCTTTTCTGTTTCCGTGGGAGCACCCACAAACTACTGGTAGATACTGGGGCCATCCACACTATGGTGGACCAGGTGTTTGCTGGCTCTCAACAATTAAACCAAGTGCCCAGCAGGCTCAAAGCCATACAGGTAGTTGACTCCCGCAGAGTGGCCATCACCCACAAGACAGTACCCTTCTCTGTGAGAATAGGGAGCATCCAAGTTAAGCTCTCTGGGCTAATCATGGCAGGGCTCAGCCACAATGTGATTGTTGGTCTTGACTGGCTTTGACACAACTGTCCCTACATTGATTGTGGTACCTCTGTCATCACCCTCAACAGAAATGGGGTGGGGTTCCAGATTGACCCTGTGAAAATGAGTAAGTTACTCCACAATACTGTGTTTTTTAGGATAACAGAGACATGATTGTACAACTTCAAGGGGGGAAACAAGACTTCAACCAATGCTCAGTCAAAGTTATCTGCAATGAACCATCCACGGTCCCTCCCTTGACATCTTTACCATCACCAGCGCTTGCGGCACTCCTTGAGGAGTACAAGGATGTATTCAGTGAGACACTTGAACAATTGCCTCCTCACCGGGAGATTCAGCACGGTGTACAACTTTGAGGATTATTTCCTAAGGCATAGCCATTATACCGTCTCACACCAAAAGAAGATGAAATCCCCCGCCAGCACCTTGTGGACGCGCTTGATAAGGGCTTCATTTTCCCCTTGCTCTCTCCATATGGGGTGGTGGTCTTCTTTGTAGCCAGGAAGGACGGGTCCCTTTGCCTGGTCACAGACTACCGCGCTCTAAATGAGGTGACAGTTAAGAACAAGTACCCCCTGCCGCTGATTGACAACCTGTTCAATACACTTGCAGGTGTGAAGGTCTTTAGCAAGATTGATCTCACTGCGGGGTACAACCAGGTTCACATTACACCAGAGGATGAGGCAAAAACTGCCTTCCACACACACAACAGGTTGTTTGAGTGTTGTGTCATGAACTTTGGAATGACCAACGCTCCCTCCACCTTTGCCATGTTGATGAACAAAGCATTTGAAGAACTGATTGGGAAATGTGTGATTGTGTACCTTGACAACATTATTGTCTTCAGTCAAGATCAAATCACACACCACCAACACCTCTGTGCTATCCTTGACACCCTTTGGAAAAACCAGCTAAAAGCTAAACCCTCCAAATGAGAGTTCCTCAAGTCAGAGCTACTATTCCTTGGGCACACCTTTCTGCCCAAGGGATAAAGCCCAACCCTGCCAAAGTTAAGGCAATCACCAGCATGCTGCCCCCCACCAATGTGGGCCAAGTGTGAACATTCCTTGGCATGATTGCCTACGTGCGCAAGCTCATTCCCAATTGCAGGGAACTAATTGCACCTCTCACTGAGCTCCTCAATACCAAGCAACACTTCCATTGGACCCCTGTCAGATATTGAGCCTTCAAGGCATTGAAGCAAAAGCTCACAACAGCACCAGTACTGCAGTTTATCCAATCAAAACCGATATTACAAACTTGAGACCAATGCCTCTGAAAGAGCCATAGGGGGTGTGCTACAGGTAGAAACTGACAATGGTGTCTTCCTCCCTGTAGCATATGAGTCCAGGAAACTTACTGACTCAGAATAATGCTACCCCATCCATGATAAAGAATTGGCAGCCAGAGTACACTGTATCAAGAAGTGGTGCTGTTACCTGGAAGGTGCTACCTTCCCACCCTGCGTTCTGATGGACCTCAAGTCACTTCAGTACTTCAACATGCAGTCCCACTTGACACGCCGCCAAGCAGGATGGGTGGAGCGCCTATCCCCTTACAAGTTGCGCATTGAGTACAAGCCTGTGAAGAGACTTGTCACAGCTGACACTTTTTTGCAACTCTACATAGCGTCCATCACTGAGGATGATGGTTTGGATCCAGATTGGCCCATGCTCTACCTCTGTCCTGAGGAAACTCACTACAAGGGCCTTAACTTGGTAAACATCCCCAAGCTGAAGGACAATGAAAGCCAGTTTATCACCAATGCTGGTAACATCTGCTATTGGGCAGAGACATGTAAAAAGACGCCTTACATTCCCACCACGCAACAAGGGGACACAATATTGCACTACCACCAAACCCTGGGTCACATCAGAGGGCAGAACCTCTTCAAGATCATGAAACATAAGGTTTGGTGGCCGCGCATGCGTCAAGACATTCTGGACCACCTCAAAACGTGCGTTTTGTGCGAAAAGAACATGTCCAAACCTGCACCCCACAAGTCTGTCCTGCCCATCAAGGCCATGGAACCCTTCAAACAGTGGGCCCTTGACATTGTGGGGGCCATCCCCAAAGACAGACTGAGAAAGAAGTACATTATCACTGCCATTGATTACTTCACTTGCTGGCCAGTGGCCTGGGTAGCAACCAACCACACCGCCACCACCATTACCTGCTTTATTGGCAAGGAAATTGTGGCCCACTTTGGGCAACCCAAACATCTCATCACAGATGGCAGTCCTGAACTAGTTGGGCATGTCATGAAGGCATACTGCGCCAAGAACACACTCCAATGTATAGTCATGACCCCCTATCATCCTCAAGCCAATGGACCTGTGGAACGGTTAAATGGCTCACTGGTTCAACTGGTTGCCAAGCTCTCATAAGAGCACCCCAACACCGCATGGACTGAACACCTGCCCACCGCTCTACTCATCCTGCAAGCAAGAATCAACAGGGGCACAGGGTTCAGCCCTAGTACCCTGGCTTTTAGAACACCTGACAGTCTGACAGGGGTTAAACAGGGAAAGCTACGGTCCAAGGTTCCTGACAAGCCTCCCCTAGTAACAACCCCATCCCTGGATCAATGGCGTGCCAAAGCCTGGGAAATTGAACACAAGCACATTGAAGGAGGGATAAAGCACCTCAAAGCTAGATACGCCGTAGGTGACCCCGTCTACACCCTCAATCCCAATTCTGCCAATTTGGAAACCAACCACCTAGGGCCCTTCAAGATAGCCGCTGTCTACGACAATCATACCTACCAACTTGAAGATGCCCAAGAAAACACCAAGAAGCTTCACCATGACTGCTTGCGCTCCTGCCGCGCCATCCTCACACAAAGGTTGTTTGTGTGGACCTTCCCAGACCTTCCGCAGACTCCAGTCCTGGTGTCTGACAACAAGCAGGGGGCAAGGGGGGTGTTGCAACCAAGTTTCCAGACTTGCCTGCTAACGTATCTTACAATACACAGGGGGCGCTCAATGAGCCACCCTTGACGTATCTAACGTTATGGATTAATCTGATGGCAATATCAAATGGCGGGTACTTCATCCTAATTAGGAGCGCTTCCAATTCAACTTGCTGATTCCCACACAAGTTATTCCTTGGCTCCAAACCTTACATGGAACTTCCCACTATGCCACCCCCTTGTGGCTTTTCCCATATAGTATATTACTCACAATATTCTACAATAAACAATACCTTATTCTTATCATTCTATCCTTTCTATTGGACTGTTGTCTTCCCCAATTCCAAATACTGAATCCTCATTGGTTCAGTTGCAACATATGTTCAGGACATGTTTAGCATGGATTAATTGTTTCCAGTTGTTCTCCTGTGGTTTCCCTAGTTCTTTTAGTCCCCAAATCCAATGATGAATCTTGTCCTTGTGTGGATTTTACCCGCTTAAATTCCATTACTGATCTTGACCCTTACCCCATGCCTCTATGACTGATATTGCTTCCATGATTGCAGGTGCTAAAATCTTCTCAAAGTTAGACCTGTGAGATGCCTTCAACCAAATCCTGGTTCACCCTGACCACCATAAGTTCACTGCCTTTAAATGTCACTTGGGGGTCTTTGAATATAAGGTCATGCCATTTGGTCTTTGTAAGGCTCCTTTGGTTTTTCAGCGCATGATTGATGCTGTTCTTGGAAAAATTAGAGGTCAATGTTGTGTGGCATACACAGATGAAATTCTGATATTCTCTAAAGACTACACAACCCATCAAGAGGACATTAGAAAGGTCTTAGATGCGTTATTTAGTGCCAATTTAAAACTTAAGCTGGAAAAATGTGAATTTTCTAAGGAAGAAGTAACCTTCCTAGGCAATGTTATATTTAAAGATGGTCATGCTATCTGTCCTGACAAGCTGGCTGCCATTAGAGATTGGACTCAGCCTACCTATTGCATGGAAGTCTGTTCTTTTATGGGTACAGTAAACTTTCTCCATTGTTTCACCAAAAACCTGTCAGAAATAGCTTCTCCTCTTCATAAGCTTACTGGTGATGTTCCCTTCAAGTGGGGATCACAAGAATAAAAGGTCTTCAGGGAGATAAAGGATATTCTTATGTCTGCCCCAGTTCTTGTGCACCCAGACCCAAGAAATACTTTCATCCTGAAAACAGATACATCTAACCATGCTATTGGAGAAGTTCTTTTGTAGAAAGGAGATGATAATCATGACCACACAATTGACTTCTTCTCAAGAAAGATGCTTCTTCAAGAGACAAATTATCCTGTCTATGACAATGAGCTCTTAGCTATTGTGGCAGCCTTAAATTATTGGCAATATTTTCTGCTGTACGCTCATCATCCAACTACTATTTGTACTGATCATCATGCCTTGGAATATCACAAAAAGCCTCATCACATGAAACAGAGACAGGCTTGTTGGCATCTTAAATTATCCCAATATATATTCACAATTGAGTATAAGCCTGGGGTTGCCAATCATATTCCATATATGCTAAGCTGTGATCCTGGCTTGGTTATACCGGAGGAAACTCTTAACTCCTTTAATACAGCCACTATGCTACCATCTGATCTCTTTACTTCCATTTCTCAAACCCCTTTGTGGATCAGGGTCAAAACTTCTCAAGCCCACACCAAGTTCAAAAAAGAATTACTACCCACACTAAGCAAAGGTGCCTCTCTAAAATATCCTGACTTTACCTATGTCAACAGAATCATTTATCACAAAAAGAAAATATGGGTGCCTCCTGGAAAACTTTGCACTGAAATTTTTAACATGTCTCACAATCATCCTACTGTGGGCCACCCAGGCATTGCTAAGACTGTAGAACTTATTTGTTGCCAATTTTCCTGGCCTGGTCTCCAAAATGCGGTATCCTTGTATCTCAAGGTGTGTCTTATCTGTGCTAGGTCAAAGAACTCCCGCTCCTTGCCTTCAGGGAAGTTGCTTCCTTTAAAACTTCCTGCCTGTCCATGGTCTTCTGTCAGTGTAGACTTTATAACTGGCCTTCCAAAGTCTGAAGAGTTTGATTCTATTATGGTAGTTGTGGACAGGTTTTCAAAGTACGCTGAGTTCTTGTGCAATAAGACTATCACCTCATAAGGAATGGCAACAATATTTCTTTGTGAAATATTTGCTTGTCATGGATTCCGGATGAGTTATATCAGAAAGAGGTCCACAATTTGTATCCAAGTTCTGGGAATCTATTAGCAAGGATTTAAGTATCAAGCCTTGTTGTTCTTCAGGCTATCATCCTCAGTCTGATGGTCAAACAGAGCGCTTAAATCAGATACTTGAACAGTACCTATGTTGTTATGTATCTCCTCATCAGAAAGACTGGGTTTCATGGCTCTGCATTGCTCAATTTGCCTATAATAATGTCTCTCATTCCTCAACTGGTATTTCTCCTTTCTTTGCAAACAAGGGCTTTCATCCTTGTCCCCTTCCTAACTCAGAAGCACCAGCAGAAGGGATGGAAGAGAATATTGTCCCAAAAATTGCAACTATTCATGCAGATTTAATCAGCAATCTTATGCAAGCCAGAGAAGCATATAAATGCAAAGCTGACACTCATAGAACTTATGCCCCCTTATATTCTCCTGGAGACCTAGTAATATTGAAAGCTGAACACTTCAAATTACCAATCACTTACCGCAAACTAGGCCTGTTCAACATTGGCCCTTTTAAAATTTTAAGGAAAATTAATGACGCAGCTTATGAACTCAAGCTCCCCCTAACAGCAAGCTTCACCCAGTTTTCCATGTCTCCTAATTTAAACCATCCATTGTTAAAGCACCTGTCTATATAGAGCCTATACTTTCCTCTAATCTGGCTGACCATGAACATGAAGTAGAAGCCATCTTAGGCTCAAAACTTTCCTCAAACAAATGCTATTATCAGGTCAAATGGAAGAATTTTCCAATTGAAGATGCTACTTGGGAGCCTGAAGAAAACTACTCTAATTTCCCTGCCCTGTTTGAGAAGTTTTGGGGAGAGGAGAGCCTTCTTTAGAGGAGGGTAATGCAACAAATTCAACTGACAAAGTTGGATTCCAAAAACTCACTATTAGATAACAGATTTTCCCTTTTCTGTTCTTTATCCAATCATCTCTCTCCTTCCATATTCATTATGGACTTTTTATATTTTCCCCTAAATACCTACCATGATAGCTTCCTGGAAGTTATCTTGGTTTCCTAAATTTATAATAAAAAACAACAAAAACAACCAATCAGCATAAAAAATCAACATTTCAAAATTGATTTTAAATTTTGAAAAAAATAAAAATTATGCAGAACCATTTTCTCTTGTTGTTTGAGGAAATGCTTCAGCTAAGCTTTTATTAAATTTTATTTCTCACTTTTGCAATCCTTCTGACCATATTTAATAGTTGCCAGAATCCACAGTCATCACCCGCCTGAAACTAGTTCCTGTTGATAATGGTCTCCGTGGTTTGGGGCCTGGCCTGATCTACCTTGCCCAATGCCTTTGTGTCAAGGTGGAGCATCAACCCCATTTATCACAGGAATGCCCACCTTGTAATAGGAAAAGTATTGGAAGAGTTTGCATTAATGTAGACTCAGTATAAACTTCTAGCTAGCCAACACCCTCTACTAGGAAATGATAATTTCTCCAAGCCGGTCCCTGGCTTTGACCCAGGACACACTACAGGTACTGATGAACAGGAACCCACAAGTAAAAATAGAAAAAATAAGTGATATTTGATGAGCCTCAAAGATGATAGGTTCAGCATAACATCTTAGGGCTAAATCAATGAAAAATATTTTTTTAAATAAAAAAATAAAATCAATAAAAATTAAATGGGGAGTAGCAGGGGGAATAATAGAAAATAATCGCAGAAAAAATAAGCTATTATGTGGAATTTTATTCATTGGGGACTAAACATTCTAAACTTAGTTAAGTGTCAAGTTTGGCACAGTAAATCAGCTGAAAAAACCCTGATTCCCACTGTTGAGTTTCTTGGAGTTGAGCAAAAAATTACTATGTTTTCATATTAATCTTTCTTAATTGAAAAAAGTTACAAAAGAGGACCCAAAAGCAAGGCAATTTTATATGCCTAAAAAATCTAGAAAATAAAACATAAATTCAAAAATGTAAATGTGTAAGAATATGTTTATTAGTGATAATAGTGTACAGGGAGGAGCCGAGGGTATTTTATTTACCAAAGTGTGTTTTAAAACGGTAATAAGCTCTCTGCACTAGTCCCCCAGTTAAGGTGTCAAGTTGGTGGATGTCAAGTGGCACCCATAGTGCAACACTTATTAATTTAGGCTTAAACTCTGAGCCTTTGATTAACTGAATGTAAAATCAATTGTGTGGTAAGTGGATAGTGTCAAATGAGGGATTGAAATGTCTGTTTTTTTTATAAATTATATATAAAATCTATTAATAAATCAGGCTTTATTTATGCATATCACTTTATTTATCAACCCAGAATAGACATAAGTAAAACAAGTGAGGTAGCTAATTAATATGTAGACCACTAAATCTAGTATAGTGGTGCTTGGGAGCCTATTTTTTGACCATGGACACTAATAATAAAAAACAATAGTAAATAATAATTTTTATACAGTAGTTTTCAAAGCTATGGAAACAAGCAAAAAAATTCAGATTTAAACAGAATGAACTCAGTTTTAAACAAAATTGAAATGAATCTAAATCTATTGTAAATCAATATAAATTCATTTAAAATTAATTTTGTTTAAATCTGAGTTCATTTTTTTTAAATCTGAATTGCTTTTGCTTGTCACCATAGCTTTTAAAACTAATGTATAAGTACATATGTGTTTTATTAATAAAATTAGCAATTGGCTTAAAAAGTGTTAAACTGGCCACTTTTTCTTTTATAGTATTAATCACAATTGGCTTTAATTTTCATTAGTAAATTTACTTATAAATTACCCCTTGAATTGGCCTCTTAACTAACAGAATTATTAAACAGAGTTGATGTTGTATTCACGGTTATGGTGTGGTTGCTTGCTAGTTCACTTAACTCAAATCACAACCTATTGTTTACCAAAGACTAGGTTAAGGTAGTTCTTCAACTTAGTACAAATAATAAAGTATAGTAATTGTAAATATTGACCTTTTATTAATATAACAAGGGAAGTGTTTTGTAGGGGATTTGAAATAATCTTTAGCCACTGATACTCTTATCAGGCTTCAATCTCAGATCATATTTGTATTCAGCCTATCGGTTTATATGATTGTTTCATGGGCTAAATAACCCTCTAAATTATGACCTGTTGATCAACTGGACTGATTGTTCATCAGTGCTACACATATAGTTAGAACTTTAAGCTTGAGCCTAAAAAATGGAAGGTGTATTGATAAAAAATGACTATTTTTCACTAACTACATTACAACAGTTGAGTTTCAGTGTTTTTAATCTCAGATTTTGGTTTAAACCCCCTAAATTACTAGTAAAAATTAGCTTAAATTGCTTAAGTCAAAATTACTAGTGGATTTACACATGAAGCAGTTGACTCCATGGTACTCAATAGATTGTCAATTACCAGGGAGTCAACTACCAGGGAGTCAAATTTATCACAGTTACCTTTGATACAGGTGACACACCTCCTTTTAGAGCAAGACCCTATTGTTGTAGCAGAGTAGAGGACACTCAGGTCTCTAAAGAGTTCTAAAAACTTTTAAATGCTGTGTTACTTTCCCCCTGTTACATTATTGAATGGATCATCCAAAACATAGTCCATTTATATTAAGAGCAATAGAACAATCTCCCAATTGCCTACTTTTTGCCGTGTTTGCTATTTTATGCCTGTAAACTTGTTTAAATTCACCCAAAAAGCAATATTTGAACCAAAGATTTATTATGCATAGAGCTCAGTCTTCACTTATGCAGTTAATAATAGATTTTTAGCATTTAAGAGCCACTTTCCTCCATTTGGCAAGGCGCGTAAAACTGGTTATTTTCATGCTAGGCATTTTCCTATGCCACTTCTCCACTGCCTCTGTATGACAAGTCCTTCTTTTGGTGCCTCTTTTCCTTGGCAATATTTCCCCCGCTCTCATTATAAAACTTCTAACAAATCAAATAAAGAACCAGTTTTGTCTTATTATCTTTGTATATTATTCTGTGCTTACCCAGGCTATCACTATACCACAACAGGTATATTACTAAGATAAAAAAGTGGTAGACTAACTACTTGTAGAAATCTGCATACAGGCTGAATATTTTACAACACACCCTCTCAGAGGGCCTGGGCTTCTCTGATATTAATCTTGAAGAAGAAAGAAGATGTACATTGCATTGTGATGGATTACCAACACCTTAACTCTCTTAATAAGAAAAAATCTTACCCTCTGCTTTAAATTGATGATGCTCTACAACAACTAAGAGGCCCTAAGTTCTTTTATGCTGTGTTCTTGCTCCAGGATATTGGCAAGTAGAACTGTTCCTGCAGATAGAGAGAAAGCTTCTCTCATCAACTCTGAAAGGCCTTTTGAGCCCACCTGTACGCTGCAGGGGTTATGTAACATTCCTTCTACTTTCCATCAAGCTATGGACTTCATCCTCTGTGATTTAAAGTTGCCCTGTGTGTTAGTTTACTTAGATGGCATCATGGTCTTCATTGCCACTTTCACTGAGGACTTAGACCACCTTAAAGCTGTATTCCTCAAGATACAAGAAGCTGGTCTAAAATTCAAGCTGTCTAAATCTACTTTCTTCAAGGATCACTTGGAATTTCTGGGGCATGAGGTTACTCAGACAGGGATTTGCCCTATGAATAACAAGGTAGACATCATCAATAGCATGCTACTACCATCAAACTTTGCAAGGTGCTGATCTTCTTATTAATGATGTGATACTATTGTCAATTCATCTGCAACTTTGCAGAACTCAGTGAGCTTTTGGTGCAGTTACTTAGAGGTGTACTTTTTTAGTAGACTAAAGCCAGAAGCAACCATTTGACACTTTAAAAAGAATCTTAAAGAGACTTCTATCCTGGTGTACCCTGATTACAATAAAGATGTTATCTTGTACACAGATGCTAGCAGAGATGCTGTGGGGGCTATCCTAGCATAACTATACAACAAAGGGGTGGTGTGACAGAAATTTTCAGATTTTAAGAAGCAGTATCCAAGTGGTGGGGAATCACCACCCAAATCTACATACAGTTGATGATTAACCACCAACAAAGCTTCAAATACTGTTTTGTGAAATTTACAAAAGATACACTAAGTTTAAGCAAAATGATTGCCCCTAACCAAAGGAGTCTGAGATAAGTAACCTGAAAGATAATCAATGAGTCTTCAGCGTAGAGTTTAGGACATTGAGATACAACCAGATTTTCAGCTTCAAAGATAGGTGGAACAACTCCTAAATTTGCAGGCGTCATATTAACATTGGGTAGAGGCAATAATGAAATGCCAATGGTAGGTCACCATCTTCCTGTAATGATTCTGCTAAGATTTAAATTGTAGGGAATGTAGCACATCAGGCCAACTACAAGATGCATTTCAAAAATAAAGTTAGACCAGAGTATGTTTGATTTTTATTGAGTAAATTTTGGAAGGACTCAACTCTTAAGAGTTAAAACAGTGAAAAAAATTCAGTATACATCAAATTTTGACTAAGCAATACCACCTGGATCCTTAGATGCTATCCCTTCTGCATTGTCAAGTGAGCACCTAGTCTAGTTTGCAAAAAAAACCTTGTGTGGCCAACTTTTTATGACCGTGCCAATAAATAAGATCATATCTGGTGACTTTCATATTATGTCATTTATTAACCTCAGCTTGCAAGGGGGAATCAAATACAACTGGCAGACCAGAGAGGCTGTAACCAATTTTCAATCAACTATTCACTTTAAATCCATCAAATCAGTTAATTTTGTTAACAGTTTTCCAGCTTTTCAAGCTTTCTTACTTGGGCAGATAATTCCTGGCATTATGAAATCTACTGTGACAGGTGGACTATTATGTTTCTTATTTTTTCCGCATTCCCAACAAGCACAAGAATAATTATAGTGTCACTGGAAAGTTCTTAGCAGTACTACATGTATTTAAACAATCCCAACACTACATTTCTGGTACTCACTTCACAGTTATCACTGATAACTTGTCCTTTTGTTGGCTTTGACAATTAAATGAGCCTGAAGAACGCCTTGCATTTTATGCCTTACTATTACAAGACTATTATCTCACTGTGATTCACTATCCTGTAGTTCAACACCAAAACTCTGATGGTATGTCACACACTACCATCTTAGTGCTACACCCTGCTGAGACTGATTGGCTGTACAAGCTTTTAGGATATTATACATCATGAGAATCTGATCCTGAGGATATTTTCTTAACACTACAGAAGTTATATGTGAACACTTTAGTTAGGGGTAATCAACTTCTCAAGAAATTTGATCTCTATATCTACCTTATATTTGTCCCAGATTGAGCTATCAGTTGTGCTACAAGCTCATCTAGACACCAGAAATAGCAGAATATCTATGACTTATGACTGGTTGATCAAACACTACTACTGGGAGAACATGCACATGCTAATTTCTGATGTTCTGACCTCCTTTCATGACTGTCAATTACAGTAACCTCACCCCACTCAGCACAAGTGTTGCAACATCTTTAACTACTCACTCTTGGGAAACTAATTCCCCAAGTAACCTTCCAAATGATTCCCTGATTAATCAATAAATTGGTGGCACTACAATGATTTGACCATCTATTATGATAATCAACCCTTTTTGAGTCCTAATTAAAACAAAATTTGGACAAGCCCCATGACTTAGAGGGAACATTACTCAGGTAAGCCCCATTACCACCATGACGTACATGGACAGTATATGGATCCCCATGATACTATACAATTCTCCATATTCATATCAAATAAAGTATCATTCTCTTCCTAAATCTTCCCCTTATTTTATTTATTATACTTCCCAGAAGTATAAAATTGACAGTGGTAGCACAGGTAGGTTATCTATACCTACCCAACTCAAAGAAAAAATTTCTCCCAAGAAAAGAACCCAAAAAATGTCACTCCCTAATGGCTGGAGAAATTACAAAGTAGGATAAGACGTTCTCACAGGCCTTGTCAACTACAATAACATCCTTGTACTCATTGACCAGTACAATGCTCTCAAGGCCCGCAGACTGTTACCTACCACACCAACCACAACAGCGCCTCTGCAGCCTGAGATACCCAATATTGTATTTTCAACACTTACATACTGCTGAAATTGGCATCTTTGCAGGACTACACCGTGAAAACGCCTCTCTTTGTATTAACAGTCCCGAGAGTAAATTTGAACAAGTGGAATACCCCCCAAAGACTCTGGGTCAGAAAGATTGCCCTTCACATCACAGGGACCGCTTCACGTTTTGTAACTAAATGGCTAGCCCAACACCCTGACCAGGAGGAAAATTGGGAAGTGTTCAAGGCCGCATTCCTCAAAATGTTTTCCATGAAGGACTCAGACGTAGTGATCATGACCGAGCTTCAAACCTTCAAAATGACAGGAACCATTGAAGAATACATTGCGGCATATGAAGGACTATGTGACCAAGCACCCAACACCATCAACTTTGATGAACCTGGGCCGTGCCTAGACTTCTACAATGGCCTTCCCACACACATTAGACATCATTTTGACATGACTTGCTGCAAGAACCTTGAGGATGTATTCCTAGAGGGAAAAAACACAGCTCAGAAGTCTGACAATCTACATGCCACCAACAAGCGTAAGGAAAACCCTGCAACTAAAAGAGAGCCTCACTCCAATAATCAAAACAACTGAGCCAACAGTACCCAGCCTTGAACTGGGAATCACACTGCACAAGCTAACCAGGCCAGCACCAAAGATACCAACAAGGAGGGAAAAGCTCAGGGGAGTGCTTAGGCAAGCCGCCCTCTCCCACTTCACAAGACTTGTACAGAGAACAGGACATGGATTCAATCACCATGATCCAAGTTCCCTCCAGCAACCCTCTACTGTTTACCGCCCAAACTGGAAATAAACTCCTCACTTATCCTTTCTGCTTTTGCAGATACCAGGGCAAAGCACTATTCAACACTGGAGCAGATCAATCTCTCATCAACAAGAGATTCACAGACCTCATGAAGTTACCTACCGCTCAAAGTAACATCAAAAGGGTCAATATGGCGGACAACCACAGCACACCAGTTACCCACAAGGCCAGACCTTTCCTGGCCCAAATTGGAGACATCCAAACAACAATTAGTGGTCCCATCATCCCAATCCCCAAATACAATATCATACTTGGATTAGATTGGATGCAAAAGACAAAGCCTCACATAGACTGGGACAGTGCCACCCTCACTATCCAGAGAGGAGAAGTCCACCATCACGTGTATCCAACACATCTCGACACCCTTATGAGGGACCACATATTTGTAAAGATCATGGAAATGGAGAAAGAAACTGACATCAGCAAAATTAATTGGAGCACATGTACATATGAAGTCATTCACTTCAAAAACACAGAAATCCAACATGAACAGAACCCAATTAGGGACCAGCTGGTCAATGAATTTCACTCCATATTCCAAGAGTCACTACCTGGGCTGCCCCCTGATTGGGGTATACAACATGAGATTGACCTAAAGGGTAGTGTGCCTAAAGCACAACCAATCTACTGTCTCACACCACAATAAGACAACACTCTGAAAGCCTACCTTGACAAAGCACTTGAGAAAGGCCTCATCAAAACCTCAAAATCACCCTTTGATGCCGCTGTCTTCTTTGTGGCAAAGAAAAATGGAGGCCTCCGCCTGATCACAGACTACAGGGCCCTCAACAAGGTCACAATTAAGACCAGGCATCTACTGCCCCTCATTGATGACCTTTTTGATACCCTGGGGGTCCCAAATCTTCACAAAAATTGATTTGACAGCAGGTTACCACCAAACTTTTGTGAAACCTAAAGACATCCCTAAGACCACATTTCAAACTAAATACAGATCCTTTGAATGTGCTGTTCTCAATTTTGGCATGACAAACGCTCCCAGTACCTTTGTAATATTCATTAATGAAGTATTCAAGGATCACATTGGAAAAAGAGCAATCATCTACCTGGAAAACATCATCATTTACAGTCCCAACCTATAGCAACACTGGGAAGATGTCCGCACAATCCTCTGTACCCTGCAGGAAAACCAACTAATTACCAAACCGTCCAAATGTGAGTTCTTCTCAATTGAACTCCCCTTCCTTGGTCATATCATTAGCAAAGACAGCATCAAGCCCAATCCAGACAAAATATGCGCCATAACAGAAATGCCAGCCCCAAGAGACAAGAACAAACTCCGCACTTTCCTTAGAATGGTAGCCTATGTATGCAGGTTCATCCCTGACTGGGGCACCCTAACAGCTCCCTTGTCAGCCATCATGGGAAAAACAACCAAATTTTTCTGGACACCCTTACAAGATCAACATTTCCGCCAACTGAAGGAACACATGATTACTGCCCCCATCCTACAATACCCAAACAGTGAGGGCATCTACAAGCTAGAAACCAATGCCTCTGATTATGCCATAGGAGGAGTCCTCTGTATCCAAACAGCCCAAAAAGACTTCCTTCCCATGGTATATGAATCAGAGAAGCTATTGGACAGCAAACAAAGATACCCCATACACAATAAGGAATTGTTTGCCATCATACACTGCCTCATGAAATGGCAATGCTATATGAAAATAAGCCCAGATGTTCAAAGTACTCACCAACCACAAGTCATTGATATTATTCAAAACATAACAACACCTGTCAATAAGACAAGCCAAATGAATGAGTCTCATATAGAGATACCCCATGCAAATTGAATACAAGCCAGGCAAGGAGATGCTTACTGCAGACGCCCTATCAAGGCTATATAATAAACACATCCTTTGCACTGATGGCAACCCCAACTGGCTCATGTTAATCATGGGGAATCTCCAGGAAGGGTTCCCACCTGGCACACCAATGAACATCCAAGAGAAAGTCCTCAAGAACAAACATCTGTTCAAAAATGTATATGGTACCCTTCACCAAATACTTCTAAATGGTGACATTGTACCCTATGTCCCGTCAACACAAAAGATTGACACAATCCTCCAATATCACAGAGACTTGGGACACACCTGTAGCAGAAACTTGCATGAATACCTCAATACATGCTACTGGTGGCCCAACATGTTAGATGATATCAGAGAAGTACTGGAGCAATGCAAAGTCTGTGAGAATTACAACTAAACCAAAGCACCACCCAAGTCAGTAGTACCCATATCCATCACATAACCCTTCAAGGTATGGTCGTTGGATATCCTGGGACCTATGCCTGGTGAAAGCAAAGGCAAGAAGTACATCATCACAGCCATTGACTATGCAATCAGATGGCCTGTAGCACAAGCCACAAAAGAGCACAAAGGCAACAATGTGAGACAGCTCATTGGCAAGGAGATCATAGCAAAGTTTAGAAAGCCTGACCTCTTAATCACAGATGGAGGCACTGAACTCAAAGCTATTAACACCAACATCTATCTTGCCAAAAATGGAATAAAACACGTCACAGCCAGCCCATATCACCCACAAGCAAATGGATGTGTAGAACAACTAAACGGCTCTCTAGTAGAAGACCTCAGTAAGTTGTCTGCCAACAATCCAAAAGCCTGGGTTGACATTCTACCAACTGCCCTTATGGTCTGCAGAACATGAGTCAACCACAATACGGGTAAAAGCCCTATGAGCTTGTCTATGGTCAGAAACCCTCACTTGTCAGCACAACCACGGGACCACAACTGCCACTTCCAAAGAAGATACCATACAGTAATGACCCAAAAGTACTACAAGCCAGAAAGGACCAAGAAAAGATGGAGCATCAAAGGGTCCATCAGGAAGCAATCCCATTGCAACAAGAAAGGTTCCAAGTTGGAGATGCAATCTGGGTTGTCAATCACAAACAAAACAGTCTAGACCCAGGGTTACGCAGACCAGGCATTGTCATGGAAGTTAAGTCCAATAACACCTACCTTATCAAAGGGATTGGAGCTCAAACTGAACTGAAATATATGCACCACAACCAACTCTGCTTGTTTAAAGCAAGAACAGCCCAACAAAATTTAAGGCTCCCTGTGCCCAACACCAAACTAGATTAATACCAAGCCCACATACCAGATACTCTCAAGAGAATCCCCAAGGCTCTGCCTTCCAGCACCCCAGGGGGATATGTTGCAACATCTTTGATTACTCCCTCTTGGGGAATTAATGCCCCAAGTAATTCACCAAACGGCTCACTGAATGGTTCACTGTCCAGTCAATAAACTGGTGGCACCATTATCAGCTAACCATCTATGACAGGGATCACTCAATCCAGGTCCTAAATGGAACACAACTTGATTAAGCCTCATGACTCAAGAGGAACATTACTCAGATAAGCCCCATGACCCCCATGACGTACATGGACAACATGTGGCTTACCATGATACTATATTAGCCTATATTCATATTCAATAAAGTATCATTCTCTTTTAGATCTTCCCCTTATTTTGTTTATTATACTTCCCAGAAGTATAAACTCAACAATATGATACCTTATCAATTAACTTAACAAAAACACCTCAAAATACATCCCTATGTATACTAACCCAAAAATACCATAACCCAAAAATTAGCTGACTCAAAATAATTGCAACTATCACAAAATAATCTGCACAATAACTACAGATAAAAATAACCCTAATTTAGATAAATAATCATAAATTTAAAATACTCATATTTGTTGTATTTGGCTCTTGGAGATGACATCCAAAAGGACATAGCAGGAAACTGTCACAGTAGATCCCATAATGCCAGGAATTATTCAGCCAATTAGGAAGACTCAAAAATCTGGAAACCCTTTAACAAAATTAATCAATTTAACAGATTTGAATTAAACAGTTGATCAAAAATTGGTTACAACTGCTCCATTCTGCTAGCTGAATCAGATTCTCCCTCAAAAATGATTTTGATAAATTGACGTAATTTGAGGGTCACTAGATATGAGCTTATTAATCATCATGGTCATCAGAAGTTGGTCACTCATGGTTTCTTTTCAAACTGGACTAGATACTTGCTTGAAGGTATGGAAGGAATAGGAGTTCAGGATTCAGGTGGTATTTTTTAGTCAATCTTTGATATATATTGAATAATTTTCACTGTTTCAACTATTAAGAGTTGAGTCCACTCAAAAATTTACTCAATAAATCAAATATCCCTTAGTCTAATCTTTATTTTAAAAATGCATCCTGTAGTTGGCCTTTTGCGCTACATCCCCTACAATTTAATCCTTAGTCAGATTATTACAGGAAGATGGGGCCTGACGTTGGTACTTTGTTATTGTCTCCTCCAAATGTTAATTCAATGCCTGCCAATCTCAGCACTATTCCTCCTACCATTGTCTGAAACTCTGGTGCTATCTCAATGCCCTTAATTTTATGCTGAAGACAATCTGATTCTCTAATAGGCCATTTATCTAGGGCTCTTTTGGTTGGGGTTAATTTTTTTACTTAACCCTAGTATCTCATTATGAAATTTCAAAAAATGGTATCTGAAGCTGTGTTGGTGGTTAATCATTAACTCTATGTGGATTTGGTGGGTGATTCCCCACCACATGGAGACAGCTTCTTATTATCCCTCAATTTCTGTTACATTACTCAACCCTTCTACATCTGAGTTTTTGGAAGTAGTTTTTCATGAATTTGTGTTTTTTTTTCTGTTCTGTTGAGATACTTGCATTTACCATGTTTATTTGCATCAGATCCTTTCTGAGTTTTCAGTTTGGGCTCTTCTTTAATTTGTAGTTTCCATCTCTGGTAAAAGTTGTTGAGACTGGATCATCTGTTTCTTATTTCTGTTGTGTCATGTCATTTTGGTGTCTGTATTAATTTCCTGCTCCACCCACTGATGAAATTTTGCGTGAAGTTTTGTCAGCTTTATCATTCTATTCCTGTTCTAGCCTTAGTAAAAAAATGCAAGTTTACCATGTGATGACAAAGGTTTCAGAGGATACTTGTGAATGGTTTTTGTCTGCAGTGCAGCACAATTCACGTGTTTTAACTGAAAGTGCATCTTTATACCATTTTTTAATTAATGCATGTGTGTCTATTTAGGAGCTCAAAGTATATCAAAAGTTGTACACCTTACAGCAGGGTACTACTCTGCTTTTGGGATTCCTTCCTCATTTTCTGGCCTACTGCCACACAATTGATGTTCCTGAAGTCAATAAGCTCTCAGCGTTGTGGTTAGCAGTCAACCAGACTTCCCAGGATCTGGAAGTTTGGGATTTCCTGTTAACTACAACTGAGGCCCTGGTAAGCCAAATTCTTTCTCTGGTCTCAAATCTGTTGACTTCCAAACAAGGTGCAATTGAGATTGAAGTCAAACCCGCTGCATGCTCCTGGTTTTCTGGTAATTGTTCTGTGGTGGCTTCAACTATTCAGAGTTGTGATTGTTCCCCTTGCGTTTCTTCTCAGTTGCAATTGGTAATTTTAAACAAGCCCGCCAAGGTAAACAAGGCTCCAGTGGTGGCAACCACCAATAGTTTATTGGCTATGCTCCAACATGTTGTGCCCACAAAGTCTTTGGTAGTCAATCCCAAAGAGTTTCCTCTTGTTCCCATTTAATGTGATTGTCCTGTCCTCCATGAAGCTGTCCAAGAAATGATTGAGCGTTACTTTCAGGAGCATCCTGCCTCCTTAGCCGCTGTACATACCACTAATGAGAAGCAAGATCCTGCTGAGGTTGCATTGTTTGCAGCAAAAATTTTTTTTATATTACTTCTTGTTTTATGGTAGCATTGATAACAGCTAAACTGTCTTCCAACCAGCCATTCTGTTAAATACTGGTGCTTCTGAGAATTTCATGAGTGTTGAGACTGTGGATTTTTTACAACTCAATTATCACCCTGGAATGTTAGCTAGGGGTGTAAACTTTCAAATGTTTCCCTCTTCCCAACTTAAGAAACCAGTGAAATATTTAGTTTTGGGTCAATCTTTTACTGCACAGGTTTTCATATGCTTTACTCTTATGTACCCTATCATCTTAGGAGTAGGCTGGTGGCAGAATAATAATGTATTGACTCTGCTTAAGGAAAATGCATTACAAGTGGACAACTCTTCCGGCATTATCATTTGTATAAAAATGTTGGAAATGTTGAAATTAGAGCAGTTTTAACAGACAATTTAGTTGGTTCCTGTTCATACTCCTGTAAGTTCAGACTTACCAGCATGCCTTCAGTCTTGGTTTGTGGAATTTGAAGCAACTAGGGCGAGGTTCTCCCCAAGCAATGTCAGTTTGACTTTGACTTTAAAGTTACTGTCAATCTGATTTGCCTTGTGTCTCCTATTTAACCTTTGACTTTAAAAGAGGATGTATGCTTAGAAGAGTGGACTCATGAAATGTGGCAAAGGGATATATCTTCAAGAAGGCTTTGTCAATCTGCTCTTCATTGCTGTTTGTTCAATAATCTTATGGTTCTCTTTGACCTTGTGTTAACTATGGAAATTTGAACAACATCACAATTCCTGACCCATACCCTTTTCCTCTTGAAGCACAAATTTATTGGTGTGTTGAGAAGGTGAAGGTATTCTTGAAACTTGATCTCTTGAATGCATTTAACCAGATTAGAATTGCAGAAGAAAAGGAGTATTTGACAGAGTTCAAAACAAAGAAAGGGATCTTTCAGTTCCACATTATGCCTTTTAGATTGAAGAATGCCCCAACTTGCTTTCAGCGGTTCATTAACTCAGTTTTGGGAGATCTCCTAGGTGTATGTGCCATTGTGTAAATAGACAACATCTTAGTATTCTCTCTGGATGAGGAGTTGCATAAGGCCCATCTTTCAGCAGTTGTAGAGTGTATCCTTCAGGCCAATTTGATCATCAAAAGGAGTAAGTGTGAATTCTTTAAACGTAAGATTACCTTTTTGGGTAATATTATCTTTGAGGATGGTCACACTATTGCCCCTGACAAGAGAGCCGCAGTTTGCAAGTATACTACTCCTGTGACAGTATCTCACTTTGCAGTTTCCTGGGTACCTGTACCTTCTTGAAAAAGTTTACCCCTCATCTGTCTGAGGTGGCAGCCCCCTTGTATTTGACTAGCAGGAAAACACCTTTAGTCTGGACACCTGAGTGCCCAGATACGTTTGCAGCAGTCAAGGCTATTTTTTTGTCCTCTCCAGTTCTACAAAATTTAGACCT
Source organism: Entomophthora muscae (assembly GCA_014839935.2). NCBI lineage: Eukaryota > Fungi > Entomophthoromycota > Entomophthoromycetes > Entomophthorales > Entomophthoraceae > Entomophthora > Entomophthora muscae. The sequence continues at coordinate 265,951 of QTSX02000759.1, read as the reverse complement.
AGAGCTTCCTTTTTTATCTCTACAGATGCATTCACATATATTGTGGCTGTTATGTTACTACAAACTGCTGATGATGTTGTTGAAAGACCAGTGGGGTATTTCTCCCAGAAAATGAAAGCTCAGGAACACAATTACATGATTTACGACAAGGAATTGTTGGCAGTTGTGGAATCTCTAAAACATTGGCATCACCACCTCATGTTAGCATGTCATCCTTTTGTGATAAAAACCAACTGTAAAGCTCTCCTGTACTATTGTCAACCCAGGTTTTTGTTTGGTTGCCAATCTAGATGGCATGGGGATCTGACAAGATACAAGTTATGCTATAAGTTTATTAAAGGAATTGATAATCACTTGGAGGATGTGTTGAGCAGAAATCCTTTTAATCTCCCAGATGCTAGCATAGACTAAGGTTAGCACACATACTTTGATTCCAGATGAGGCTGTGGTCCTCTTTGTAATAACACCACCTGCTATGCTTGCTACCATGTAATTAACAGAGGGTGCAGACTTAGACTTATATTCCAAAGTCAAGTTCTTACAGCCCCTGTCCAAGGGTTATGTTAGGTTAAGGAACTGCATGTGCACATCTGGTAGGCCAACTGCAAGGTTATCACAAGATAGGACCAATTCTATATCATCAAGGTTGCTTGAGGGTCCCAGAGGGAACCATTTGGGATGAAATAGTGGAGACCCATCACACCTGTCCTACGGCAGGCCACCCAGGGAAAAACAGAATGGTGGAGCTAATTTGCTAACATTTTTCTTGGAAAGGTTTAACAGTGCAGGTAGAGGCTTTTGTTTGAGACTGCCTGGTATGTGTTCAATCCAAGGCAAGCCAGAAAAAGACTAATGTTTTGTTGGTACCACTGAAGCCTGCTGCAGGGCCCTGGATGTCAGTGTTAGTGGATTTCATTGGTGAACTTCCCAATTATAAAAGGTTTAATGCAATCTTGGCGGTGGTAGATTGATTCACAAAAATAACACTTTGTACCCTGCTAAACAACCAATAATTCAGTGGAAACAGCTAGGTTGTTTGTGAATAGTATCTTATCCTACATGGCATCCCAATGGAGATTGTGAGTGACTGCCGGCCACAATTAATTGATCAGTTCTGGGAAGCTTTTACTGGAATTCTTGGTATCAAATTGTGCAGTTCTACAGCTTTTCACCCCAAGTCTTATGCACAAACAAAGAGGGTAAAGCAAAGTTTAGAGGTCTACCTATGTTGCTACACTAATGTGCAACAAGATGACTGGTGTGATAATCTACCCATGGCAGAGTTCACATATAATAATGCCCCTCACACGTCAACTCAAGTATTGCCCTTCTATGCCAATGTGGGTTACAACCCTTCTTCCAATATGGGTCCTTGTTTGGTTAGCAACGTGGAAGCTGCAACTGACCAAGCCGCTGCATTGAATCAGGTCCATCAGGAGCTTCAGGTTACTCTTGCTGCCGCCGTGACAAAATAAAAGAAATACAAAGAATGCAAGTGCCAAGAAGGTCCTACATACAGGCCAGAAAACTAGTCATTGTGGATGCCTGCAATATGAAATTGAAGGTTCCCTGCTGCAAGTTAGGTCCCAAACAAGTTGGTCCCTTCAAAGTTGAACACAAAATTGGTCCCTCCACGTAATGGTTAGATTTATCCCCATCCTTTAAGATTTTTCATACCTTCCATGAATGTTTACTCACTCCCTTTAAGGGTACTGAGACTTCTTCTTCCCAACCTATTATCATGGAAGAAGAACTCAAGTATGAGTTGAATTGTATTTTGGCCTCCTGTAAGAACTAGCATCAGTTGAAATATTTGGTGTCTTGGAAAGACTATCCCAATTCCAAAAATTCTTGGGTCCCACACTAGAATTTTTCCAATTCCCCTGAGGTCATACAAGAGTTTTACCTTCACAACCCAATGGCCATTGGTCATCCTGAGCTTACTCTTGCGGCAATGAAGCTTACACCTACCCATAAGAACTTCTCCCTGTCCCATCTCCCTGATGGTGGTATTGTACCCCAGGCTAAAGCAGAGGGTAATATCAGAGTAGATTCCATAATGCCAGGAATTATCTGGTCAAAAAAGAAAGCTCAAAAAGCTAGAAAGCCGTTAACAAAATTAAGTGATTTGATGGATCTAAATCAAACAGTTGATTGAAAATGGTTTACAGCTGCTCCAGTCTGACAGTTATATTTGATTCCCCCTTGCAAGCTGATGTTGATAAATTGACATAATATGAGAGTCACCAGATATGATCTTATTAATCAGCATGGTCATCAGAAGTTGGTCACTCATGGTTTCTTTGCAAAATGGGCTAGATAATCACTTGTCAATATGGAAGGAATAGGATCCCAGGATCCAGGTGGTATTTTTTAGCCAATCTTTGATATATATTGAATAATTTTCACTGTTTCAACTATTAAGAGTTGAGTCCACTCAAAAATTTACTCAATAAATCAAATATCCCTTAGTCTAATCTTTATTTTAAAAATGCATCCTGTAGTTGGCCTTTTGCGCTACATCCCCTACAATTTAATCCTTAGTCAGATTATTACAGGAAGATGGGGCCTGACGTTGGTACTTTGTTATTGTCTCCTCCAAATGTTAATTCAATGCCTGCCAATCTCAGCACTATTCCTCCTACCATTGTCTGAAACTCTGGTGCTATCTCAATGCCCTTAATTTTATGCTGAAGACAATCTGATTCTCTAATAGGCCATTTATCTAGGGCTCTTTTGGTTGGGGTTAATTTTTTACTTAACCCTAGTATCTCATTATGAAATTTCAAAAAACGGTATCTGAAGCTGTGTTGGTGGTTAATCATTAACTCTATGTGGATTTGGTGGGTGATTCCCCATCACATGGAGACAGCTTCTTATTATCCCTTAATTTCCATCACAGAAACTTTATCACAAAAGGTTTGAGGTTTGAAGCTAGCCTTGAGTTAGCCTTCAGGGAAAATTAAGCACTCATACCATAATTTGCTAGACTACATAAAGAAGGGATCAATTTAGCAAAAAGGAAGAAAAATGCTTAATACTATAAAAGCTAACACAAATATGGATAAACTTGTATTTATTAAAAGAAATGATTTTACTTAAATGTAGACTGGGTATGCTGATCATTCACTAAGTAGATGTTGTGGCTGATGAAGTCATTCCAAGCTGAACTCATACCAGGATCAGTCAGGTGCAGGTAAGATAATCTGTAATGGGTGGATATTGATGTTGACCTATTTAAGAAAGGTGAGCAAACTCCAAAATTGAAAGAAAATCCAACTAAGTCTTCACAGGTATCAATATTTGAAGGCCATATTAAAATAGCACAAATGGTGCAATTTATGACAATATTTAAAATATTAGTACTTCAATTAACCCTGAGAATTTCAAAAATACATTCTTGATTAATGCTAAAATATAAACTTTCTGAAATTTACATTAAATATATAAAATTTTAATTTATATAATAAAAATCATAATAAATAATATCATATAAAAATATAAAGGGAATAATTGATAATAAATAAATAAATAAAATGTATATCTATAACAATTTATGAAAGTTCTTTTTCAAAAAACGCTCTATTTTTACACTGTATCTTTATAAATTATCTTAGTTTATTTTTTTATAGATATACTTTAATATTCAGTTTATTTAATATTTTCATATAATCTTTCCTACATCATTTTAATTGATTTTATCATATTTTTATGACTTATTGTCAAAACTCTGGGGTCAACCCCCAGAAAGGTTCCAACTAAGCAGGTTTATGACCTGCAATCCAACTTCCCAGTGACCTGTAGCCAAATGTGGAAGGCAAATCAAATTTCCAGAGACAACAACATGAACAGGTAATTATCTCATACAGTGAATGCCTCAATTTAGCACTTGGATTATTACCAGGATCAAGCCAATCCCCTAACCATTTAACCAAGTGATCACCATAATCATGTTCCTGCTATTCATGATTCACCTGTACTATATAAGTCATATCTACAAATAAAGATATTTATCTAGCTTCTAATCCCTTTCCCCTTGTAATTCTGCTAAAACAGCACAGTTAAAACATTGGTAGCACAGGTAGGGAGCCATCCTACCTTACTTTTCAAAATTTCTACTGTTATCTGTACTTACTGTGATCAACAAATATACAAAATAATCCTATCTGGACTCCCTGTGGACTGGACCTCTTATACACTCAGGGACCAAAATACCAGAAGTATATGTGCTGTACCAGAACATGGTGATGCTGGTCCCTGCCTTCAATGCACTATCTGTGCAGGGATTCTTCCAGACTCCCATTGCCACAACTTGAGGATTTACAATAGCATCATGCCCTCCCAAATAGCCCAGCATCTTTGCCATGCCTCCTTGGAACCATTTTCAGGAGTAAATGACAACAATGCTACTGTTTGGATCCAGTCAGCTCAAAGTAAACTGATGCAAATGTAATGCCCCACACACTTTTGGATTGCTGAGATATCTATTTGCCTTACTCACAACACAGGCATCTGGTGCAATGAGTGGCATAAGAGCCATATCAAGAAGGACTGGAAAACCTCCAAACAAGACTTCTTGACAAGATTTGTAATGAAGAACACTTCCCTCATGATTATATGCCAAGTAAAGAAATTGACACAGACAGGCACAGTAAAAGAACTCACCTGAGCTTCTGAGGAGCTTTGCCTATGTGCTCTTTCAGATATGGTCTTTGACAACCCAGCCACGCAACTCATGGTACTATAATGCCCTCAAGATACATTTAGTGAGACACATGAACCTGGACCAATTAACCAATTTAAAAATCTTGTACCAGGAAGCAGAGAAAGAAGAAAAGACAACCAATGCCTTACACAAGGCTTAGACCAGGAAAAGAGAAATACTAAGGACTCTCACCCCCAAGGATGTTCTGGCTGCCCACTGTCTAACAACAATAACATTACAAACAACAAAGCTTTGGGATCCAATGGCATAATACTGTAAACAATTTCCAATCCAATTACACCCACTTTAGGGTCATCAACACCCAGATTAACCAGGAAAAGAGAAAAGCCCAGGGAGAGCAATAATCAAGACAAGCTCTCCCTGCCAATCTTCTGCCTCATCCAACAATGAGTACTGCCCAAAGACATGGATCAATTCCCAATGATCCAGGTTGACTCAGGAGATCCAGTACTCTACATCATTTCCAGACATCATAATAAACTGATGTCTTATATGTCAGGGCCTAGAATGCCCTTTACAATCAACTAGCTTCCCTAGAGTTAAAACAACTAATAGCATGGGAAAAATTACCAATTGCCTTATTGAGAAACCCCCTTTCTGACCATTAATATCCTGGTTTCACAAGGCCCATGTGCCACAACCCCCTGGCGTCAATTCTAAACACAAATTTGGGCTCATTTACTACCAGGAAATGATAAATTGAGAGGGAAATGTGTTGATTGCACAATCAGGTGCTCAATTTCTTGTGGGTTCTATTAATAGCTGTGGTACCTTGTCATGCTGCAGCCAGGCCAAGATTCATGTTATGCCAACCAATGCCCTTCCACCATGGGTCCCAGAGCGCACTTTTCAAACCATTTTGTAAATATTACTGAAAATGATGCCACCAGTCCTCTGGTGGCACAAAAGGCTAAGTTTCCCCCAGTGAGATTTAATAGTGAGGAGAAGAAGCCTTACTCACTGTTGACATCATAAAATAAACAACTTTATGCCAAGGACCCATTATTTTCTTGCAGAGATTATCTATTTTTGCAGAAATATAATCAATCTGTTTGCATCTATTTTTGAATCCACAACACAATAAAACTGCACCTATATGTTCCCTCCTGGTTCTGCTCCCGTCACTTTGGTTAAGCCACCTTGCGCCTTTGACTTGGAGTTCTTCTACCCTTACCACCTGGATCTTCCTCCTGGCTACCCTAGATTTTCTATTCTACCTATCATGGAGGAGATTCCTCTCACTCCCCCCTGCCCAAGAATTCAGCAAGTTGGGGTTTGTTTACATCACAGTATTAGACCTGGCCATTTTACTGTACCCCATAATGGAAGTTGGCGTCCTTTGGCAACAGTTGTGAATTACCTGGTCAGGATAGCGCCAATTGTGTACATGACCTTTCAGACCCATCCTACCTCCCCTGAGGGAGTCCAGCCAGACTCTGGTAAGGACTGTGACATTACCCTTTCTGCTTTTGAAGTTATACAGGCTCATCACTCTTGAACTCAGGCACAGACTGCACCCTTTTCAATATCAAATTTTTGAACAAGTTTAAGCTAGCCACTAATGTCAGGGTAAATTAGAGTGAGAGCCCATCATAATTGATCAAATGAGAATGTATACCCAAATTAGGATGATATTACCAATGAGGAGGAGACAATGCATGTTAACTCAGAAACAGTAACCCTTGAAGAGCAAATAAGGAAAGGTGCAGCAGAAGATTATGTGCAGGTACATTAAGAAGACCTTAATTTGGCTCAACATCAAGGAATCAGCAGCATAGATAGGCTTGCATTCAATTTCGCGGGTTTCAGAAATAATTTCAGCAGGAGGAGGAAGATTACCAGGAAATTGCAGAGGTGAGAAAGCAGAATCTATCAGTCTGGTTATTACAAATCTGATTAGGAAATATTAAGATCAGTGAATCATTGAGGCAAGATATTTATTGAGAGTAAAATATAAAACTAATAAGATAGTTTAGTGGGGACAATTTTTATTTAAGGCCTTGGGTACATCTTGATGAAGTAGCCTCCTTGTATGTAATATTTGAATAGCTTACATATAGCACTAATGGTGGTTCTGTAAGCTGTTACCTGACCTCCTTTGAGGTCAGTATTTGTTGATCAGAAGGTCAAGGAAGAGAAAATTGGGTGTGGGGTATCTGTACCCCACTTGGACCCAATTTCCTGTGCCACCACCCACTTGTGATCAATTGTTAGATTTAAATCTACAATTGCCGCAAGCAGGCAGGGCTTTGAGCTGGGTTTCCCCTGGTTGCAGCACTTTGGCAAAGCCACACCCCGGAAAACTATGGCCATGCTATTACCCTCCTTCTTTGGTAACAGGGACTTTCTGCCTCCTGGGATTGCTGCCAGTGCATAGTTCTTGCAGGAAGGAGGGAGTTTCATGGCAGCTAGGATGGCTTTTACCGGACCTACTGCTTGGAGATTATTATTGTGGAATTCCTGGAGCATTTCTTGGGTGTGAGTGAGTATTTGGTGGGGGATCCAACAGTTTTCTGAGGCTTGATATCCCTCCCAGTCTACTAGGTAGTTCAGACACTTGAAGGATAGTCTGGATGCAATTATTGATTCCAGTTCATATTCCAATTGTCCATCCACCATTATGGGATCAGAAGTAGATACAGGGGGACCTTCATACTTAGTTAAGAGGCATTCATGGAATGTGCTGAAGATGTGGAAGGAGAGAGGGAGGTCCAGTTGGTAGGCTGAGAATCCAATATTCTTTAAGATTCTGAATGGAACTACCCTTTTGGGACCTAGCTTCTAGCAGGGCACTTTTAGTTGCATGTTCCAGGAGTTAATCAGTACTTGATTGCCAATTTTGTACACTGGACCCTCTCTTCTTTTTATGTCTGCATAAGCCTTGTAAGTTGTCATAGCATGAGATAAGGACATTTTGACTTCTTATTGGATTCTTTTTAAAGCTGCTTCCTGTGAGGATGGCAATTCCACTTTGCTACCAGAGAGTAAACCAAAGTTACATTGGGGGTTGTAGCCATAATTAGTGTAGAATGAGGAAACATTAGAGGAGGATTGTGGAGCATTGTTGTAATCAAACTGGGCCATTTGTATGTCTTGGGACCAGTTATCTTGTTCAGCGTTAGAGTAGCATCTAAGAAATGTTTCCAAACATTGATTCACCCTCTCTGTCTGGCCATTGAATTGGGGGTGGTAGGCTGTTGATCTTCATAACTTGATGCCAAGGAGTCTGGAGAATTCCTCCCATAATTGTGCTGTGAATTGGGTACCTCTGTCACTTATGATCTCTTGGGGGATTCCATAGTGGGCAAAGACATTGTTGACAAACAGTTTGGCCATCTGGACTGATGTGATTGTGGTTTGGCAGGGGATGAGATGACTCATCTTTGTAAAACTACTAATTCTACCATGATTACATCATAACCATTTGATGGGGGAAGTTCTACTATGAAATCAACAGACAGAGATGTCCATGGACCATTTAGAATTAGTAGGGGGACCAGTAGACCTGTCTGTTTGAGACGTGAGGGCTTTGACCTTAGACAAACCAGGCAGCCCTTCAGGTACTTAGATATGTACAATGTGAGCTTTCTCCAATCAAATTGCCTACAGATTATCTCTATAGCCTTATTTTTTCCTTGGTGACCAATCAATATGTTGTCATGGTGGGCCTTGATGACTTCCAGGCAAATATCACCATCAGGTACCCACAGGCAACCATTGTGAAGTATGGTACTGTCTTCAGAACTGTAGCAGGTATGGGGAGTAGATTGACTTGCCAACTTAAACAGCTGGGGTACCGTTTGTCTAAAGGTTGCAGCAACTTGACTCTAGCTACCAAGTCTGGGTTGGCAGGTTCTTGGACACTTAGGGTGCAGATTTTTTCCATGGGGGGAGAGGATAGAATGGCGCTGGGGGGAATCATGACCTTTGTATTATATTCTTGTTCAGCCTTAACATCTGGAAGAAATGCTGGATTATAACTGAGGGAGTCCACCAGATGGTTATCAATACCCTTGTTAAACTTGTATTGGAATTTGAACTTGACTAGAGCTTTGTACCATCTGGTATGACGTTCAGTTAAGAGACAAGGTTCCTGGTAATACAGTAGGGCTTTGTGGTATGTCCTTACTGTAAATGGGTGTGTTGCTGAGCAAAGGTGATTCTGCCAATATTTCATAGACTCTACTACTGCTAATAACTCCTTGTCATAGATCATGTAGCTGAACTCTTTGGATCTCATTTTTCTAGAGAAATAGCCCACAGGATATTCTAGTCCATCATCAGCATTTTGTAGAAGGACCAAGGCAATGGAAAATTAGGAGGAATCTGTGGCTAAGATGAAGGGTTTGGAGGCATCAACATGATAGAGTATGGTTGCAGAACACATGATGCTCTTAACGTTATTGAATGCAGCATTGCATTATGCAAACCATTCCAGAGTTCTTTTCTCACTAGCAGAGTAAAGGGGGGCTGCTGTTTCTGACAAGTGGGGGGTGAAGCATTTCAAGAAGTTACATGTTCCCAGGAAACTGCGGAGTTGGGTAATGTTTGTTGGGGTCTGCCAAATACTTATTGCAGCTTCCTTGTAAGGGGAAATGACATGTTCTTTTTCCAAGACCAGATTTCCTAAGAAAGAAACCTTACTCTTGAAAAATTCACATTTGCTCAGTTTGATGACAAGATTGGCCTTTTGGATCCTTTCCACTTTGGCACAAAGGTGGGTGGCATGAGACTTCTCATCTGGAGAGTATACTAAGATGTCATCCATGTATGTGATAGCCCAGTTCCCAATGAGGTCACCAAGACTTCATTGATCATCTTCTGGAAGACTGCTGGGGCGTTTTTTTTTAGACCAAAGGACATGACTCAGTACTTAAAGATGCCTTTTTTAGTCCTGAAAGCAGTGAGCCATTCCTGACCTTCTTGATGCAAATCTGGTTGAAAGCATTCAGGAAATCCAGCTTTGAAAATATTCTAGCTTTCTCTACCTCCCTGGAGATCTGAGACTCAATGGGCATGGGGTATGGGTCAGGTACAGTCACATTGTTCAGGTTGCAAAATCAATGCAGGGGCGTAATGATCCATCAGAATTTTGAACAAACAGCAATGTAGATCATATAGGTAAGGATTTCTTAAAGATCTGTCTATTGGCTTCCATGTCCTTTGTTCATTCTTATAAGCATTGTTCCTCATTTAGGTTCAAGGGATAGAAGTAGTAAGCTACTTTCTCTAAATTAACAGTGCATTTAAACTCAAAGTCAAATTGTGAGTTTGCAGTGAGACCATCAGCCAGCTTAGAATCAAAGGCTGTGTGTAAGTAGGAGAGGCATGATGGTAGGACATCAAAGGATGTGACGTATTTTTTTGTTGTTGAGACCAACATTGAGATGTGAGGAGCTTCTTTTCCAAATGGGATCATTGGTAAATCCAAGTAAATTCTGGCAGGATGAGTGATCCTCAGTAGCTTATCTTTGAGGATTGGGGTGATATTAGCTCCTGCCACCATTCCACACCTAAGATCACCAGTTATGTCAGGTGCTTTGCCACTGTGAAGTCAGCAACAAAGTCATGATCAGTGATATAAAAGGATAACAGACAGTTTAGCCTGAATGAAAAGAATACATTAGATACCCCTCCTTTGCACAGAGCACCAGGATTATATTCCAAACCTAGCTTATCCACCAGATCTTTTGAAATGAAGTTGACAGTGCACCAGTATCTACTAAATCTACAGCTTTTTTTAGATGTGATGTGGACACAAAGGAACAATGAAACAAAAAATTCCTTCTTTGTTTTATTTGATAGAGGGGGGCAATTGGAATCAATTTGTACCTGGAGTTATGGGCTGTTTTAACGGACAACAGGTCATCATTCAAGGCTACAAAGGGTTGGTTAATCACAGGTTCAATGACAATAGGCTTGAGGCAAGGAAAAGGCACAACCTCATTTATAGTGGCAACGTGGAGATCCACAATAGCTTGAGCCTTGGTGGATAGGAATGGACAGTTCTGGTTGAAGTGTATAAGTTTACAGGAATTGGTAGTGTTACCTGAAGTGGGCACTTAGGAGTCAGTAGAGTTTAAGTTTTCTAGGGTAGCACTGGTGTTGTCAATTCATGGAAGGAGAGTGCAGCTAAGGTAGGAATTCCCTGAGGAGACAGGCTGCTGAGAGGAGCTATAGCTATAGGGGAGGCTGGAGACACAAGAGATTGAGAAAGCTCAGGGGATAAAAGCCCTTGTGAGGTGGCTGGCTCCTGTAGACCTTGTAAACAATTCAACATTGGAGGAGCCTCCAGCTCAGAGACTGTGTGGACTGTTAGGATGTCACCAGGTTACCACTGACTGCTTGCAGGAGGTGTTGTATCATATCATAGACAGAAGCAGAAGAAAGTGACCAAGGTGACAAGCTTTGACTGGTGTGGTCAAGGCTGGGATAGAGGGCTGCAAGCTTAGCACTTGTGAGGAGTGATGATTTCTCAACATTGGCCTGGAACTGCTTGAGGTGCAAGGGTCAAGTTTGAGGACCTTGGGAACTCAAGAACAGAGTTTTGTAGTCTAGCAAGGAGGAAAAATGCTGGAGCTTGGCATGTCACCAAAGGAATTAGGGTAAACAAATGATCAAAGAAATTGGGTTCTTTTTTAAGAATAGACAAACACCACTCACAGGATTCAGGTTCTGCTTGTTTTAGTAAGAAGCTCAGAAGCTTCTGAGGGAAAACATGCTGAGTCTATTCCTCAGTCAGTGCCAAGATTTCTCTTGCAGTAGTTAACAAATGGTATGGAAGGCTAGGAGCAGGCTGCCATAATTTGAGGCGTTATAGTAGAGTACAACAAGGTTGCGTGACCTCTATCTTTGCAAAGGAGGGGTATAACAGGGGAAAGAAAACCACTGCAAAAACACTCCAAAATGAAGTAATGAGCATTGCGTAGGTTGCCACTGAGATATCCCTGATGCAAGAGAATGATCTAATGACAAATGTATGCAGGCTTTACAATAAATCAAAATTAGAGTAGTTTGATAATGTCAGGGTGAAGTAGAGTGAGAGCTCATCATAATTGATCAAATGAGAATGTATACCCAAATGAGGATGACATTACCAATGAGGAGGAGACAATGTGTGTTAACTCAGAAATGGTAACCCTTGAAGAGTGAATAAGGAAAGGTGCATCAGAAGATTATGTGCAGGTACATTAGGAAGACCTTAATTCTGCTCAACGTCAAGGAACATCAGCATAGATAGGCTTGCATTCAATTTTGCAGGTTTCAGAAATCATTTCAGCAGGATGGGAAAGATTATCAGGAAATTGCAGAGGTGATAAAGCAGAATCTATCAGTCTGGTTATTACAAATATTATTGGGAAATATTGAAATAAGTGAATCATTGAGGCAAGATATTTACTGAGAGTAAAATATCAAACTACTAAGGTAGTTTGGTGGAGACAATTGTTACTTAAGGCCTTTGGGTACATCTTGATGAGGTGGCCTCCTTGAATACAATATTTATAAAGCTTACAGATACCACCAATGGTGGTTCTGTAAGCTGTTACCTGACCTTCTTTGAAGTCAGAATTTGTTGACCAGAAGGTCAAGGAAGGGAAATTGGGCATGGGGCATCTGCACCCCACTTGGACCCAATTTCCTGTGCCACTAACCACTTGCAATCAATTGTTAGATTTAAATCTACAATTGCTGCAAGCAGGCAGGGCTTTGAGCTGGGTTTCCCAGGGTGGCGGCGCTTTGGCCAAGCCACACCCAGGAAAACTATGGCCATGACAACTAATCCTTTGCAGACTTATAACATGGTTTTAGCTGATGAACATCCCATTGCTGTGACACAAAAAACTTCTACTTTTCCATCACAATAGAGGACCTTCACTCTACCATCCAAGGGCCTGTCATTGACTTCCCAGGTTTGATGTGGTACTTGGCCTGGATTGGCTGCAAAAGGACAACTTCCACATGGACTGGGCCTCCTCTATGTTGACCATCAAAAAGAAGAGGATAATCATAGAACATACCCAGAAACTGTAGATCAGCTCTTTTGAGATCACGCTTTTGTACACATTACAGAGACCCAAGAGGAAAAGGATAACCCCAAGGCAATCAATTGGGATTCCTGAAAGTACAAGATTATACACTTCAAGGAACACCAGGACACCACCACTCTTTAGGACCAGGAATGTGTAGTCTTTCATCCAGAAATCTTCAAGGAGGCACTACCAGGGCTATCACCCAAGAAACACATACAACACTTGATACAACTCAAGGGAGCAGTTCCCAAGACACAGCCTATATACTGGCTCACTTTCAACAAGGATGACACTCTCTGTTCTTACCTCAAGGAGGCTTTAGAGAAGGAAATTATATCACCTTCACAATCAACCTTTGGAGCTGTGGTGTTCTTTATGGCAAAGAATAACGGGTACTTAGACTAGTTACTGACTACTGTGTGTTGAACAAAGTCGCCATTAAGAATTATTACCCTCTCTTGCCTATCAATGATATCTTTGAAGCCTTGAGTGGGGAAACTGTCTTCTCAAAGATCAACCTGACTGCATGGTATAATCAAATTTATATCAAATAAAAAGACATCCCAAGACCGCCTTTCAAACCAAGTACAGCTCATACAAGTGTGTTGTACTCAATTTTGGAATGACACACACACCATCAACCTTTGTCACCTTCATGGATGAGGGTTTTGCATCTCATATTGGCAAACATACACTTTTTTAACTGGACAATATCCTTTTTTACTTTCCCTCTGTGGAACAACATCATAAGGACTTGGAAGCGCTCTTTGCAACCTTAGCTCAACACAAACTCCTTACAAAACCATCTAAATGCCAATTTTTTGCAAACAGCTCCCTTTTCTTTGACATGTGATGTCAAAGAAAAGCATCAAACCAGATGCCCAGAAGATCCAAGCTATATACAAGATCCTGCCACATAAAGACAAGAGCAAATTCTGAACCTTCCTATGAATGATATTCTATGTCTGACACTTCATTCCAGACTGTGGTGTCCTTACCACACCACTGTCTGCCATTACAGGTGCCAAGTCAAAGTTCATATAATCTTCTCAATTTGATCTCTGTTTCTGCCTCTTAAAAGAGAAACTGAAATCTGCACCCATACTACAATACCCAAAAAGGAATGATTATTACCAGATAGATACTGAAGCCTCAGAGGCCTCTATTAGAGGTGTATTACATGCAAAGACAGAAAAACACAATTCCCTACCAGTGGCTTACAAGTCACAAAAACTCACAGACAGCAAGTGCTGCTACTGCATCCATGATAAGGAGTTACTGTTGATTGTAAAATGTTTAGTCAAATGGACTTTGTGAGGTTCCTGTTTACCAGTACCCATTGCGTGCTGGTTCAAAGCCAGGAACCGGCTGGAAAGAAATGTCATTCTCTAGTAGAGGTATGTGGCTAGCTTGAAGTATATACTTTTCTTGCATTCAAGCAATTTTCCCCAAATTTCCCTATTACTAAGCAAGTATCCCCTCCATTTCCTTATACTTCATCTGAGGCTAGACTCTCTGTAGGTCTATACCAATCCTTTGGGAGTCTTATGAATTCATTTCTAATGAATTCCCCTTATCTGTCATCAAATTTGTCTGGTCAACTTTTCCCATTCTTCCTGAGAGGTCTTACTAGTAGCAAACCTTCATTAGCTTTGGTAGTATGTATCCTCCTCCCCTTGGTTAGGGTAGAAGATGTTGGGCAATTCACTCATAGGGACTAATATACCACTCAGAAATATGGGCTGGGGTTGAAATGGGCTTTATTTGCTTTCAGAAGAAATATCTCCTTATAAACTTTCTGCTATATGGCCCAGGGGTCTGGGAAACATTAAGGTTTTTCCAAAACTTGGAGTCCTCCAATAATTTGAACTCCTTGTACTTGGCCTTGGGCATCTGCTCCTTAGTCTTGGACTCATGCTCCTTAGTCTTGGGCTCCTGCTCCTTGTTCTGTCCTTGCAGCCTTTATAATACAATGTTCCCAATCCTTGAAATGCCTCATACTGCTCTCCCTTTTATAGCTCCTTGTTTCAGTCCTTTCTTCTTCTCAAAACTTTGGTTTTCCAGGATTAAACTATACAGTTTCTTTTGCTCTATTATATATTAGACTTTTTTACTTACTTCAGCCAGTTAAAAAATGATTTTCCCTTTTCATTCCCTCATTTTTTAGGCTTAAAATCTTCAGTTTAAGTACTGAAGCCCTTGATCAAATAGGTTTTAGCCTGCAGTCAACTGCTTGCCTGGATTGAACAATTTTGCTGAAACGTTTCACCAAATGAAGTGCTCTTGACCCTGGTTTAAACCAGTGTTGTCTTTCTCCAGATAAACACTTGCTACATGTTTTGAACTTTTTTGCTGTGATTCCTGTCACTTTCTCCGGCCAAACTTGAGCAATTCCTACTATGTTTTACTTAAGGGATTTTCAACCCTAATTTCTTCAACTTTTCTCTGCATTTCCTCACATTTTCTTCACATTTTCACAGTTTGAACCAGCCTATTGCTTGCTTCTTTCTCTTTTTAATGGTTTCAGCAAAACTCCAGCCTTTGCCCTCAAAATTTCCCTGTTCTTTTTTCATCTGCTCAAGCTCCTCCTGACTCAATCAATCTCTTATATATTCATATTGTATTTCCTGTAAACTACTTCTTTGTTTCTTTTCTTATTTTCAATTCTTTTTATTAATTG
Source organism: Entomophthora muscae (assembly GCA_014839935.2). Taxonomy (NCBI): domain Eukaryota; kingdom Fungi; phylum Entomophthoromycota; class Entomophthoromycetes; order Entomophthorales; family Entomophthoraceae; genus Entomophthora; species Entomophthora muscae. The sequence continues at coordinate 250,515 of QTSX02000759.1, read as the reverse complement.
TTTTATCATTTCTTTTCAATTATTGTTCTTAATTATTTTGATTATTTCTTTCCATCCAATATTATCTTTTACTGTCCAAGATCATTTTATCTGCTCCTTTTTCTGCTTCTCTAGTCCTGCTCTATGAACCTAATCCTTTGCCTAGTCTTGCTCCATGATCTTATAGTCCTTCTCTATGACCTTCCAAGGTTCTGCATTTCTCTATGAACCACCAAGGTTTTGTCTTTATCTGTGGTCCCTGTTACTGACACCTCAGACCCAGGTAATAAGTCTCCACAAGTGAGTTAGCATTTAAATGGTCCCCCATAAGTGACCACCACTATAGTACAGCAACCACAGAAAATCCTCATGTCTGTGCAGTTGTTGTTAATCACTCAAGTGGTGAATTTAGGATTTAGTCCCACAATAACCAACTTTATTTCCCAGAGGCCTGATCACACCAAGTTCTGCAGCTGCTTCCCCAAGAAAACCGCCTTAATGACACCTTTAAGCAAATCTTTGCCATCCAATTCTCACTTTGGGTCGCCCCCCCCCAAAGCTCTCACAGGGGCATAAACAAGGACACCCTACCAGTCTGTTAGTTAGGATGCTTGCTCACAGACCTCCTGCAAGCGTATCAGGGTACATAGAGTCATCAGAGCTCTTCCCCTCCCTGGCAGCCCGTTTTATTTGCCAGGGGTCCAAAACTTACAGCCAGAGCAGCAAACACCACTCATCAGGCTGGATCACTCCCCATCCCAAACAGAAAAAGTTCCCTGCTAGGCTATCTCATTCTTCACCTCAAGCAGCCACAGTTCCCTGCTGAGTGAAGACCTCTAGCCCACAGCACCCAATATCCTCTTCTGGGTGGAGACCAAAATCTTCCCCCTAGTAGTCTCTCCTCCTACAATCTAGGCATTACCTTCCTTAGTAGCCATCCTTCCCTACTAGGCCTCTACCTGGAATCAACCAACAACACATTGTCAATATGGAGTATAGTGTCTTTATTTGAAGTCAAATCAATCCTCACCTGCAAAACCTCTTATATTTGGATCATCACAGTGTCTGTATTGCCCTCCCCTTGATGGAATCTATTGCAGTGGAATTGCATGAGTCAGTATAACCAAGCCAGGTGTTAATAATCTGGGTGTTTATATTTGTGTGGCAATCACTACCTCCATACATTTCAGTATTTGTTGTTTGTTCATTGGTGAACCCCCTGTGAAGGCCTGGTTGGAGCAAAACCTGTACAAGGGGCATCAAAGGATCACAATTCATAATACTCACCTTGAAAAGGTGGTCCCTAATCCTCTCAGGCAATATGAGAGAGCCTGTGGTATCTTTTCAAGAGATAGGCAACAAATAAAATGAGCTGATAGGGTTGCAGCAACATTAGACTTTTAAAATCTCAATGTGGTTACAATTTCCCCAAAGATCACAAAGATTCCTTGTTTTTTTACATTTTCTGGAAAATTTTAGGGCAATATGTTTTTTCTGTGTCTTTCTGGATGTTTGAATATATAAGAGACATGTATGCATTCTAAACTGGATGTTGCCATTTGATTGGGATTGTACAATTACCACTTCCCAGGATATTCCCTTGGCTTAATTAGCTGCTTTACAGCGCTAGTATCAAATTGTGTTGGTTAGCAGTGGCCTGCACATGATGTACAAACAAGGTCATGCTATACAAAGTATGAGGATAAACACATTACTGGGTAGTGCTTTTACAGGGCAGCAGGCTTGGAGTTGCCAGTGGCTGTGACTGCTATTTCAGAAGCCTCAGTGTATTCCTGTACAGCCTTACTTTACCCAGGAAAATACTTTGCTGTTTTGGTTGTTGGTGAATAAGAATGAGATGATTTATTTTTGGAACCTAAACCAAAATAGAAGGACTTCATATCATAGTCAATCTTATTTTTATTGTCTAAATTGGTGACTGGTATGTATCTAAATTTTAACATCCAATATGGGGTAAGGAGGGTTTTCAAAATTTTCAGTGAGTCCTAAGCAAATCAGAGTGAACCCATATGGTACCCTTTAGCTTCCTTTCTGATACAACCAAAAAACAAGTTTATTTTATATCCACTATTTTTGGTTTTTTTGGACCAAGCAATGCTGTGAATTATGACAGAGCTCCCAGAATAAAATTACAACAACCAAATGTCATAAAATAATAGTATATGAAATATATAGATGTGATTGGTGGTGAACTTTTGACCTTTACAATATAACCATACAATAAAAAGTGTCATCAATCCACTTAAGAAAGGCTCCAGGTGCCGCCTAGCAAATATTTTGGACATCAAAAAAACCGCCCTATTTTTATGCTAAGCACTGCGGCACTGCCTTACAATTTTCTAGGCGCTGAGGTGCTACCTGTCACGGTAAGTTCCATAATGCCGGGGATTATTCAGCCAAGTAGGAAAGCTTGGAAAGCCAGGAAACACCTAACAAAGCTGACTTGTTTAATGGACTTGAATCAAACGGTTGATTGCAAATGGGTTACAACTGCTCCAGTTTGCCGGTTGAATCAAATTCCCCCTGTAAGTTGATGTTGATAAATTGACATAACTTAAGGGTCACCAGATATGAACTTATTAATCAGCATGGTCTCAAAAATTGGTCACCCAAGGGTTGTTTGCAACCTGGACTAGATACTCACTTGACAATGTAGAAGGAATAGGAGCCCAGGATCCAGGTGGTATTGCTTAGTCAATTTTTGATATATATTGATATTTTTCACTGTTTCAACTCTAAGAGTTGAGTCCTCCCAAAATATTTACTCAATAAAAATCATATATCCCTTGGTCTAATTTACATTTTTAAAATGCATCCTGTAGTGGGATTGTTGCACTACATTCCTTACAATCTGATTCTAAGCCAGATCATTGCTGGAAGATGGGGCCCTGAAGTTGGAACTTTGTTGTTATCACCTCCCAGTGTTAATTTCATGCCTACCAATCTTGGAGTTGTTCCTCCTGTCCTTGAAACTGAAAATTGTGTGGCATCTCAATGTTCTGAATTTTGTTCTGAAGATACTTTGATGCTATCACAGGCTATTTATCTTGGGATACTTTGGTTAGGATTAATTATTTTACTTAATCCTAGTATCTCAATTGGAAATCTCACAAAACAATATTTGAAGCCATGTTGTTGGTTAATCATTAATTATATGTGGATTTGAGTGGTAATTCCCCATCATTTTGAAACGGCTTCATACTATCCCACAATTTCTGTCACACTACCCTAGTTTTACTTCAAGTGACCCAAAGTGCCAGGTTTGAATCCATGAAATTTGAACTCCCCTGATTAATTATATTATTAAGCATGAACCCTGAAGCATGTTCAGGATAGAAAGAATTGTTTCTAAAACTACCAAACTCCACACCTGCAAGTGTCACCTGTTCTGGGTGAAGATGAATATATTCTATTAGTTGATGTGTCATACGTTTCAAACCTAGATTACTGATTACCCAAAAATAGGGGTGTGCTTGAATATCCTTGAAAGCATTGCTAGCAGCCTAGGTTCAACCCCTGAGAAGGTATAATAAGAATCAATGAATTACAATAAATCATCTCTTAATCTGCAAGTACTTCTGTATGATCAGATGATATTCTTTGACTATAATTATGGTTCTATTGATCTTAGCTCTTCTGATATTATACTAATCATATTCTCACATATGATTGTATTCAAGTGAATGATTTGTGCCCTACAATACTACAGAATTGTGTCACTGTTATGCAAAAAGTGTGACAACAGTGTTATCAAACCATCTAAAAAGATTATTTAAATGTTCTGAATTTCAGGGAAATAGTTTTTGGTGTCTTAATACTAACACTGATACTTCACTCTGCTAACATTTTAATTGTCATGATGCAATTAAAAGCATAGTTAACTCTGGAAAATAAACATCTAATTAAAATTTCCTATTTTTTCAATTTAAAATCATTAAATTGAATTCTGCTGTTAATCTACCTCTCATTTGAACTGAATAATGCCTAATTTTAATTAAATCTCTTTAAAGTGATCAAGTTCACTTTTATCTAGCCAAGTCAATCCTCAGCATAGAGTATAGCCATCCAATCTTTTGAAGGGGTAACAGCTTCATCTAAATTTGGATATTATCCTTAAATAATCCACTGATAACCTGTGAAGTTAAGTCATATTAATTGCATAGCTGGATACACTATGCATATAAGCCTTGTTTAATACAGTAGCAATATTGGAATAATTATTTAAAAGATAACTTAAATAAAAGTTTCTTAAAGTCTACCCACTAATAATCTTATTGCTACATAGTTTTGTATTGAACTTTATTGGATTTATCCTGAATATTTAACAGGTGATTTTTAGGTATTTTATGTTTGTTGAGCCCAGTAAAGCTGTTGGTTTAGCCACTGAATTAAAAAATGTAGAGAATCAGTGTTATTACTGTGCTGTTTTACCAGAGTTATAAGGCAAAAAATATTTAGAAACTAGATAATATTCTTTATTGAGAAAAAGTGATTATATAGTTATTGTGAGTCATTAATAACAGGAACATGATTGTGTTGATCACACAGTGGGATGGTGCAGGGGGTGGCTTGATCCTGGTAATGATTCAGGCGCCAAATTGAGGTATTCACCATAAAGGATCATCATCTGTTCATGTTGTTTGATTTGGAAATTCAAGTCAACTTCCTAGTTTGGCTTCAATTAACTGGATAGTCAGGTTACCAGTCACAAACCCACTTACTTGGAACCTTGCTGGCAGTTCAAGCCTGCTGTTTCACCCCCCCTTGGCTGAAGGCCGGCCTCCTCTGGGGGCAGGTTGTCAGGAGCCCAGGTGCCGTATTAGACTAACTGTTGTTTGGTGATGGGTAGGACAGTCTCCTGTTGTTTTTGTCTTGATTTACAGGGTCTCAGGAAATCATGATGGAGAACTTTATCTTGTTTGTGTTTACTGAGTCCTTGCACAAGGTAAGTGTTGTTTTTGTTTACCTTTAGAATGATGGTACAACCCAGCTTCTCTGGCTGTAGCTTTATCATGTGCTTTCATTATCCAGACCTTGTCACCAACCTCATTTCTGTCTTGGATGAGGACAAAGGTATTCTGTAGACATATTTTTCTTTTTCTAACTGGTTGCTATTGGTCTGTATGAATTGAGGGTCCAAACAAGGTGGAACTTTGCTAGGCATTTCCAGTTTGGGTCCTGAGAGCGCTTAGATGATATTGGGCTGTGTGCCATAGATGATCTCAAAGGGGCTTTTCCCAGTGGTTCTTTTCACAAGGTGTCAGGAATCCAGTCTTGGGTGGCTGGCCCGTTGTTTTCAGGGATAACTTGGGCCAGTTTTTTGCAGGCAATGTCCACCACAAGAGGGGAGCTAACTTTAAAAGGTAGGAGGCAGACTTTCCCACCCAGGACCACGGGCCGGCGGCCAGGATTATAGTGTCAATCACCCCTGTGAGGATGATGTACACAATTCCAAATAGCTTTCCCATGTGGTCAGTTGGGAGATTGGGTAAGGAGGCAGGCATAGGTTTTGGGGTCACGGGTGGTTCCGTGGAAAGGTTCAAGCAGGGAGATAGTTGAATTTCCCTCTGAACAACTTGGGTGCTAAAAATATCCATGGGCCTTGCCGGCTGTATCTAATTGCAGATTGTATGAGGGCCAAAGGATTGATTTCAAGTATCTTTTTCAGGGTGTAGTCCTTGCATTCAGATTTCAGAGGGTAGTCAGTAAAATGGACAGGCCCAAATGGTACACCAGGAGGATGGAAAAAAGCGGGTGGTGGGGCAGGAGATCTTGAACTGAATTGGTAGATAGCAAATACAAAATAAGGCAATAGCTGTGTGGGCCAAAATAACATAACCTTTATTCAAAAATGGCAATAAGTTTGGAGCACTGGGTCCTTTGGTCTATATAGTACCCCACCTCCAAACTTAACATTTTCCATGGGGGTTCATCAGGGCATTGGGAAAGGCAGAGCTGGGGGAACTGGGTTTTTGGGTCCAAAGGCAGCAAAATGGCACTTGGCCTGGGAGTTCTTTCATTGGTCAAGAATCTCAATTTGGCTACCTGATTTTCTTGCTTTAGTGTTGTGGTCATGGGGCTGGGCCGCGGGCCTATGCCTCTTTCCTGGGTTGGCTCCTGATTGGTTGCTGGTGTAGACTTCAAGTTCATGAAGCTAATAGTTGTCAAAGCAGTACCTCAATTAGACGCTGTGATTAGTCTTCCATTTGGTGCACTAATTTCCTTGGTTTGGCTTGTTTCACTGCATGGGCCAATGTTTTGGTATCAGCTCGTGGGGGCTTGATCCCAGAAAGGCGCGGGCGGTCCTGGGGTCCTGCGGTCTACAGGCCTGGCGGCCCAGGAGGTCCAGGGCCCAGGTTTCCAGAGAGGAAGAATTGTCAATCATGACACAAGGGTCTGTCATATTAGTAGTACAGCTAGTAGCTGCTTATACCAGTCCTCAGGTCTCCTGGTAATGAGCTTGGCCAGGGCCTGCATTAAGCTACCATTCAGCTGCTCCACGTGTTCATTGTCCTGAGGATGGTAAGGTGTTGTCACTGTATGCTAGACCATATTCTTAGTGAGGTATATGTTGGTTTTTTGGTGGTGTTTGCTTGCCATTGTCTGCTATCAGAAGTTCTGGTTTTCTGAACTTGCTGATGATTTCCTTGCCTATAAATTGCTGCATGCCATGGCCTGTATGTGTTTTAACTGCTTGTGCCACTGGCCATTGTGTGACCAAGTTGATAGCAGTGATGATGTATTTCTTGTTGTTATGTTTCCCTGGAATGGATCCCACAATCTTGAGGGCCCATACCTTGAAGGGCAGTTGTGAACATATAGGCAATACAGAATTAGGCAGGGTGCCGCTTTTTGCAAACTTTTCACACACTTTGCATTAGTCAAGAACTTCTTGGATGTCCCAATATAGAGAGGGCCATCATGCTTTATGTTTAAGGAATTTTTAAAGGTTAGGTTTCTTGACATGTCCTATATCTCTGTGGTTATGGAGAATGGTGTCAGCTTGTTGGTGTATAGGGATATATGGGTCAATAGTTCTGTCAGTCATTTTGCGGTGTAATGTCTTGTATAAATCTGCAAAAAAGTGTGATTTTAGATGAAATTTTCTTTGGTGATATCAGTAGTGCCAGGGGGAATCCTTTGTCTTTAGTTCAGAGTACCAAGAGGGTCCAGTCTGGGTTGAGCCCACTTTTTCCCCTCATGGCTCTAACATATAAGTACAATAGTGCATCTTCCTTGGGGAGTTCAGGTCCTGTTTTGTACTGGATGATCATATTAAATATTTCTAGAAAAATATCCAATGTGCTTGTTTCTGGGAAAAATTTGCCTGTGTTTTGAAGTATATAAGGGATTTATGTTGGTTAATGCAGTGAATTCTTTATTTTTTTCCAGGTAGCAGCGCCACTTGACAAGGCAGTGTACAATTGCCAATAGCTCTTTGTCATGTATGGGGTAGTGACACTTGCCGTCTGTCAGTTTGTGTGACTTGTAGGCTACTGTAAAGACCCAACAATTAGGGCAGTATTTTAGCAAGATAAGATCCCAAGTTGGCCACTTGGAACCCAGTGAGTGTGGTCACAATGGGATATACCGTCATCATCCATCAAAAGACCTTTGCATGAACATTATAATGACCAAAACTACCAGCAAAATACATGAGTACATAGTATATGAGGGTGTATACAGCTACAGACTGAGTGAAGTGGGGCAAGAATACTGATTAAATGAGTTAAGCTGTGATGGCTCCTTGTAAAAGTACTCACCATGAGGATTATTGAATGGCCCATGCAGTTGATAATGTTGATGGCCCCCACTCCAAAGGCAGGCTGTAAGTGTCATGAACCGCCATGACATTATTATTTCTGAATATTGCGTTTTAACTACCTGGGATGATAGAGCAGATCCTTGCTTTCAAAACAAGCCCTTGATGGTCTCTCTAGGTGAAATAGTTCATAAGTTAATCTGATTTGAATATTTAGCCCGGGAGAACTCATTGATACATCCCAAAAAGGAAATGTGATTAAGTATCAGGCCTACAAAGACAACAATCAATGCTGCGCGGACAAATACTAGTGTATCTCAGCTGATACTGATCAGATTTGGACGTTTTTACGCTCAAATTGAAGCCACAAAGCAGGTGCTTTGATTTGAGCTATTTTTAAACAATAAACAGAAGCAAAGCGTGAAGTTCGAAGATTCTCAAAGGAATATGATGCCATACAATCAGCTGATGTCTCAGACTCATAGAATGAGCCCCCAGATGAAGACCCAAGAACCTCTGAGAATGATCTGGAAGAATCAGAACAAATGGTATAAAAAGAGCCTGACTTCCCTCCCCTTCATCACTGGTCATTTTTGGTCCTTGAAATAAATAAATCAAATACATCCAATCTTCAATTTAATGGTTCAGAGTCAGAAGCCCTTGGACTCTGACAGTAAGGACAGCCAAGAAGACAAGGTGGTTAATCCTTTAGTCCTGGGGAAGAGCAGACAAATCTTAGTGTCTTTAACTTTCTGAAGGTTAAAAGTCTTGGTTGATTTATGTGATAACAATTGAGGGGTAATTTGTTCAATGATAGCACAAACTATCATCATTTGTGATTGAGCTTTATTATATACTATCAGCCTTGGTAGAGCATGAATAGTGAAAAACATTGAACAGGGAACCCCAAACACTTGGTGTTCTCTGGAATTCCCTTTTTGGAGGGGAATTGGAAGGGATGTGCAGGCAATGAATTGTTACTCTCTGACTTGCATTACTTTGGTGTCTCTTCAAGAACCGTCATGCACCCAAATTTCACTTCTGCAATTACTGCATTTGACTTTGCCGGGCAGCTTTTCAGCCCCATCAAAATTTGATAGATTCCAAATTTGGGCAGCACTTCCCCCTATTTTTAGGTTTGGGGAAAATGGATTTTTCAGTTTCTCAATTTGGAAGTTCTCCCATCTGGAAAGAGTGGATGGCTCTGCTGTGGGGGGTGTTCTGCCTCTTGCTGGCTGAGAGGCTGGGTGGTGGGAGCAGGAGGTCAGGTGTGTGCAGGCATCTGCCGGTTGGCTGTGCAGTCTGCAGACAGCTGGTGTCAGGTTTCTCCTTCTTCAATTTAGCTGTTAGCATCTTCAAGATTATCAACAACACTTTTATTTTATTAAGCCTTGGGAAAACCAAATCAATTTTATAACTCAAATATCCTCCCCTTTCATTTCCTTGCTCTAACAATCAAATTTATCTATTTTAATGGTTAGATTCCTTTTTCAAAGTTACCTTTTCAACCCTGGAAAATTCTCAACCCCGGAACCTAATGTTAAGTTAGTTTTAAACAAGTTCAAACCACATACCTTTTGCTTTTTTGCTTTGGCTTACGCCAGCACTTTGGATCTGGTTTTTCTGTCCTCTCGCTTGTTCTCTTGCTCAATCTTGGTTCAAGCAAACAATTAACCACCAGCTTCCCTGTTCTTCTTCTTTACCTTGGCTTAGCCTTTTTAAGTTAAGATAATAGAAAACATGTTCTTGTGTTTGATCCTCATTCCTAAACCCAACTAACTACCTTTGGTTAGTCACTCAATCCCTTATCTTTACCTCAAAAACCCAGACTTGATTAAAAGCCTGAGTTTTAAATCAGTCTAAACTTAATTTGAGATTGTTTGACTTGCACCCCAAAAAGGTACTTGTTAGGCTTTATGGCTTGTGTTTTCTCTTCCTATTTTTAATCTTAGCTCCATCTTAGTACATTATTCCTTTTGACTTTATCCTTCACCAGTTAGACAGCTTTTATAGTAGCAACCACAATTTAATTGTTGATAGCTTCAATCCCCCTGCTAGTGCAGACTATTTACCAGACTTAGAAATTGACTTTTTAACCAAATTTTTAGTCATTAATATTGGTCTTTATTTTGTTTTCTTAGGATTAATAAATTGCCTTAGCCCCTACTTTACTCCATATAAGCTTTTAGGAGAATCTGTCCAGTTATTGTTTCAAACCTTGCCTACCTTTTTATATTTGACAAATATAAACATTCTCGGTTTAAAGGCTTTAGTTTACAATAATTTACCACAAGCCTTCAGACCTTACAGCTGGCGGCCAGCCACACGGCCCGCAGGCAGGGTATAAAAGCCAAATTTTCAAATTTCCAAAATTCTAGTTTCTTCATTAAAAACTTGTTGTTTTGCAGCAGTTTCCCTAATTAGGGGGAACTGCTGCAATTTTTGTTTTGACTTTTAAGATCAATTGGGCACAAAATCTTGTCTTGTAAAAGGTTTTTGTCAGGAATATTCCTGATAGCTACAGGTAGAAAATCACCATCATTTTTCTTGATTTGTAGTACTCCCTCAATGGATGCATCAGAGGCATCTATCTCCATTTGATATTCTCCATCTCACTTGGGATATTGTAGGATAGGCGCAGTTGTGAGTTTCTCTTTAAGACATATGAAGCAAAGGTCATGTTGGGGGGCCCATACAAATTTGGATTTGGCGTCAGTTATAGTGGACAGGGGTGTAGTCAAAAGACCACAGTTGGGGATAAATCTTTGCATGTAGGCAACCATCCCCAGGAATGTGCAAAGTTCAGACTTGTCCTTTGGAGGTGGCATTTTTCAAATGGCTTGGATTTTCTGGCTGTCAGGCTTGATGCCATCCTGTGAAACTATGTTTCCCAGGAAAGGCAACTGTTTACAGAAGAATTGGTATTTGAAGGCTTGTTCAGCAACTTATGTTGTTCCAGGGTAGCAAAGATTGCCTCCAAGTCTTTATGTTGTTGCTCCACTGAGGGCTGTATACAATGATATTGTAAAAAGTATACTAAGGCGTGCTTGCTGATATGAGGGGCAAAAACCTCATTCATCTAGTTCACAAAAGTTGATGGTGCATTTTTCATCCCAAAATTGAGCACCACACACTCATATGACCTGTACTTAGTGCAGAAGGCTGTTTTGGGTATGTCTTCCTCCTTAATGTGGATTTGGTTATAGCCTGCAGTTAGGTCAATCTTGGAGAAGACTGTGGCACTGCCCAAGGCATCAAAGAGAATGTCAATGAGTGGTGTGGGTAATAATTCTTGATAGTAACCTTGTTTAGGGCTTGATAATCCTTAATTAGTTGAAGGGCATCATCTTTCTTTGCCACAAAGAATACAGCAGCGCCAAAGGGAGACTGTGAGGGGTGTATAAGACCTTTTTCCAATGCCTCTTTGAGGTAAGCGCAAAGCGCGTCATTCTTGTTTGGGATGATTTGGTAGATGGGTTGCACCTTAGGTACGGCTCCCTTAAGTTGGATGAAGTGCTGTATGTGTTTCTCTGATGGCAACCCTGGCAGAGCCTCTCTGAAGATCTCTGGATGGCAGGCTACAATTTCCTAATCCTGAGGAGTAGTGGTATCCTGATGGTCCTTGAAGTGTATGCTCTTATACTGGTAGGAGTCCCGGTCAATTGCCTTGATGTTCTCCTTTTCATCCAGGGTTTCTGCAATGCACACAAAGACGTGGTCACACAGGAGCTGGTCCACTGAGTAAGGGTAGATCTGTTTATTGACGTCTTCACTTTTTATGGTCAATATTGAGGTTGCCCAGTCTACATGGGGGTTATTCTTTTGTAGCCAGTCCAGTCCAAGTACAATGTCAAATTTGGGAAAGTCAATGATGGAACCCTGGATGGTGGAGTGCAAGTTCTCTAACATGACAGATAAGGTGGGAGTTTCCCATGTCACTGTGGTGTGATGTTCATCAGCTAAAACCATGTTCTTAATCTGCAAAGGATTAGTGCTTAGCTTGAACTTGTCTACAAAGCTGCTATTAGTGTGGTTTTAGTCTGCAACCAAGTCCAGGAGTGCTGTGCTAGTGCAACTGTGAAAGCAGAAATGATAGGACATTGGTTTATTGGGATGCCTGGCAATGATGTAAAGTACTGGGTCTTCTGAGGATACTTGGTTCATTGGGCATTGATCCATATCCTTGAGTCAGTACTCATTGTTGGGTGAGTCAGGAGTTTTTCAGGGAGAGCTTGGCTTGCTTAGTGCTGTCTCCAGGCTTTTCCCTCATCATGGCTGTCTTGTGTGGCAGTGATGCGGAAATGGGTACAATTTGACTGTCTGTTGCTCCTGTTTCCGTGCCCATTTGAAACTGCAGGTTTGTGATTTGAGTTTTTGCTGTTGTTATTCCCAGGAGGCGTGCAACTGGAACGTCCAGCTGGGTGAGAGCCCTTGGGCCGCTCTCTTTTTCTTAGCCTGCGCTTTGTGGAGAGCATTATATGTCTGCTTCGCTTTCTCTGCCTCACAATACAGTCTCTGCAAGTTGGTTACCTGGTCCAGATTGACGTGTATCATCACATGCAACTTGAGTGAGTTATAGTACATGAGATGGGTAGCTGGGGTTTCAAAAGCCATATCTGAGAGGGCACATAGTCAGAGCTCCTCATATGCTTGGGTGAGCTCCTTTACTGTGACTGTTTGGATGAGATTCTTCACTTGGTGTATGATCATGATTGCAGTGTCCTTCAGCAAAACCTTGCCAGGAAGTCCTGCTTTAAGTTATCCCAGCCCTTCTTGGTGTGATCCTCTTGCCACTTGTTGCACCAGGTACCAGCATTGTGAGTCTAGAATGGGGATCTCTGCAATCCAGAACTGTTGTGGACATCCTATTTGCGCCAGCTTGCTCTGGGCAGATTAAATCCATGTTGTGGTGTTGTTGTTGTTGTTGGCTCCAGCAAATGGCTCCAAGGCAGTGCTTTGAAGTCTCTGGGCTATGTGAGCTGGCATGATGCTTTTGTCTGTTGCTCAAGGTGTCAGGATTGACATTTCTTTTCCCCTAGTAACCCAGGCCCAGGAGTGGGATTCAAACCCTGACCCTGATTCCCTGTGAGTCGCTGGCCCTATGGACCAAGGGGCTGCCTGCCCGCATTTTCTTGAGACTGTGCCTCTGCAAGCTGAAGCCCCTACTTAGCCCTGAATTCAGAATACCAGCGCAAGTTGGGCTATGGTGGTACCTGAGGAGGAGCTTCTCAAATTACCTAATGGAGGAAGAGAAAATTCCTCTGTGAACTTCATGCTCTTGAAGTCCACTTGGATAACCAATCAAATTCAATTATCAAAGGAAAATACAGGCTTTAGGCCCAACCCTATGACCACAGCCAAAAATCAAGAGAATCTAGTGGCCAATTTGAATGTTCCAACCAATGAAAGAACACCCCACCAAGGTGCCATTTTGTTGTTCCTGCACCCGGGCCACCCACCCACATTTTCCCCAAGTTTTTGAAGAAATCCTTATAGAAAATATTAATTTTGGAGACAGGATGCTATATATGCCTTTAAATGCCGTGCTCAAACCTTATCACCATTTTTGAATAAAGGTTATGTTATTTTGGCTTACCCAGCTACTACCTTATTTTGTATTTTCCATCTATCAATTCAGTACAATATCTCCCGGTCCTTGTGCCCCTCTGCCCACAGATTTCTATCCTCTAGGTGTTTCCTTTGGACCCATCCACTTCACTGATTATCTTTTGAAGCCTGAATATAAGGACTATATCCAGGAGAAAATACTTGAAATAGATCCTTTGGCCTGCATACAATCTGTAGTTAGATACAATTGTCAAGGCCCGTAGATATTCCCAATCCCAAACTGTTTAGAGGAAAATTCATTTCCTTCCTGCTTACAACCTCCACATGGAACCGCCTGTGACCCCCAAGCCTATGCCTGCCTCCTTACCCAATCTCCCAACTGACCACATGGGAAAGCTATTTGGAATTGTGTACACCATCCTCACAGGGGTGATTGATACTATAATCCTGGCCACCAGCCCGTGGTCCTGGGTGGGGAAGTCCTTCTCCTACCTTTTTAAGTTAGCTCCTCTCTTGTGGTGGGCTCTGCCTGCAAAAACCCTGGCCTGATTTAACCCAGAAAACAACGGGCTGGCCACCCAAGACTGGATCCCTGATAAAAGAGGTAGCAGCAGGTGCTTGGAAGAACCCCTGTGCCAACAAGGCGTTGAAGGCAGAGAGCGGGATTACCATGTTCTGGTATAGCACAAAGCTGTTGGGTATATTGGTACCAGGTGTGTATGGTACCTAGTCTAGTGGGAGGACAGACATGATTCTATCAAGGATTTGTTGACCACAGCAAGTATGGGCAACAGGCAGAATTTTGTTGGGTAAAGTAGTATGGAAACCCTACTTCTGCTACCAATGTTGTAACTGTGCTGTTTTAGCAGAGTTACAAGGGGGAAAATATTTAGAAACTAGATAATATTCTTTATTAAGAGATAATGATTATATAGTTATTGTGAGTCATGGATAGCAAGAAAATGATTGTGTTGATCACACAGTGGGATGGTGAAGGGGGTGGCCTGATCCTGGTAATGAGTCAATTGCCAAAACAAGGTATCCACTATAAGGGATCATCATCTGTTCATGTTGTTGGATTTGGTAATTTGAGTTGACTTCCTAGTCTGGCTTTGAGCAACTGGATAGTCAGGTTGCGGGTCATGAACCCTGTCAGGAATTTATACTGACTTCATTCTACCTTGAATATCTTGGCAGCCTGCCAACCCATTTATTAGAGAAGCTTCCAATATTACTAGCAGGTTTAATTGATCTGAGAAGCCTTTGTGAAGTAGATTTGGATCACTTATTACAAGAACAACCGGGAATACTATAGACTCCAATTACAACTGTTTCCTGATTGGCTAAAGTTCTTCCGGAATACTCTAGCAAACTGCTGGGTTAGTTATTATGGGGTTTCCCAAGGATCAAAAAAGAATGAGTCCAATTTGCACTAGCAAACCGCCAGTGCCATTGTGAATCAATGCAAGAAAGGTTGCCCAGGAACAAAGTTTCATGCACTAAAATAGAGTCATAAAATTAGTGCCGCCACTGCCGGCACACTAATATATTATGTTAATCTATGATAATTAGTACCCAACACAGGGTACTATGATATGGAATCCCATGCCATTGCATGGATGTCTAACTCTGGGGGTTGATGCTAGCGGTCTGGGGGTGAAAAGACTACCAAGCAAGAGTTAGATGTGCCAGATGATCTTATCCTGGCAAGAGAGTGCTGGCTCTATAAAAGCCCTTCCATTGGGCTAATGGAAGTCAGACAATAATACCAAGATCCTACTGTAGAACCTTTTCACAGTAGAAGAAGATATCTGAGTTTGAAGACCATTGTCAGTACTCAAAGAACTAGCAAGCTGCCTGTATAGAAAGCCGCTTGGAAGTTGCCTCCCTTGGACATTGCTAGCTGTTGCCTTGCCAAGGAAATACCAGATGTTGCAAGTAACACTTGTCACCATACAAGCTAACTATCAACACAATGACTAAGATTACTCAACTACCCAATAAAGCGAATTGTAATCAGACCGCCAGGTCTGAGAGCAGAAACAAAAGTTCTGATAAACCTGATTACTCAGAACCTTGCTGGCAGATCAAGCCTGCTGTTTTGACATCAGCTACATTTATATCTAGGTCATTATTTTAGGGATTGGGCCATTTTTTAATGCACATACTGCTCAAGTTGCAGCATACACAGTTCAATTTTGAAAAAGTAACTAATTACCCATTTTATATTTAAAACATTAATAACTCAATAAAAAATTAATATTTTTTCACACTGTAAACTATCAAAATGAAGCTAAGGATCCCATCTTTCTATTGGTGTAAAATTTTTAATATGTAATTAGTACTCAATATTAAAGCAAAAGTAATTTAAAAGATTATAATCCAGATTTTATTATATGATTCTATCTAATGATATAAAGTATATCACTTCAAAGCTAACAAAAACTCTTTTTTTAATATACAGTATATCTTTTTTTATTTATCAAAATTAAAGATAAGATTAAGAGCTTTATTTTCGCTGTTTATTTTATAAAAAAAGCTCAACTATCCAGGGTTTTATGGCAGGTTGAAGTTAGGATATTTTTATCACTGTTTAGATTAATTTTAAGGTTCAAGTGAGCTTTGAACCTCAAATTAAGCATTCTTTAAATAGAATTCTTTAGTATTTTATCATTTTAAAAGTATGCAGAAGAGTTACAGCTAGCTGAATACATCATTTTAATTGATTTGCATTGATTACAAAGAGGATATGATGTAATAATGATGCTTAGCTGCTTCACATATATCACTTGTGCATGAAAACTGGGTATTTCACTTATTCTGCAAACATAAATTCAAGTTCAAACTATAGTAAAAGCTATCACACCATTTCTTTCAGAATGGTGTCATTTAGCTTGGTATATAAGAGCTAAAGCACCACAAAGCTTCTAATCCAAAAGACCCCATTCAAAGGCCACATTCTGATCAGAACTACTCCATCATTAAGGCACATTTAAGAGATCTGACCTTATTAAAGATTCAAAATACTACCATGTCCTCAGTTAAATTTACTTCTGCCATGCTACCCCTTTTTTCCTTGGGAGCTTCAACAAAAAGAGAAATAATATCAATGTTAAAAAAGACATTCCTCTTTATTACTGATGATGATCTTGATAATTTCATCAAGCACTTCCTTACTCAAACTGAATTTGGGAAAGCTCGGTTCCTGCTAACTATTCAAAATCAAAAAAGCAATGAGTTCATTGAAAACTTAAAGGATCTCATGAAATCTTCTCCCCAAAAGTATCTCCCAGCCTTGCAATCTCTGGTTACTTCCAGTTACTCTTCAAAAGAGCTTAATGATATGGGGTCTAATATAACCAAAAGTGAGTTTGAATACTCAAGAAAAATAAATAAAAATAAAAATGTAAGCTTAAACAAAAAAGCCAAAAAATAACAACTATTCATTAAAAAAAATGACTAAAAAATAATTAAAAAATTGTAGAAAATTCTTTTGAAACAAGCCAGTTTACAAAAAAAGTGCCTAAAAAAAAATAAAGATATTGAAAAAGAGATGATAATTACTCAACTGAAATTAAATATTCTCTATTAAAAACAAAAAAAGAAATATATGAAAATATGAAAATAAAAATGAAATTTCAGTTCAATTTCCACTTGCTATAAATTAATTCCTAAAAATATAATAAAAAGTAAAAAACAAACCGATATGTGCAATATTTGTAATTTAAAAAATTCACTAGAAAAAGAAGGGAGAATGTGAAAGTAAAAACTTACCATTACCAGAATCTATAGACAATGACTTAAAGGCTATTAATCAGCACCAAGACTTTTATGTTCATCAAAACAGGGAAAATAAAAAAGATATTGATGAATTAGATGATGAGACTTGTGTTGTAGTTATATATTATAAGGAAAGCTTAAAGGTTGGAAGTGGTTCAATTGAGACCAATAATTGTTTTTATTCAAAAAAAACCTATCTCATTATTAAGATTTGCATTAGTTTTTAAAGAAAACAATAAAATCAAATATGAATATCATGATTTTTTTTCTCAAATATTATCACATGATTCTTTATTTTTGGGTGAATGTCTAATTATTCTATTTAAATTAGATAGATTTAAAAAAATAAAAAATATAAAAGTGTCAATTGATAATGGAAATCATTTTAGATCATATGAATTTTTATATTACTTATTTAATGAGGCACCTAAATATATTAAGAGTTCTATAAAATATAATTGGTTTTTGAATGTCATGGAAAAAGCATTGTTGATGGTTACTTTGGTGTAATATCAAAAATTTTAAAGGAAAAAGAAAATGAGCTTTATATTAAAAATATTAATGATCTTAAAAATATTTTTGAGCAAGAAGAAAAAAGAAAAGAATTATATAAATCAGTACTATCAGGCTCAAACATTTCTCAAAAGTCATTCTTTTATATTTATGAAAGAAAAAGTTAGGCCTATAAAAAGAGTGCTTGAAGTTAAAAATCTGTGCATTAATCTTTCATATTTGATGAAAGATGAGAAGTTATATTATTTAACTCTAATATTTGAAAGTTTATCAGAATATTCTGAGATAACTTATCATTTGAAATCATGTGATGATACCAGAGAAACAAAAATATCAGAAGATGCTAGTGATGTATTGGGGCAAGTTCATGAAGTTGGGCAGCTTACTAGAAGGTATATTTCAAATAGAGTCATCAGTCTTTCAAAATCAACAACCTTTTTTTCTGAAACAAACTAAGAATTTTTATGATGAGCCAAAGATAGAGTAATAGCATTTATAGCTTTGGGGTTGCTATTACTCTCCCATGCAACTCATCATAAATATTTTTGGTTTGTAGTTTGTAGTAGCACTTAGAATATTTTCAGTAATACTATAAGTTGCACTTTTTGATTCTAAAATTGATGACTTATTTTAAAAAAAACCATCTTAGCCCAAGATCAATTAAAGTTTTTGGGATTGATTATATTTTAAGCTTTCTGAATAATTAGAATATAAATAATGTGATTGAGTTATAAAATAATCAATCTGGTGCCTAGGAATAACAAGAAAAATAATGACCATCTTATTCAACCTTGGGAGTCCACCAATAGGCTTTTGGTCAGCAGCCTGTCAGGCTGCCCTGGGGCCGGCGGAGCTGTTGCAAAGCCGTTAAACCGCTGATAGGCTTCCGGACAAGTGATAGTCTGGAGAGACGGGAAATGCTGTTGGGGTGGACTTTGAAGGCTTTTGGGGGAAGCTTGCATAAAAATTTTAATATAAATATCTATTTTAAATTATAAAGTAGTCCTGCAAAATTTCATATGATGGTTGGATCATCAGTTTAAAAATAAATTAAGCTTCTTAAAAGCTTAAATTCAAGATTTGATTGGCTTAGAAGAGTAGGATGATCAACCAAGCATTCAGGTAAGCTAAGCTAAGCTAAACACAATACTAAATTTTTCAACTCAAAATCTATAGATTCACTTCAAACTTAAGGTAAGCTTCAAAATTATATACATAATACTAACTGTTTTAATCATAGTAGATCAAGGATATTCAAGGTAAGCATATTCTAAAAGGTTGAAGCTAACTTTGATTTAAAAAGGTAGTAAATTTTAAAAAAAACTAATTCAATTAAAAAACAAATTAGAGCTGCAAATCAGGTAAGCTTTTCATCAAAATTACTAACCTTCTTTCCAATTTAGATGGACCTGGTCCACAGCAGATCTTGGGGTGGGTAAGTTATTTTTTCATTAAATTTACTAACCTAGATTAAGAAAACTTTATTTTTGCCCTTAAGTTATCATGGAAATGGTAAGTAATGTTTTGAATCACTAATATTTTTTAACCAAGCCGCATTTCAGGTAACATTTTTCAAAAATAAACCACTAACTTTCAAAGCCTTTTAGATGGGCTTAGTCTGTAGCAGATCCTGGGGTTGGTAAATTTTATTTTTACTAATTTTCCAAAGTAGATTTAAAAAACCAGACTTTTGCCCTGAAGCAGATCTTGGTCTGGCAAGTCATTTCACTTATTACTAACATTTTTTTAAAAAAATGCCCAGTTTTTACTGAAGCAGATCTTGGGGTTTGGTGAGAACTTTGTGCCAACTACCTAATATTAGTTTTCATCCTGAAGCTGCTTTTGATTAGGGTAAGGTTTTTTTTCAAATTTCAACTTTACTAACCTAAATTTAAACCTCAAGATTTTGGCTTTAAGATGATCTTGGGTTTGGGTAAGTTTTTTTAGCAAATTTGTGTATGGTGGGTATTTCTAGGATCATTATGATATCTACTATTTTCTAATCATTTTTGATCCAACTTTCAATTAAAAGATATGTTTTTCTTTAAGTAAATATTAAAATGAAACATTTCACTTGATTTAAAATTAACTATTATATATCTTAATTATTTTACTTTTGTTTTGTTTGACTTATTTGCTTTAAAAATTCACTGCCAAAAACTATATTGTTATCACTCAGGAATTGTTAAATGGTTTAAGCAAGTCCTATGCTTAGATTATTTTATTTATAGAGTTGAAAGAAAGTTTCTGGCAACTTTTTTTAGTTTTTAGATCCAAATAGCACAATTTCAAAAATACTTTTTAACTTTACAACTTTAAAAGATCTAAAAACTATAGTGCTTAAATAAAAACAGTATTTTAATAGATGCTTTTATTTTGATTGAATTTGCTTTATTATTATAAAGATCTTTCTTGAAAGCTATTTTGTTGCTTACTTAAAAAAAACCCTAAAGAATTAAGACATCACCAAAGAAAAAATTATTTGAAATGGCTTTTATTTCTGAACTTTTTGCTACAAATTAAAAGAGAAATATGTTAGGAAAATTGTACCCAGGAAAATAGAAAAATATTAAAATGTTTTAGGAAATGTCCACAACTAACTCAGATACTGCTAAAAAGTAAAAAGTATAAGCTGATAAGTGGCATCCAATGGCATAAAAAATAATAATTTTAGATATACAATAAAAAAGATATACATTTCAAAACACAAAATTATATGACAAACTAAAATAAACATACACAAATCAGTAAAAAAGAATATTATATAGTTTTGATTATAGACTATATCAGCTAAGACAGAAAAATATCTATTTATATCAAATGCTTAAAATTTAAAAAAAGGTTTTGATTTGTCCTTTGGAAGTCAAAAATTGTTATTGAAAATAAAAAATTATTTCCAAAGTATTATAGTTTCAAGATAATACAATATTTATTCAATCTCCCATTGCTTATATGTCAAAAGTATCATTCATAATAAAAGTAAAAAATTATAAAAAAAGACATTGCTGATATAGTAATAGAGATAGTTGCATAGCATCTCCTTATATTTCTTCAAGGAAAGTTGCACAAACAAAACAATTATCATTTTTATAATAAAAACTATAACTTTGTGTACCAAAATAATTTTAGAAAACTAGAATAATGAACAAAATTGGATTTTTTGCTGAATTAATCAAATAATTTCTGCTAGGGTAACAGAAAAATACCAGTGAGCAGCTATAAAAAACAGATTGTAGAACGACTGTTATCTTTTAGTACCCTGCCTACCACTCAGCTTTATAATAACTAATTTGTGCTAAGATTTTATAACCATGGCTAAAAACATTGCAAAAATATAAAATATAAAAATACTTTGACCTCCAAATAAAGCTAATTATCAGCTATGAGGCCAGAACACATACCAACGGGCTGCTGTAAAAAAGTGAAGCTGAACGTAGCACAGCTTTATTTTTTTGGCAGTCAGCCTCCACATCTTTCCTTTTACCAGCTATAGACTAGAAACATATACCAGCGGGCTGCCATCATTGAACACTTTTTATCAGCTATAATTGGAAACACATACTAGCGGGCTGCCGTAAAAGAGTGAAGCTGAGCGTAGCACGGCTTTTCTCTTTTGGCAGCCTGCCTGACACACCTTTCCTTTTACCAAACCATATCTGATAAAATTTATTATCTATAGCTAAATATTTATTTATTTGCATTAATAAATAAATCTTTTACAAAGCGCATTCCAAGCAAGAGACTTGGGGTCAGATTTAGGCAGACTGTCTAAAAGGAAACTAATCATGAACAACGTGAATGATTTGTTTGCTTTTGACGGTCTGCTGACCAGTACAAGCTTGTCTTTACAACTTGAGCTGACATCACAGATAGATCTTCTTTATATATATTGCTGCTTTATAAAATGGCAATCCAATTTAATCCTCAAGTTTATTTTTTAAAGCTTCTGAAATATAGTTCAGGTTTTTGATGATAAATCTTTGGTTTGTTAAATTATAGAGGTATGCACTCTTTTAAGGTCTAAAATTTCTCACTCGGTGCCATCGCTGTTTTGTACAATTGGCAAGCTTCATGGCTCACACTCAGAAATAAATTGAAGCCCATGATTCATCGTGAAAACAATATTCATAGCCCTGCATGGGTGACACTGTGACTAAAAGTTGCATGTGGGGATGTATTGCCTTTCATGATCACACTAAAACTAGTGTAAATCTAAACTTTGATCAAATACGATTGAAATTATGAAGCCCTACTCTGCGGGGCGTGCTGATAGATAACATTTGGATGCATGACTTTAGCGGCTCTGGAGCAGGATCGAAGCAGGCAACTGGCCAGAAGTAATTGGTTGGAGATTGCACAAATCCTGAAATCTGCAGGATGTAGTGGACTCAAGCAACTCAGCCATGTGGATAACCATTCGATGCTCCTGAAACATCTTGTGATGCGCTTTATCAGCAAATTGACAGATGGTAGAATGACGTCATTACGGTGGCCTTCACTTGAATTCGCATAAAATTTAGCATATTAATTAATGGTTTAGTCATTCTAAAGACTTGCTCGTCACTTTGACGCATTAGGGACATCTTGCTCAGATCATCCTTGAGCGACGTCTTCGCGCCAATCTCAGAGGGAGTGAGTCTCCCTAAGCGCTGTCAGAGAGGACAGACGTTGGGTTTCGGCCATTGAGAAATTAAACTTCTTTCTTGATTGGCTAAGCACAGAAATTATATATTGTATCAAGTCAGCTGCTAGCAGTGTTCGCAGCTGGCAGCCAGGGCTTATAAATTGCATTACAAGCTGACACTTGCATTGGGAGCAAACCCACAGGATTATCAATGCAGTAATATTATGTACAGGACAAGCAAGGACGAAGCCTTTTTATTCCATAAAGACAAGAAACTATAATACGGCAACTAAGTTACAACGATGAACAGACGGACGAGCAACTATTACAAAATGGCACACATCTATTCGGGATACGCAACAGGATTAGCGCTGCTGAGTGCAACATCTGTGTTTGTCGAGTCGGTTTACCCTGCGCATCAAACTGGTGTGTCAAGCACTGCAGGTCTTGGCATTGCGAGCTTCATCTTTGCGCTGGGGATTATAGTGCACTTTGAACAGGGGCATCGCTTAAAGCACGACTGGATCGTGACGCTTATTCTGCCTACCATAATTGAGATTCTAGCCTTCATCTTATCTATAGCCTGGCTCGGCGATGCGGCCAAGCACATGCTTTGCGCCCTTCCGCCTTCCCCCCACCTTATCGCCTCCCTATTCCCCTACCTACTCCCTATTCTATCCCTGAACAGCTGTTTAGTGTGGGGGATCTACCCTTACCTCACGCTTATCTACAGCTAACTGGCCGCGTGTAGCGAACAAAGGGCATTAGATTTCCTCCACCAGCTCCACACCCCCAATCCAAAACTCAATTTAAAATATTCAAGCTTTGGTCACGAGAGCTAGCTAAATAATATTTATCAATCTTTCGCAAATGTTGCAGTTTTTAAAAAAATAATGCACTATTTCTAAATTTAAATATATCCTTCTAAGCAGCCCAAAAAGTCAAAACCTGTTAGAATCTCGCTGAACTGCAGAAAGCAATAGTTCTATAGTAGATCCTATAGAATTAAAAGTGATTTGATCAATTATATGCGATAGTTTCAAATCTTGAGATGAATATTACAAGTCAATCAGATAGATTAAAAAAGTACATTTTTATTATTAATTCATATGAATTCACTAAATTTAAATTTCATTTTGAATACGTATATTCATCACGTTAACAGGTTTGAAAGCTACAGTACTCTACTAAAAGTATTACTCCAGGGTAGGGCTGCGTTGGATTTCGAGGGAATCTTCTCAAAGAAGATTCCCTTGGAATTGTTTCCTTCCACACCCATAGAAGGGTGTGGTTGATTCAGTTTTTTTTCAAAATAAAATTTTCTATTTTTTATCTCAATTTTTTAAAATTTAAAATATTAAATTCAAAAGTAAAAGTTTAGTTCAAAAATAACTTTATTAAAAGTATTTTTATTGTATAACTTGAAAATCCGTAATGTAGAAAGCCTTCTGAGTTCTTTTTTTTTAGAAATTTTGGATTCCCCCAGTGTAGGGGAATCTGAAAGAAGAGGACAGGGAAGGGAGGACAGGACGATTACAGCATTTGCCGTAATCGTCCCTTTTTTGGGCTGACGCAGCCCTACTCCAGGGGTATTACTGCATATTTGATGTGGATTTGGTGATAGCAGCATGGGTATCTTGGGTTTTAATGTGGTCAACATATTTTTTAAGGCAAAAACTAGGAAGGGTTCATGCACAAATGGGTTATTATTTTTCTTGTTATGCCTAGGTGCCAGATTGATTATTTTATAACTTAATCACATTATTCATATTCTAATTATTCAGAAAGCTTAAAATACAATCAATCCCAAAACTTTAATTAATATTGGGCTTAGATGGTTTTTTTTTAAAATAAGTCATCAATTTTAGAATCAAAAAGTGCAACTTATAGTATTACTGAAAATATTCTAAGTGCTACTACAAACTACAAACCAAAAATATTTATGATGAGTTGCATGGGAGAGTAATAGCAACCCCAAAGCTATAAATGCTATTACTCTATCTTTGGCTCATCATAAAAATTCTTAGTTTGTTTCAGAAAAAAAGGTTGTTGATTTTGAAAGACTGATGACTCTATTTGAAATATACCTTCTAGTAAGCTGCCCAACTTCATGGATTTTTCCTAATACACCACTAGAATTTTCTGATATTTTTATTTCTCTGGTATCATCACATGATTTCAAATGATAAGTTATCTCAGAATATTCTGATAAACTTTCAAATATTAGAGGTGAATTATATAACTTCCCATCTTTTATCAAATATGAAAGATTAATGTGCAGATTTTTAACTTCAAGCTCACTTTTTATATGCCTAAATTTTCTTTTATAAATATAAAAAATGACTTTTGAGAAATGTTTGAAGCAGTTAAAGCTGAATTGTATAATTATTTTCTTTTCCTCTTGCACAAAAATATTTTTAAGATAATTTATATTACTAATATAAAGCTGAACTTTCTCTCTTAATATTTTTGATATCAAACCAAAGTGACCAACAACAATGCTTTTCCCATGACATTCTACAAAATCTATTGTATTTTGTAGACCCTTCAATGTATTTTGGTGCCTCTTTAAAAAGTCAATATAGGAATCCATGAGATCTAAAATGGTTTCTATTATCAGTCTATACATTTCTATATATTTTTAAATTTATCTAATTTAGAAAGTTTTGTAAATCTTTACCTGAAAATAAAGAATCATGAGACAGTTGTTGAATTGAAAATCATGGTATTCATATTCAACTTGGTTATTTTTTTAATTGCCAATGCAAATCCTAATAGAGAAATAGGTTTCTTAGAACAAAAATAGCTATTGGTTTCTATTGGACCATCACCAACTTTTAACTTCTCTTTATAATCTATGGCTATAACACAAGATTCATCATCTAATTTATTTTCAGCTTTTTTGTATTCTCTATTTCAGTGAACATAAAAGTCTTTGGATGATTAATAGATTTTAAGTCATAATTTATAGATTCTGTAAGTGGTAAATTTTTGCTTTCACTTTCTTCTTTCCTCTTTTATAATGATATTTTTAAATTCCAAATATTACACATGTCAGTTTATTTTTTACTCTTTATTATATTTTTGGTATTAGTTTATAGAAAGTTGAAATTGATATTGTAATCTCTTTTTTATTTTCATGCTTTCATATATTTCTTTTTTGTTTTTAAGTGAGAGTATTTGTAAGGGCCTTCTTAGAGACGCCTTGTATGGGGTTTGAACCCCCACACCAGGCCACCAGGCAAAAGCGTGGGCGGCCGCAAAAGCCCACTGGGGGATATGAACCCCCAACCACCTACCAGGACGGGTGTGGGGCAATTATAACTTTCCTGGCCTGAGGCCAGTTTTAACATTGGCCCAGGAGAGCTTGCGGCTCCCAACAGCATTGGAGTACCCAGCTCCAATGTTATTATTGGGCTGGGTGCATCCAACGCCACCCTCAATCAGATCTGCTGGGTCCTGCAGTAGATCTATTATCAAACAGATCTGCTGCAGAGTTCAACCAGCAGATCTGATGAAACCCAGATTTCTGCTGCTGCTTCTGCAGCAAATTACACTGCTGTTCCTGCCACCCCAATCATCCCAGCTGCACTGAGGTGCTAGCTGAGCATCTTGTAGCTACTGGGGCTGCTGTTAACACAGCCAATAAATTGATTGTGAACAGCATCTCAGTTATGCTGCAAGACTTAGAAACTCCTGAAGTCAAACCCAAACCTGAGGAAGAAATTGCCTCTTCACCCAACCAAATAAAATTATCAGATCAAAGATGCCAGCCAATTATCCACACCCCAACAGAGTTAACCTGCCCAGACAAAGTCCCCCAAATTTCAAACCTCACTTCCCAAGCTACATTTTACTACTATTCAGAAGCCATTACCCAAGAGTTGGGACACTAAAATCTCACAAGAAGTAGTAAGTGGTATATTCCAAGGTAGATAAGATGAATGGTATAAAACCCACTTCCCCACCTTAGATCAAGTGCAGATAACATCAAATAAAGTTAATGAATCTATCAGGTTTGTTTGCTTTATTGGGGTTTTTTTATACATCACTTGAGCAGAAGTCAGAATAGAAGACTAGAGTACCACCCTAGATCTATACCTATGGACTACCAGCCAGTTTCAGACCCTGGGATGACTGGAATTCCCTATGACTCCCCTGCTCCAGCCCTTCTACAGAGCTATGATCACAGTAGAGCCGGGATTGCCATCCTGATCATTCTCAGCCTGGCCAAAGTCATTGTTCCCAACCTTGGTGCCTACCGCCCCTTAGCTGCAGGATTGCTTTACCTAACCTGTTCTGCTCCATTCCTCTATTGGGCCCTTGTGGCATGTTATCTGTATGGCTTAAGCTCCCCTTTGGTACCTTGGTATATGACTTCCACCAGCCATGGCAGTATTTTATTGCAGCTGAGTATCACATATTTATTTTTCAATACCTTTATAAATTGTTGCTGGCCCTTTTTTTGGAAACTGGCTTGTTTCAAAAGAGTTTCCTAGCAGTATATCAATTATTTTTAGATTTTGTCTTTTTTAATGAATAGTTATAATTTTTTTGTTTTTTTATTTAAGTTTACATCTTTATTTTTATTTACGTTTCTTGAGTATCCAAACTCACTTTTTGTTATATTAACCCCCATATCCTTAAGCTCTTTTAAAGGGTAGCTAGAAGTAACCGGAGATTTCAAGGCTGGGAGATTCTTTTGGGGAGCAGATTTCAGAAGATCCTTTAAGCCATCAATTATCCCATTTAGTTTCTGATTTTGAACAGCAGGAAGAAACCCTGTTTTTCTAAACTCATCTGAGTGAGGAAGTGATTGATGAAGGAATTAAGATTGCCTACAGAAACAAAGGAAATGCTTTCTTAAGCCTAGCAAATCTTTAACGTTTTGTTGATGCTCCCAATGAATAAAAGGGCTGCCTGGTAGAGGTGAAAATAACAGATTCCATAATATTGTATTTATGATTTCTGATAATTAAATGCTTTGTAGTGATGACTTGCAAAAGATTTCTGGTTGTAGGAATGATATCTTTTTGTAAAGATGGTTTGAAGTAAACCTTAGGTGGTGCTTTAGCGCTTATATATCAAGCCTTATGACACCATTCTGAAAGAAATGATGTGATAGCTTTTATTATAGTTTGAACTTAAATTTATATTTCTAGAATGATGAAATACCAAGTTTTTGTATGCAAGTGATATATGTGAAGCAGCTAAGCATCATTGAACATTACATCCTCTTTGTAATCAATGCAAATCAATTAAAATGATGGATTCACTTAGTTGTAACACTTCTGCATATGTTTAAAATGATAAAATATCAAAGAATTCCATTTAAAATATGCTTAAAGTGAGGTTTGAAGAACACTTGAACCTTAAAACTAATCTAAACAGCAATTAATGCTGTAACTGTAAGAATTGGGGAGCAGGTTAGTAGGAAATAGAACCATGCTCTCAACTGTAATAAAATTGCAGTTTCAGCAACAACCAAAAGGCCACCCCCAACAGTTCCTGGGAGGCCAAAGGGGGGAAGGAATTAAATAAACACCAAAAAGCAACATAAAAAACCAAATGGCTAAATTAGACTAACAAATTTGAACTTTATTATAGTAGAGAATGATGAAGCAAGGTGTTTTATAACTCTTGCATTCATTTAAGGGAGGAGGAAATTGGGGTGTGAGATCAAATGTCACCAAACTAATCAACCAATGAAATGAATAAATATGAGTGCATTTCTCAAGGCAGAAAATCCTGAAATTTTTTGGATAGACAAAATCAAAAAGGAAATGTTGCAACTGAACCAATGAGGATTCAGTATTTTGAGTTGGGGAAGACAACAGTCCAATAGAAAGGACAGGAATAATAAGAATTAGGTATTTTTTATTATAGAATATTGCAATAAATATACCATATGTGGAAAGCCATAAGGCCACAAGGGGGTGGCATGCTTCATGTAAGGTTCAAAGCTGAGGAATAACTTGTGTGGGATCAGCAGGTTGAATTGGTAGTGCTCCTAATTAAGAGGAAGTGCCCGCAATTTAACATTGCCATCAGATTGGTTCATGTTGCTAGATACGTCAAGGGGTGACTCATTGAGTGCCCCCTGTGTATTGTAAGATACGTTAGCAGGCAAGTCCGGAAACTCAGTTGCAACAGAAAACCAACTCAACTAAAAAAATAAGGAACCTGCTTGGGACGCAATTACCACTGCTCCTGGTTGCTCTTACACATGATATTTAACCAGAGGTGTCTCTTGGGTGAGTTAGATGGGGCACCTTTGGAATAATTCCACAGGTATTAATTTGAGGGCTTTTCTTGGGCTTTTTCATTAAACTTTAGATTATTGTTCAAAGTGCAATTTGGTGTAGGTCCCCAAGCATTTGGCAGGAAGAGGAGTGGAGGCCTATGGGGGAGGCGTAACTTTACACGTCCTAACTTCAAACTATCATAAAATCCAAAATAATAAACCTTTTTAATTAAAATAAATTGCAAAAATAAAGCTCTAATTTTATCTCTAGCTTTTTCAAATAAAAAAGATATGTTTTATAATAAAAAATAAGTTATTTAGCTTTAAAGTGATCTAATTTTTATCATTATCAAAATAATATAATAAAATCTGGACTAAGTTCTTTTAGAAAACTTTTGCTTTTATATTAAGTATAGTATATATATTAATACTTTGCACCAATATAAAGATGAGATTCTTAGCTTCATTTTGATTGCTTACAGTATAAAAAATTAATTTTTCATTGAGTAATTACTATTTTAAATAAAAATGTGTGATGTGTTGCTTTTTTCAAAATCAAACTTTTATGCTGCAACTTGGGCAGCATGTGTATTAGAAAATGGCCTAATCACTAATATAATGACCCAAATGTTTAAGAAACATCTTAAAAAATCCATGATTGGGTGTTTTTTATCAAAATTTCCAAGAACACTATGCATAAGATGTGGTTTCAACACATCAGTTTTGAAATCATTGATAATGCATTATTCATTACCAAATTGTAATAACTATGAGATTGATTTCTAATGATAACCTCAAAAAATAAAGTTACCCTTTTTAAAAACATAATCTTGATATGGCAAATGTTACTAGAACATACCATAGCATCTAAACTTGCTTGAAAAATGTCCCAGAGACTGATTTTTGCACACATTTTAAGTCAAGACTGCTCCAAAATATAGTTTATAACCAAATATGCACAAGGCTCTCAGAAGAACAGGGTACATTTGAAACAGTATGGCTGAGGACATAAGTGCCCCTCAATGTTTTCATCCTTGACTGTAGCCAATTGATCAGATTTCTGTGCCAGAGCCTTCAAAAAACAATCAACTTATATCTTACTTTGATATCAGGATCAGGTGAGACAAGATAAAAGATTAACATTAGATATTATATAATACACAAACATCTAGAATAAGTAAGGATAGTATAGTTATTTTATCTTGTTCTTTATTGTCATGGATTTGCACTTCAAGGAGTTTTCAATCATGATTTTTTAGAGTTTTGACTCTTCATGTTCAAGTGACGTCCTCAAATTGTCTTTCTGTTCATCTTGTAAGTATTATAAATTACTCAAACCCAAACTGATCTTTTCACTAAGGCAGGACTCTTTTTATTTCACTAATTGTTTACCAGCTTTTGTTTGATATAGCATAATTGGTCCAACTGCACTCTTGTGTATGCTGCAGCTCATATGCCACTGTTGCAACTGAGTTTCCAGACTTGCCTGCTAATGTATCTTACAATACACAGGGGGAACTAGATGAGTTACCCCATGTTGTGTCTAACAACATGAGTCAATCTGATGGCAATGTCAAATGGTGGGCACTTCCTCCTAATTAGGAGCGCTACCAATTCAAACTGCTGATCCCCACATGAGTTATTCCTCAGCTTTGAACCTTAAATGGAACTTCCCACTATGCCACCCCCTTGTGGCCTTGTGGCTTTCCCCATATATTATATTAACCACAATATTCTACAATAAACAATACATTATTCTTATTATTCTGTCCTTTCTATCGGACTGTTGTCTTCCCCAATTCCAAATACTGAATCCTCATTGGTTTAGGTGCAACACCACTTTGGAAACTATATAGGTGTTCCTATTCTTCATTAAAAGCTATCCCCTTTTATATCAAACTTTTATATCTTTCTTATGGTGAAATTCAAATGATTTATCACCAATTATATCTTCTCAAAAAAGTCAAGATACTTGACACATGTTGTTTTTTCTCCACCAGCCATAGCTGCAGCCTGTTTGTGACATCCCCTTTAATTTTTCAGTCTTTTCTTACAATATCCTTCCCCTTGATCCGCTGGCAAAAATTGCACTCCATACAGAGTCAACAAAAAGGGTATCTGGCACATAACACAAACAAAGCTGTTTGAAGGCTGATATAAAATTTGCATGCCTACCCAGTGCTAATAGAGCTCCCCCAACTCTAAAGCCTGCCCAAGCTCTTGAGTTAAAGAGCAGCATTAAGCAGCTGTCAACAAACTTCTTGGAGCAGTATGCATTTCCCTTACTGGGCTGGTAGATTCTATGATGCCTGCTGCCACCCCCATGGTTTATATTAGAAGGGTTCCTTTCCTACTTGTTCAAGGTACCCCAATCCTGTGGCAGGCTTTTTTAAACAACCTCCTGCACAATGCAGGCCCCAGGGCTGATGGGCCTGATCACATAATTTGATACCCTATCAGCTCTACAATGATTGATGATCCCATGAAGTCCTAGTTGAGCTAAACCTGGACAGGGGTACTTTAGGGTCACACCATACTGTAGCTATCAAGTAGCAATATGCTCTATTCCTGAAGCTGGTGTGTAAGAGACTGCTGTATCTTCCTGGGAGGGGCACCAAAGTCTGGATGGGATTAAGGGCAGCAGCAGTGGTAGGCTTTACAAACCCCATCATGGATAAATTTACCAAGGTTCAAGCCCTTGCCCAATATAGGAAAAGGCTATATAAAAGAGCGTAAAGAGCTAAAGGTTAATGTTTAAAAGATAAAAGTAAAGAGGTAAGATCTGAAATAATATCTTTATAGAGATGGCTAAAACCTTGTAATTTGTAATTTAGGGTGGTAAGGTTTTTAACAATCCAAAATGACTAGGTAATGTAAAGTATTTACCAAATTGCTGGTTGTTACAGGGGGAATATCAATATTTGGAAACTCACCTTGAGAGTAATAGTCAAAAATCTATACAATTTATCCTTAATATTAAAGATATTTGAGAGTAAAGAAGAAGTTTGCTGATATACTATCTCCATAGCAACTAATTTTAAATTGATTGGCTGAAAAACAAGCCAGGTTAATTTTCAGAATAATATCTAGTAATTTTTTAAGAATGTACAGCCTGTTGGTAGGCAAATGTAGAAGATAAAAAAACCAGAGGCCAAAAATGTAAGGTAATTTAAAAGATGTAAAATTTTCAAGGAAAAATAAGACAATTGAAGAAGAGGATCTAAAGTTAAACTAAAAGGAGCAACTTTTAAAATTATATCTCTTTGGCAAGGAGATTTAGAGATTTGGCTTATGCCTACTCTTCTTTTTTAGCTTTATTTATAGTATAGTAATAGATGATGATACCATGTTGTTGCAAAATGCAAACAGTAAAAAAAATATTGAGGTATTTTTGGTAGTATTTATGACGTTACAGTTGCAAGGTCAACAGTTGATGCTTTGAAAAAAACAAGGCAAGAGGTTTTCCAAAAGCAAAGGTGTAAGAAAAATCAAAAGCGGTTTGCCTTTGATTTTCAAAAGCAATAGATACAACTTGAAGGTGTAATAGTCTTTAAAAAGACTACCAACTTTAAAAATTTAACTTCTGTTTAGATTATTTCCAAGAAATTAAAATTTTCTTCAAACCGTGACACAAGATACACAAGACTCATCATTTTTTGACCGCCTGGTGCAAACCTTCTGGGGGTTAATATTTCTCCTGAAGCTTGCAGGTTGATTGGCTTCAGAAGAAATGGGTTTACTGTACCAGATGTTTGATTGGCTCAGCTGGGATCATCTATTCTTGAAGTGGTAGCCTGACTTGATTGGCTTCTGCTCAGTATAAGTGAAGGAGCAGAGTTCCATATAGAATATGACTTAGAGTATTGTTGTTTTCTGAGGCGCGGCACAGACACACAGTGGGGAATTCTAACCTTAGGATTGAATTTGTACTAAGTCTTGGTTAGATGGCAGGGAAGGCTATGCAATTACCTTGTGGCCCTGAATGAATAATCTCTACTAGTTGTGGCTAGAGAGAGGCACCAAAGTACTTGGAGACACAAAGACATAAATGTGAATAGAGCTTAATTTTTATTGGAGAAAGTAAAATGGAATATATACTGTGTAGCTTTACCACAAACAGTACATGGACAGTAGGATCCCTTGCCACCAGTATTAGTGGGGCAAGCGAGCTGCAAAGAATCAGGAAACCAAACAATTTTATTTCCCAGTTTGGATACAACCTCATTTTGAGGGGAAAAAGCAAAATAGAGAGATTTATCCTCAAAATAACCCATCAAAGGCAAAATTGAAACATGGTGAATGGCGGCATTCATGGCATGTATCATAACAAACCAGCTCACAAAGTTGGACTCTGGAAACCCTAAAAATAGCAAAACTGTTTCCCCATTTCCAATTTTTCCTTAACCATTTCAAAGTTAATGTAGCATTTGAAGAGCCCAATTCTTATAGCCTACCATGATAGTCTCTATGCAGCTATCTTTTTTTTCTAATAGCGCAAATAAAGCAATTTAGTTAAAACTTCCACCAAGTTTTGGATTTTCATAAAGATCATTTTCCTTCCTCTTGGTTGGATAACTTTCAGATGATCAAAATATTATCACAAACAATCAGTCTCTGCCTGTGTTTTGGGGGATGCTGATATCAAATATATTCTAAGTTTGGTACCCACCAGTGCAATCATAAAGATCAACCTATACAGTTTCTTGGGCCCACATGCCATTAATGGCATTTCTCTCAAAAAGGTGGACAGTTTCCAACTAGAAGGATCAGCCCTGGACCCTCCTCCATTAAAGCTGCTGACCCTGCAGGGGCCTGGACCGCCCGCCCATGCTTTTTGTGGCTGGCCAATGAGCAAACAGACCCCAACATAGAGTTGAAACTTATTGGTTGTGTGTACAGAAAGTTAACCTATACTATCAAAGGTGCTTAATAAGTGCACAACTATTACTGTCATGGTTGATAATCTACCAGAATGAGATATTGATGCTCAGCTTAAAAGTAAGCCCGACCCTGGCATTGATGGATTAGCAGAAGCTGGGACGGTCTGGCCATTTTTTGAGGTCAACCAATAAGCAAGCTGCGGGCCAGGATTTTATCTGATTTGCTCAGATGAAAGTATCCTACCAAGCACCTGGAAATAAGTCAAAAGAATGAATGCAGTAATCATAATGGGTAATAAAGAGCCTACCTCTGAACCATTGACAAAACATCAGGATATGGTCATTTCACAACTAGAGGAGGCCCATCATAGAGAGCAGCACAACTCATGAACTCTCAACCCGGATGAACCAAACATGGCTCAGTTGCCTTTTGACCAAAATCAAGCCAACTTGGCAAACAGACTTTGCTTTTCAAGAACAGAGAATCGTCCTTGAAGCAGTATTGGCATTTTTAAACAGATGGGATCATGGGAGCTTGGTTCTAAAAATTTATCACATATTTAGTTTTGGTTGCTTCCTCTTTGCTAAAGTTCTAACAGAAAATCTTGGCCTGTTGTCCCACCTGTTCACAGAAGATCCTGTCATCTTGGGACATGTTTTATTGTCCACTAGGTGCACCTTATAACCCAGTATGTTTCTTTGAGTATCCCATCAAGCCTGAGTACAAGGAGTTTACCTTGGACAATGTACTTTGTTTGACTGGCTGGCTAGACTGAGAATCCCAGAGGAAGCCTATCATGAAGGGGCTTGGTGCAAGCATCTGGCTGCACTATTCTGTGAAAGATACATTCATTTCTCAGCCTACCAAACTGAAATGAAACCTCCTCCTACACCAAACCTGACCATTCCCCCCCACCCAGACCCCTCATCACCCTCTGCCAACCAATATATATGCATAGTCTATATCACTCTTTCAGGTTTTGTTGTCACTATGATACCCACTGCTGGCCCCTGAGCCCTGGTAGGCTTCTCAGCCTCTTACCTCTTCAGGTTAGCACCCCTCCTATGGTGGGCCTAACCTCTTCCTGACAACCTATATCAGCTGCCAAGGCTGATGGGCCCTCTACCTGGATGCGGTACCCTGGCATCATGTGCCACGTCAGCTGAGGCCTTGTAATTTCAGCTGCTGTCTCCATAATTTTGGGGCTTCTCGGCCCATCCTTCTAAACACCTTCACAGCTTGTTGGTCACTGGCCCCCATTTGTAACAACAATGAGCGAAAAAACGTAACCCTGGATGTATTGGGAGAGAGCATACTCCTGGGTAATGCTCTGGGGGAAGTCAGGGAGTTGGTGGAGGTTGTGGCAACTGGATCGGTGGACTTGGTGACCATATGGGCAACCTTACTGACCCAGGGACCGACTGGTTGGTCGGCTGGTGTGAATGAAGGCATGGCGGTATTTTATTAAGAACTAGACGGAACTACGAGGAATGCCCACCTTGTCGATTTCTTTATCAGGGAGGTTTAGTCCATTCAATAGCCTGCCCATGAATTTCGGTTCCCTTAAAATGGAGCCGGGAGATTTTTTAAGTGGGCTAGTGTTTACCAAAGGAATCGGTGTGGGCCTGGCGTGGATCATTTGGCTTCCTATTTGGGATAGCTTGGAATAGAATTTCTTTTGGATTTGCTGTATCTATGGCTTGAAGTTTTGGTGGTTGGTTTGAAAATCCCACGTTTCAGGCTATTAAACAGTTCAGGTTGTCTTCGATTCATTGGAATCCAAGAAAACGTTGCATTGTACGCTGGGATCCCACATCTCTGATGCATCTATCCCCATTCGACTGATAAGTTTTATCTGACGCTAGCTAGATTGTTGCACTCGAGATTTAGGGGGATAATTTAAATAAATCCGAAGGGTTTAAAGGAAATGGTCGTTTTGTTTAAATGTTTTATTTTTGTAGCTAAACTGCTCGCATCTCTGGTTGTACCTCATACATGTTGGGTTTGATAACCCCACGCTCGCCAAACAGGTTCCAATTCTGCGGTAGCTTAATTATCAGAAAGGTATAAATAAAAGCGTAGCAAATGGATAGATTTTTAATAAATCATGCTGTCTAAAAAATCGGGTAGATGATTATGTATTAGAAGTTGAAGCTTTAAGCAAGCCGAGACAATTCCGATATGCTAGCCACATTAATTAGATCTGTTGACTGTCGTAAAATGAGAAATTATGAACAATTATACCTGTTGATGGCCTGGGCACACTTGTCATGGAGCCCAAGCCAGAACCCGTTCCTATTACCATGGCCTTTGGCTGATTTGTTGGGAAGATGCATGAGGTTCACAAAACTTAGGCTAAACTCTTCTCAGCCAATGATTTGTTCAAGAATCTCCTGCAATCTTTGTGCAAGGACCATTTTCTAGCTGCAACTTTGAAGCAAGCACTGGGTTAGTGAGCTCGGGAAACCAGTGAAGTATTGATTCTGAAAAGGGGTTTTGGTTAAGAATTAATGTTTAAGTAAAACCTACAATCTATGTAAAGGGGATTGACCCCGGTTCGTGCATAACAGTGCTGGGTAGATTATTAAGTGATATACAGCAGAATCGCATTAAGATTCGGGTGGGATTCAAGGTGGTGCAATTCAGACCACATGATCCGGGTTCTTACTACGTCATAAACACAGCTTTAATGACAAATTGAATAGACCCATTCGTATGATGGATTAGGTTACCTCATTGGTGTACTAAATTGATAAACCCTTTACCCCAAAAGCTTAATCACCGCTGTGATGAATCATCAATTGGATGAATTGATTCCTGGACAAGTACTGTTCCAAAAAGCCAAATCTATAGCACCAACTTGGATGTAATATGATATTTCTAGTAAACAGCAGTGACATTGGGGAACATCACATATTTAAATGAAGTGTTTAGCGTTTTCAATTACAAATGAAGCTTAGTTTATTGGCTGTAGCTCTTCCTTTGATAGCGGAGTGCGTAAAGTTTCGCCTCGATGTGTCCCGCCATCGTGGTTACGGCGCACCCACCTTCTTAAATCGACGCCCAAACAGGATTTGCTTCCGCCGCGTCAAGAAGTCAAACAACACTTCCTCAAGCCAACAGCCAAAGTACGATAATGCAGCACCCAAGGAGAAGGGCCCCTACAACGAATCACCTGAAACGGATGTCTCCCCAGATATAAACCAGATGCCAAAATACGAAGCATCAGACGACAAGAAAAATGAACAACCCAAGGATAGTGACCATTCAAACCAGATGCCAAAATACGAGGAAACCACTCAAACCAACAGCCCAAAGAAGAAACACCTGCTTATCCGGGAACAACCAACAAAGATACTTATGATGACGGCAACAAGGGCAAGTTCAATTTCGATTCTCCGGCCCCTCCCCCAGGCGGCTGTGTGGCAACTCCAGCCCAGAACGGCACGGATACCAAGCTAAAGCCCGCTGACCCCGATAAGAACTACGACGTAAAGGGCATGGATGTGTGGCTGATGTTGAAGATGGTCAACCACGCCCGTGGAAAGAAACCCCTGAGGCTCAACGACAAGCTGATGATGGCGGCTAAGAAGCATGCCGAATACCTTGCCAGCCAGACCGAAATGTTCTTGGATCATGCCGGCCCAAGCGGATCGATGCCATGGGACCGGTGCAAAGCTGAAGGGTATCTTCCCAACCTATGCGCCGAGAACATTGCTGTCGACTACTCAGAAGAGAAGGTCATGGACGCGTGGCTCAAATCTTGCGGCCATTACAACAACATCATGGATATGGGGAACCAGGAAATAGGGATCTGGCGTACTGGCGACAAGTGGGTCCAAGTGTTTGGCAAGGGAGAGAGCGATGACCCCAGCCAGGCTATCCCCGATACGCTGAACCCACTTCAACACAACCCAGCCAAGGGATACGCTCCCAAATATGGGTATTCCCCCGCCAACACTATGAACCCGCTTCAACAAAGCCCAGCTACGGGATACGCCCCCAACTATGGGTATTCCTCCGCCAACACTATGAACCCCATGCAGTCCAACAACGTTTATTCCTCCGCAAACACAATGAACTCCATGCAGTCCAACAACGTCTATCAGTAAACCAATCCTTCTTCCATTCGATACCAATACACATCCAAAACCAATTAAATCTTTGGAACCATAGTCTCTTTACAACAATTCTTAGCCATACCCCTTAAAAGAAACCATGTAGCCATTATTGATTAACATAAGTTATCGTGCTGATACAGCAGTTGTAATTGCAGCATACCAACCCTAACCATTTAAACAACCCAACTGGGCAGGACAACTTTACAGAGTCTTGAGATTTTAAAGCCTTAGAAGAGATCAAAAGTTATTGCCCTCTCCAGCTCTTGGGGACAGCATCCCGGAGGACACAGCAGGGAATCTTTTCAACAAACATTCAAGGTTCCAAGCTTGCCTTGGGTCAGCCTTCAGGGCAAAATCATCACCAGGTACCTTAATTTCCTGGGATGCAAGAAGAGGGATTCCTTTTGGCAAAACAGAATGGAAAAGGCTTGAAGAGTACAAAAGCCAACACAAGTTTGGATAAGCTTGTCTTTATTGGGAGAAATGATTCTACTTATATAGTAGACAAGGGTCAATGATCACTCATTAGGTAGACAGAGTGGCATAGGGGGTCACATTGGGGTGAGGTCATAGCAGGATCAGTTAAGGGCAGGTGTGGTATTCCAGAATGGGTGGACATTGATGTTGACCCATTTATGGAAGGCACACAATTTTTCAAGCCAAAAGCGGAACCAACCAAATCTCTGCCCATATCACTATTTATAGGCCATATCAAAATAGGATTAATGGCGCAATTTCTGGCATTTCCCCCCTCAAGATCAGACACTGTGAGTTGATATTTGCGGAGGAAGTTGGAGTGAACTCGGGAAAAAGGATGGCCAGATAACAGCAGCTTCACAGTATGCTTGACGCCCTTCTTAAAGGTGGCTTCACAAGGACCAACCCAGAGGGAGTCTAGCTTGAGGTCCTACCTCCAGTACGGTTCTGATAATGGAGAGCTAGGTCATCTACTTATACTCAGGGAGGAGGCCCATAAACTATTAGAAGGTGAGAGCTCTAAAGCCTTGACCTTATAGGCCGTTGAGTATGTAGTTTCCTGAATGCCAATGATGCAATTAGTCAAGCCCTTGGCATGGGTTCAGGGCTGGCAGACGCATCAGCTTTAATCAAAGGTGGTCCCAAGGTTGGAGGGGCTCTGGCTTCACGTCCATACAACATGGCAAAGGGGATTATCCAGCACCAGTGTCTACTGAGCCGGTTAGCAAAGAGGGCAGCGGGGAGGAACATATCCCAACTGGCGGCGTGTGAGGGGGTGAGCTTCCTCATAATGGACACAAGGGAGGGATCTGCTGGATTGACTGTCCCATTGGTAGACAGATTATATGGCTCAGAGAAAGACTGGTAAGTTCCCATAGCCTTTTCAATAGACAGGGTGAGGTGGGCATTGAAGTTGGTACCATTATCAGAAAGTAGGACTTGCAGGCACCCGTGTCAAAGGAGATATCTTTCAACAAGAAATTTGCAGCAGCCTTGGCAGTTATATCTTTTGAGCTCTGGCTTCAACCCATTTGCTAAAATGGTCTACAGCTACCAAGATAAAACAACACCATGACCTAGAACAAGGGAGTAGCCCAATAGCACCAATACTCAAAGTGTGGAAGGCATGCTTAAGCAGGATAAGCCTGAACTGGTGCTGGGATGTTCAAGGGTGGTGGGGTTGACAGAAATGACAGGGTGCAAGGACATCAGGGATTGGGAGGCGCATATTCTCCCAGTAGAAGTTCTTGCATAACCATTCATGAGTTTTTACTTTACCCCCATGCCCAGTGTCAATATGGGCTTGGAGGATAATGGCTATTCTCATAATAAGGCAAACTTAGGGCAGATAGGTATTTTTGACCTTCTTGAAGAGTTGTCTATCTCAAATTACACTATCCCTTGATAGGGTCTGTAGTGCCAATTGGATGTCTTCTGGCTCAGTAGTCCAGGAGTCAGGGTATCCTATTAACTCGTATAGACAATCAGCATTGGCAGGATAGATGGCCAGTATAGACATTCTAGAAAGCCCACTGGCGTTCTGATATTGAGCTCCAGGCCGGTGTACTACAGTGAAATCATACCCTTGTAAGTGCAGGGACAACAAGCCAGTTGACCTTCAGGTTCTTTTAGCTGTTGTAGCCACTTAAGGGAAGAGTGGTAAGTGACTATTGTAAAGTGGGTCCTGTAGATGTAGTGTTGAAACTTCTTCACAGCATGTAGCACAGCTAATCATTCCTTCTCAGTGATGCTATAGTTATTCTAATGGTTGTTGAGGGCATGTGAAGAATATGCCGCAGGTTGATCTACACCCTCATTTTCTAGCTGGGCTAAGATTGTGCCCACAGCTACCCCACTGGCGTCAGTGTATAAGATGAGCTCCTTGTCATAATTGGGATAGACTAAGATGGGGGTCTCTTTGAGCTTGGCCTTTTGTGCCTTGAAGGATTGGGTCATTATTTTTCTTGTTATGCCTAGGCGCCAGATTTATTATTTTATAACTTAATCACATTATTCATATTCTAATTATTCAGAAAGCTTAAAATACAACCAATCCCAAAACTCTAATTGATCTTGGGCCTAGATGATTTTTTTTTTATAAAAAAAGTCATCAATTTTAGAATCAAAAAGTGCAACTTATAGTATTATTGAAAATATCTTAAGTGCTACTACAAAGAACAAACCAAAAATATTTATGATGAGTTGCATGGGAGAGTAATAGCAGCCCCAAAGCTATAAGTGCTATTACCCTATCTTTGGCTCATCATAAATATTCTTAGTTTGTTTCAGAAAAAAAAGGTTGTTGTTTTTGAAAGACTGGTAACTCTATTTAAAATACACCCTCTAGTAAGCTGCCCTACTTCATGAACTTGCCCTAGTGCACCACTAGCATCTTCTGATATTTTTGTTTCTCTGGTATCATCACATGATTTCAAATGATAAGTTATCTCAGAATATTCTGATAAACTTTCAAATGTTAGAGGTGAAGTGTATAACTTCTCATCTTTCATCAAATATGAAAGATTGATGTGCAGATTTTAACTTCAAGCTCTCTTTTTATAGGCCTAACTTTTCTTTCATAAATATAAAAGAATGACTTTTGAGAAAAATTTGAGCCTGATAGTACTGATTTATATAATTCTTTTCTTTTTTCTTCTTGCTCAAAAATATTTTTAAGATCATTAATATTTTTAATATAAAGCTCATTTTCTTTTTTCTTTAATATTTTTGATATTACACCAAAGTGACCATCAACAATGCTTTTTCCATGACATTCCACAAAACAATTATATTTTATAGAACCCTTAATATATTTAGGTGCCTCTTTAAATAAGTAATATAAAAATTCATATGATCTAAAATGATTTCCATTATCAGTCCACACTTTTATATTTTTTATTTTTTTAAATATATCTAATTTAAGAAGACTTATTAGACATTCACCTGAAAATAAAGAATCTTGTGATAATATTTGAGACAGAAAATCATGATATTCATATTTGGTTTTATTGTTTTCTTTAAAAACTAATGCAAACCCTAATAATGAGATAGGCTTTTTTGAATAAAAACAATTATTGGTCTAAATTGGACCACTTCCAACCTTTAAGTTTTCCTTATAATCTATAACTACAACACAAGACTCATCATCTAATTCATAAATATCTTTTTATATTCACTATTTTGATGAACATAAAAGTCTTGGTGCTGATTAATAGTCTTTAAGTCATTGCCCATAGATTATGGTAATGGTAAGTTTTTACCTTCACATTCTTCCTTCTTTTTTTCCAGTGAATTTTTGAAATTACAAATATTGCACATATCAGTTTGTTTTTTACTTTTTATTATATTTTTAGGAATTAATTTATAGTAAGTAGAAATTGAAACTGAAATTTCATTTTTCATTTTCATATTTTCATATATTTCATTTTTTGTTTAAGTAGAGAGTATTTAATTTCAGTTGAGTAATTACTCATCTCTTTTTCTATATTTTTATAAATTTTTTCTGGCACTTTTTTTGTAAACTGGCTTGTTTCAAAAAGATTTTCCAGCAATTTTTTAATTATTTTTTTAGTTATTTCTTTTTTTAATGAATAGTTTTATTTTTTTGGCTTTTTTTGTTTAAACTTACATTTTTATTTTTATTTATTTTTCTTGAGTATTCAAACTTGCTTTTGGTTATATTAAAACCCATATCATTAAGCTCTTTTAAAGAGTAACTGGAAGTAACCAGAGATCGCAAGGCTGGGAGATGTTTTGGGGAGAAGATTTCATGAGATCCTTTAAGTTTTCAATGAACTCATTGTCTTTTTGAATTCAAATAGTTGGCAGGAACTGAGCTTTCCCAAATTCAGTTTGAGTAAGGAAGTGCTAGTGAAATTATCAAGATCATCTTCAGTAATAAAGAGGAATGCCTTTTTTAACATTGCAATTCTCTCTCTTTTTGTTGAAGCTCCTAAGGAAAAAAAGGGTAGCATGGCAGAAGTAAATTTAACTGAGGACATGGTAGTATTTTGAATCTGTATTTAGTTCAGATCTCTGAAGTGCGCCTTAATGTTGGAGTAGTCATGATCAGAATGTGGCCTTTGAATGGGGTCTTTTGGATTAGAAGCTTTGTGGTGCTTTAGCTCTTATATACCAAGCTAAATGACACCATTCTGAAAGAAATGGTGTGATAGCTTTTATTATAGTTTGAACTTGAATTTATGTTTGCAGAATTGATTAAATACCCAGTTTTCATGCACAAGTGATGCATGTGAAGCAGCTAAACATTTTTATTACATCATATCCTCTTTGTAATCAATGCAAATCAATTAAAATGATGTATTCAGTTAATTGTAACTCTTCTGCATATTTTTAAAATGATAAAATATTAAAGAATTCCATTTAAAGAATACTTAATTTGAGGTTCAAAGCTCACTTGAACCTTAAAATTAATCTAAACAGTGATAAAAACATCCTAACTTCAAACTGCCATAAAATACTAAATAATTGAGCTTTTTAAATAAAATAAAATGCAAAAATAAAGCTCTCAATCTTATCTTTAATTTTGTTAAATAAAAAAGATACTCTTTATTAAAAAAGAGTTTTTATTAGCTTTGAAGTGATCTACTTTATATCATTAGATAGAATCATGTAATAAAATCTGGATTATAATCTTTTAAACTACTTTTGCTTTAATATTGAGCATATTATACACATTAAAAATTTTACACCAATAGAAAGATGGGATCTTTAGCATCATTTTGATAGTTTACAATGTAAAAAATATTAATTTTTTCTTGAGTTATTAATGTTTTAAATATAAAATGTGTATTTAGTTACTTTTTCAAAATTGAACTGTGTTATGCTGCGACTTGAGCAGCATGTGCATTAGAAAATGGCCTAATCCCTAAAATAATGACCCATATGTTTAAATGAGGGTTTATATTTGGGATCAATGGACGGCAAGGTAGATTGGCTGTTATCACCCTGATTGAGAACATTAATGAGGGAATCACCCTCAAACTCAGATTCTGCAGCTGGTTGTCTAGCCCAGAGGAGTCAAAGGCTTTTCTCCAGGGTGTCTAGAGTAGAGCTGGTTTGACCACTGACATCCCTGGCAGTATTGGCAACAGTTCCAAGTTCATCAACCTGTGTCTGGTGTACTTCCAAAGTGCCCACAATTCCATTGAAATAAGTTTCTAAGGAGGTAGCCTGTGCTGTCAAAGGGGCCACCTGCTCATTCACTGTTTCTGTCAAGCAAGTAAGGTTCTGCACTTCTTGCTCCAGAGCGGCCTGTTTGCCTGCAATGTCATTTGTTACCGCGGTCATGTGGTCAAAAGCAAGGGCACAGTTGACACAAGTTTGACCTTTCTAACCAGGACAGCATCTATGGTTGATATGGATGGGGGTGTCAGGAATCTCTGCCTCTCTTTCATCACCT
Organism: Entomophthora muscae; assembly: GCA_014839935.2. Classification (NCBI taxonomy): domain Eukaryota; kingdom Fungi; phylum Entomophthoromycota; class Entomophthoromycetes; order Entomophthorales; family Entomophthoraceae; genus Entomophthora; species Entomophthora muscae. The sequence continues at coordinate 207,123 of QTSX02000759.1, read as the reverse complement.
TATTTATAGAAGGGATCCTCTGGATCAGAAAGGCGTTGACATAGATACTCAATCTTGCCCTGCTTCATAGCTACTTGGTCAGTCAATGAGGAAATGCAAGGGTTGGGAATAGGGTTGACTGGAGGAGGTTTCTGAAAGAGGCTTAGAGTCAAGTAGTGGCTTTAAGTTCAGCAATGGCTTCCCATACCTTAGCTTCAAAGGCAGACAGGACCTCAATAGGAGGAGCAGGAGGAGACACTTCAATTGAAGCTACTCTATTGTCAACATAGTTTTGAACCTGACACAGAGTTTTTCCTAGTGCAGCCTAATCCAACCCATATTGTTGGTGCAGATGATGGCCCCAATTATTAATCTGGGCCCCAACCAACTTGAGTTGTGAATTGATATGCTCCTAAAATTGGTTGAGATCATTAACTAAGGCCTCAAAATCTAAATAATACTTTAGGAGAGTTGCTTCTATCCGCCTGCATCATGTAGCTTGAATGTTGTCTAGTTTGCACAGTTGATCTTCAATGTACCTAGGGAGAAGGAGCAAAGTGAGTTAAAAAATGAGGTTAAGTATTTCTGGGATGCCAATGAGTCATGTTGGTTTTCAGAAATACAGGCAAAAAGGCTATGAGTCCACTCCTGGTAGGCCATGTTTTGTGCATGGTTATTAGAGACAACAGTAGCCAAGAAGTCAGGAGTTAGTTCTGAGATCCTAAAGCCAACTATAAATGAACTAAAGCGGGCTGGATGAATTGGTTGATCAGCACACCAAAAGTCTCCATAAACTCCATTAGAGCGGGGGACCAAAGTCCAGCAGAAAGGAGTACAGATCTTTGGAGGCATATCCAGGTTGGAGGTCAGAAATGGTATACATTGCCATGGTGCATGTGTGAAGGAGGGAGTGTGTGGTTTTACATTCTTATTAACAATTAAGAGAGAAAGCTGGAAGGGGGGCCCATACAGGCCTGGGAGATAGCACCATTACCATTGATAAGGAGCGGGTATTGGTTATCTTCTTCAAGCAGAGGACTAGAAGCTTTGGGTTGTTTGGGTACTTCAGAAGCAAAAGGGGAAGGAACAGATAATGTGTGGGGATCAGAGTAACCAAGGGGCTTGCAGCCCCTGTAGTGAGCACCATTTTTTTGTGTTTGGCTCCTGGGGACAACATCCAGAAGGACACAGCGGGAAATCTTTATAACAAAAGATTCTAGGTTAAAAGCTAGCCTTGGATTAGCCTTCAGGGAAAAAATTAAGGGCACAAAGCCTTAATTTCCTGGAATTTGAGATGGGGTTTTTTTTGGCAAAAAGGAAAGGAAAAAGCTTGAAGAATATTAGAGACAACACAAATGTAGATAATCTTGTCTTTATAAGGAGAAAAAATTCTACTTAAATAGTAGACAAGGGTCAAAGATTACTCATAAGGTAGACAGAGTGGCAGAGGGGGTCACATTGGTTTAGAATCATACCAGGTTCAGTTGCAGCTGGTATGGCAATCCATAATGGGTGGACATTGAAGTCAACCCATTTAAGGAAAGAAAGGATTAAAAAAGTTGAAAGCAAAACCAACCAAATATTTGCACATATCACCATTCAAAGGCCATATCAAAATAGCATTATTGGCGCAATTTCTGACACGCTTCAAGACACTGCCCAAATTATAATACCAGTTTCAATCACACAACCTTTCAAATAATGATCACTGTATATTGTGGGACTAATGCCTGGTAATAATAAAGGCAAAAATTACATTATAACAGCTATTGACTATGAAAAAAGGTTGCCTGTAGCACAAGCTACAAAAAAACACAAAGGCAATGGTGTGAGAAAATTTATTGGTAAAGAAATCATAGCTAAGTTTGGCAAACCTGACCTCCTGGTTACAGGTGGAGGAACCAAACTTAAAACCATCAACACCAATATCTACCACACCAAGAATGGAAAAATCAACCACATCCTGTCCCTATCACCCACAAGCAGACAGAAGAGCTGAAAGACTAAATAAGCTACCAGTAAAGGCACTCAACAAGTTATCTGCTAATAATCCAAAAGCCTGAGTTAACAAGCTACCAACAGCACTCATGGTGTGCAGAACACAAGTTAACCAAAATATGAGCAAAAGCCTCAAGAACTTGTCTATGGGTATAAGCCTGCTCTTGTTAGCACCACTGCAGGACCACATTTACCTCTATCTAATAAGTTACCAGACAAAAATGACCCTGATTTACATTTTACCAGGAAGGACCAAGAGGACAAGGGGGAAAAGATGAGATAGAAGCAATCCTACTACAACAGGAACACTTCCAAGTCAGGGAAAAGATCTGGATTGTTAATCACAACATGCACAAATTGGACCCAGGATTATGAGGACCAGGCATTGTCATGGAAGTCAAATCAAACAACACCTACCTCATCAAAGGCATTGATACTTGAAATAATCTAAAGCACACACACCATGACTGCCTCCACCTATGTAAAGCAAGAAAAGCGCAATGTAACTCCCAGCTCCTTGTACCCAACACCAAACTGGATTAATACCAAGCTGTGAACCCAACATTCTCAAGAAAATTTCCAAGTTTCCACCTTCCAGCACCCCAGAGGGGATGTTGCAACATCTAAAATTACTCACTCTTGGGGAATTAATTTCCCAAGTAACTCCCTGAATGATTTCCCAACTAATCATTAAGTAGGGGGCACTCTTATCATTTGCCCAACTATTACGGGAATCAAACAATCAGGATTCTAAGCGGAACACAACTTGAATAAGCCTTGTGACTTAAGAGGAACATTACTCAGATAAGCTCCATGACCTCCATGACGTACATGGACAGTATATGGCTTATTATGATATTATATATTATCCTATATTCATATCCAATAAAGTATCATTTTCTTCTTAATTTTCCCCTTTATCTTGTTTATTATACTTACCAGAAGTATATAATTGACACAGGGATGACATAGTAATCCAAGTTTCTTCACAACTAATAAGCTCTATTTCTCTGGTGTGATCTTCTGGGCCATAAATTATGATCTCCTCTCAGGTAAACTCCAAATAGTCTGAATTTGGAAAATACTCTGTAAAATGAACCAGGCTTTAGGGACCTCCTGGAGGACAGAATAATTTGAGTGGTTGGTCCACATTTTCTTTGGCTTGGTGAGAAACAGGAACGGACCTAGTGAGATCAAATTGGAAATAGTAAAGTGCTAAAAGTATATAGGGTAAGACCTGTGTGAGACAAAGGATCATAACCTGGGTATAAGTATGCTCATCAAAACTGTGAAAACTTTTTTAAATTCTTGTGGGCTGTGTGATAGCATTTACCAGGGTTTAGAAATACTTGATGGCGTCCAAAATAGACAATTCACCATTGACTGTGCTGGGACAGGAAATCTAAACTTCCTTTTTTAGACATGGGATTTGTCATCATTTTGGCAGCTCTTGTTCTTGGGGAATTTTATGCAGTACTCTATTGGTGGTGGCCCAAGTTATTACAGGAAAATTGCTTGTGTTGACACTTGTGGCGGATCCAGGTCCATTCAGTCCATCTCACCATTATCCTGCCCTTGACTCTTATTCCCATTACCTTCCTTTGACAAAGCTTCAAAGAGCTTTTTCTATAGAGAGGCAATTTTATTAGACAATGCTTTGTTATCATCCCGCCAACAGGCCATGATCTCAACGCTCTTTTTCTCCCTTGTCCTTAAAGCCTAAATTTCACAATTTGCCTTTGCTTTCACTTGCTGTAATATTTGTCCCATCCTACTAACAGGTTCCAGGAATCCCACACATAGATTTGGTTTCCTTGGGAAGGAGTCCCTTCTTTTGCAAAGTAATCAGAATATAACTCTTCAAACGCAGCCTTTACTTCCACCAAGGACTCCTCAGGCACAGTCTTGGTGACCTCCAAGCTTGCCCAAGCTTCCTCCAACAAACTTGTAGGAACCTCTTTCCTGGCAGCAGTGGTTTCTACGCAAAGTACTCCAAATTTGGCCCTTTCAAAATTTAATAAAGAAGACATAATAATTGAAAAGGTAGTTTAGAGGGAAAGCATTGAAATTGACAATATATCTTTATTAAAGTGTAGCTGTTTTTGCTTATATACCATTCAGGGCATATTTGGCTGAAATCCCCTCCAGTTCCTGAATCAACCTATGATTCATCTCACGTGATCTATGACGTTTGAGTCATCCAAACCTAGATCTTTACCTAAAAGATCACCATTATTTCTCAACCTATGAGAATCAACCTACAATGGGAAGAAGTCACCTGACTCCATTCATCCCAATGTACCAATTCAGTATGGAGCTTCCTCATCTCCCAGCGCCAAAACCCTGTGGATTAAACACCTCAAAGCTCAGCAATTAATGTTCCAACTGGGAACCAGCTGATTGACTCTGAACTCCTAGGTATCCTTGCCTTTATTTAGTTATCTTCACATTTAATGGTTTTTTGCCTTAAAACCCATTAAAACGCTTCAAAACTCAAACCAGGCGCCACTGCAGCGCCCAGGAACTTCCCCAGGCGGCGCCCCAGCAGCTGAAAAAAGTTGATAGCGGCGCCTTGGCGCTTTTAACCCAATGAATTTGCCAAAGCAGCGCTTTTAACCCAAAATTTGGGGGTTTACTTATGGTTGAACTTAACCAAACTTCTTGACATAGTCAAGACATTTTTACCAATATAATTAAATTCTCATTAATTATATTCCTGTGTATCTATTTATTAATATTCACAATTAATTAAACCGTTTTTGAGACACCCAGTCTCCCAGATTGACTCGGCCAATCTTGCCTTCTGTTCTTTTATTGAACCTAGATATCCAGTTTTCAGGAATCTTTACCTTAAGACTTCCAATCCAACCTATCTACATGCAATAATCAGAAAACAGAGATAACTTTATATTTTGGAGCATTTATTTGGCTAAATACTCAATAGTGACTGTTGTATGGTCACAACACTCCTATTGACTAGGCTAAGAGGACCCTTCAGAAGGCAGGCTCTGATCACAGAAGGTGCTGTACTGGTGGGTTTTGAAGGTTCCTTCAAAGTTGAATCTATTTCTGATTTAACCCTTAAAACACAGGCAGCTGGGCCTGCAGGCTGGTGGCCCACAGGGTCCTGGGGGTTGAATTTCATAATTAGGGTTTATCCTTGCTAATTGATAGCAGGAATTTTGTCACTCATGACAATACCTGAAGAGGGTTTTAAAATCCATAAACTTTAGGTTTGAATAATTTCTAATATTTAAGTTAATAGACTATTTTCTTGTTTGATTCTATATATTAAATAATTCTTGGTAACTTTTTATTGATTTTGTAATATTTTTTTATAGTTCAGGGCTTTAATTTTTTGTGATTCAAGAATTTAGCTGTTTTTGTTTGCTACCAAAATTTAAGCATAATTTTTATATATAATCTATGTTTTTATTAACTTTCAAAGTTAGCAATTGATTAAATTTAAAGTTTTTTTAGGAAATTGATTTGCTTTTTATTTGTATTTAATTAGATTGATATAAGGGCTATTTAGTTTTTTGTTGACAGAAACTTTTTTGATGGAATAAAAAATGACAGAATATCTGTCTGCCCTGATTTTATGGCAACTATAAGCTACAATTTATTTGGTGCATAAGCTATTTATATAATATTAGGGACAATAAAGGTTGGTAAAGAGCCCTAATTACCCAATTCAACATGCTTGGATTACTTTGAATTGCTATTATTCCCTTTTTTTGTTGCAACATCTTTGATTACTCCCTCTCAGGAAATTATTTCCCCAAAAAATCATAAAGTTAGCGGCACTCTTATCAATTGCCCATCTAATACAGGATCAAACCTTTTTCATAAGCAGATCATTAATTGGACAAGCCCCATGACTTCCATAAATTACATAGACAACATGTGGCTTCTCAGAATACTATTTGGCCCTCTATATTCATATCAATAAAGTATTATTTTCTTCTTAATTTCCCCTTTATTTTGTCTTATATACTTCCAAGAAGTATATGTTTGAAATTAGGTGTAAAAGGTTTATCTGGCCAAATTATACTGGTAATATCCAGAAAATATGTTTATGTAGATTGCCATATTTAATTGGCATTCAGCCTAATTGGGGGATCTTTAAAGCTCTTAAATGACCTATTTTGCATTACATGGTAAATTAATCTGGATGTCATTTTTACATGGCTATTATTTGTCACATCAGATCTGCTGATATACAATTGATGATATTTTTCTCTTATAAACATGTCCCTATTTATGCTTGTCCTAATATCTGGCTTACTAATTGATTGGGGCTACATTGTACCACCACTGAAAAAAATTGAATTTTGCCCAGAATTTTCTAAGATGTGGTTTCTATATATATTGTTGATTATATACTTCTATAAAGTATAATAAACAAGATAAAGGGGAAATTAAGAAGAGAATGATACTTTATTGGATATGAATTTATGTTAATATATGATATCATGGAAAGTCACAAACTGTTCATGTACATCATGGAAGTTATGGGGATTATCTGAGTAATGTTCCTCTTAAGTCATGAGGCTTTTTCAAGTTGTGTTCTTCTTAGGATCCTGAATGTTTGATTCCCATGATAGATGGCTGAATGATATTAGTGCCACCAACTTAATGATTAGTTGGGGAATCATTCAGCAAGTCACTTGGGGAATTAATTTCCCAAGAGGGAGTAATCAAAGATGTTGCAATAATATATATCTAAATATAATTGAAAATCTGCAATTTGAAACAACAGAAAAAATTCAATTTATTTTCTGAGGGTGGTATACTGCAGACCCACTGATTTATCCATAATTTACCATTTATTAACTTTCTCTGCTTTTACTTTTTAAAATTCAGCTCATATAGTTGTAGGCTGGGGTGATTTAACCACCCTCACAGCTTTGAAATCTGCTACAATGTAGCTGCCAGACCTACAGAAATATTTAATCTGCTCTATTTGCTACCCAGCTTCAAGTTATTGGTAACATATGTTTTTATCCTTCTTCTTGGGTAGATGATTTTCAAAGTTAAATCACATCTATTGTATTGCCAGAAATGTTTGATCTTTGATGCATACTGGGGTCATGTTACAGTCTCCTCATTGCACAGCTCATTATTAGCAAATGGTCTCAGTTACTGTTCATAGCTTTCCAACTATAAATTTTCCCCTGATCTTTCTGTCTCTAGATTATATTAACCCATATCTTGAAAGACCAAATGATTTCCTTGGATGATTTGAATTTAATCAGTAATCAATATTTGACTGGCTCATAGCCAGTATCCTTTTCATGACCTAAATTAACCCCTAATGCCCCTGATCTTGACAGCAAAGGTGTCAAGTATGCAGGGATGAAATAAAAATCAAGGTTGAAGTTGGCTATTTTCTGATAATGACTAGCAATAGTAAATGGTTAAATCAGGAGTTGATCTATATAAACAGGGATGATGTAAGGAACATTCCTGACATTACAATGGTAGCAACAATTTTTTCACCTATCTGGGCAAAAATAACCCTACAGACAAAAAAACAGCATCCTCAATATTGTCAACAGTTCCCCTTTATTTGGGATAACAGCTGCTTCAATCCAAATTTATATTAACAAGCCCCCCTTGAGGACCCTACAAGCTAGCCAGTCCCTGCCCATGCTCCTGCTCCTACCAGCCAGAAAACTACCCACCATGCAGCCCACTCCCCTACTCACTGCTAGTTGGCTGTTCCTAAGCTGGCCTGGGTATCACCAAATTAGGAAAGCTCTCAAATGGCCCCCCAAAATGCAAGATATGTGGGATTTAGGGGAACCCAAATGTGCCTTAAAAAGGAAATCCCACAATTCCTGGGGCGCAGGCTCTGATGCTGGCCTTTTCACCTCTGTCCAACAAGGAGATGATTTATGCCCCAGATTGAGAAATGAGATATGGGTGCATTGGTAAGGGATACCCTAACCAGAATATGGAGTCCCCCACCTGGACAAACCTTGGATGAGAAAGGGGTTGGCCCCTGATTAAAAGGCAATACTTCTTGAACCCTGCTCAATAGGTTTGCTATCCTCTGTTCCTTCTAGACCTTTCTCCCACCAGGAAAGTGTAAAATGAATAACAATCACTTGGCAATAGTTTACAATAACATTGAGAGAATCCTTGAAACCTGTTATAAAACAAGGCACTTTAATCAAAACACATAATAAAGACCATAGCAGATTATAAGGATCACATTCCCAGGAGCACTGATGGGCCATATAAGGCTCTTGGCTTATCTCATGACATGCCTTAAGGTTAGGGGTCAGCAACAGAACTTTGCTCATCTGGAGTGATTGCCAGATACTGCCTACTAGATGTACTATGCTGGCCCAGTCCAACTAAGCTGGCTACCAGGTACTCCCACCTCTTGGGGTATCCCAAGATCTACTATCTTTCTGGGTGTATAGGCCACAGTATACTTCCCTCCCACATGCTCCCCAGGTAGCTTTGGCATTGTTAACTGGCAGGCCAAGGTGTTCTGCTGGCTTATGGCTGGCTGCCCTATATAAACCCCAGTAGCTGGCTCCTAACTACCAACATGTCCCCTATGATGTCATGATAGACAATCTTCTATTAAAAATGCATGTAGAGAAATCCCAACTACAGGATTTGAGCCCTGAACTTTGTGGGCCACCAGCCTGCAGGCCCAGCTGCCTGACTTTTTTGGGCTCAAGCCTGAAAAAAACTCAATTTTTGAGGAATCCCTGAGTCATACCAGATTGGAGCCACCTACGCTGAAGCCCTGCCTTCAGAAGGATCCTGTTGGCTCTGCTAATGAGAGCGCTGACCTGAGCAACAATCCAGAGATAACTGGTGCCACCGCTGATGAGGGAGTGAAGAAACTTCCCTTAGAATAAAGGCTGCCAGAGGATGGCAAATCCTACAGCTCAAAAAGAAAATTTGAGTTTCCCTGCCCTAATCCAACCAATAAGGAACCACCCCTGCAGGACACCACAAATGATTTCTGAACCATGGAAAATGCTACCACCTTTCCAGGAAGGTTTTGCAAAGGTTTTCCTTTGGAAGATAGTCATACTTATACCCTGGGCCACCAGGAAGTTGCCCATCACCATTTTTACATTAAAGTGATATGAACCTTTGGTTCAACCAGGTCATCATGTATTTGATTTTAGTTCTCTTTAATTTGCAGTCTAACCTCTTCAGCATTGCCCCTTATGCCAACCAACCCCAAGAGACCACGGACAGACTGCCCAAATTATACTGCCCACCAGGAGCACCCTTCGACCCAGTACATTTTACTGAATACACATCCAAATCAGTGTATTTGGAATTCACCTTATAAGAAATCCTACTCTACAACCACAAAGCCAGTACCAGAGAATCCAGGGTTATTGGCCAAGAAGGAGCCTAGATCATCATGCCCCCTACTACCCTGAGACAAATACAACTACTGCCCACCTACCTAGTACCAATAACTCACCCCACACCCCCAGCCCAACTGCCCACAGGAATTGGTTACTTCCAGTGAATAAACTTCAACCCAAATATCTGGGGTGATGTATATTACTTTTACTGGCTCATTAATTCCATGGTGCCTTCTAGAGGCCCCTGGTCATCCTTTGTAAATCATTATCTTACATTGTAAAGTTAGCACCCATCCTATGATGGGCCCTCCCTTCAGGACCAGTGGGCCGTTCACCTGCAAGTTCTAGGAGCCTCCTGCAGGATAGATCACTGAAATATGTAGTAAAAGTGGTGCCGCATGTGCATAGGTATTATGGCTGAAGGCTATGTATAGAACCAAGCTCTTTAATATGAGATCAATTAAGCCAGAGCGGTAAGGGTTCAAAGTAGCTTGGGGGACCTCATTACTCTGAGATTTAGGGTGCAGAGCTAGGGATGGATAACTTGAGATTATGGGTTCTCAGGGTTGGGTTGACTCTTGAGTAGGGGGATATTTAAGATGAAGCAATAGTTGATAGAGATACTGGATCAAGTCAGGCCATCCCTCCCCCAGAAATATTGGTTGACACAGTGGGCACACTCTCTTTTTGGGTAGGCTGAGATGAGAGATGTAAGTATGGGTGTAGGGCCTTGTAATGGCTGGGGTTGAAGATAGTTGGCCCAAGCTTCACCTTCTGGGGGTGATCTGGATTACGCGTACTGTTAGGAATACAGGGGATCAAAACCAGAACCTGGATCCTCCAGACATGGATCTGCTTTATACCAATCAGATGGGGTAGGACAGCTCTCTTCCCTGGGAGTATATAAAAAATAACAATGTATCAATAGTAAAGATTAAAAATTTAAGAAGCTTTGGTTTTAAATGTAGTATAAACCTTTCTTTCATCCTTAGAGAGGAATATTATTCCATATCTACACTAAATTAACAGAATTACTAGTGAAAAGATAATTGTAAACTTGATAGTATTATTATTGGGATATAGAGGCTATATAGTATGTGTGGATTACTTTAATAGTAATAAGATTGAGACAATCAAATGGTTGAGTTAAACTGGGGGTGGTTTGATACTGGTCATGCGTCCAGAAGCAAATTGGGTTGTTTGAAGGTTGAGATGGTCAGTAATTCTTATTGACTTGTTTGGGAATCCAAGTTGACTTCCAAACTTGGCTTCAAGCAATGGTGAAGCCAGTTTGAGTGGGACAGGTCTTTTGCATAGTGTTGTGAATCCCAATGTTTATGATTTTTCAATTTACCTTTAGAAGAGTTGAATTTTGAGTGCAAAATCCTATAGTTACCTTTCTCAACTTGAAATTGATTTTTCACTCCAATTTGGGTGAAGGATTCATTTAAATTCTGACTTATGACATGAGTGATCCTTGACCTGCTTATGAGAGTGGCCAGTGATATATCCTCCTTCTATTGTTTTTTAGAAACTTTTTCCACATAAGAAACATTTAGATTCATCTAATAAAGCTAAGTTCTATTCATGTCAGAACAATGGGGTCACCACCAGCAAGGTTACAGACAAGTGGGGTTTGGCCCCACAATCTGATTCCCAGAAACCTGAAGCCAAATATGGGAGTGTAATTGAATTGCCAAATCTAGCAACATAATCAAATGACAATCCCTGCAGGATGGAGAGCTCAACTTAGTGCTTGAATCATTACTGGGATCAAACCACCCCCTACCAATCTAACCAAGTGATCTTAATAATCATGTTTCTACTACCATGATTTATAATAGCTGTATAATAATGATATCTCAATAAAGAACATAATCTAGTATGTAATTATTCTTTTCCCCTTGTAACTCTTTAAACAGCACAGTTACAGCATTCACACTATCTCCTTGTATTTCTTTTTGTACTTCAGTGCCATCTCCTTAGCCTTAGATAGAGGAGATTCCAGATCATTATCATTCCCAGGGCCATAAGGTAAGTTTCTTTTTTATCCATGAATAAAGCCTCTTGATTTGAACAAATATAATCCTACTGTCATGATTTCCTGATGTGTCCCTTGGTGCACCCAAGTAATCAACAAGAACAGTGCTGATTACAGAGGCCAAACCCTGATGGATGCTTATCCATCTCTGCCCTGGTTGAAGCTTCCTACAGCTCTCCTGGAAGATGAACAGTTGTTAATCTAAATCAGAGGCTTTATTCAAGCACAGCTGTCCTGCCAGATACTCTCTGTCTATACTTTACCAAAATAAGTGAGATGGCATCATGTTGGTCTCCTGTTTGCTCAGAGCTCAGCCAAGATCTATCTCCCCAGCAGGTCTGCTACTTGTCCTGATTTCAAAACAAAGCTGCTGCTGGGATATCTTGACAGCTTTGCAGTGCCCAGCCTACACCCATTGCCTTGATGTCCTTTATACCTGTTCAGAGTCTGTACTAAAATTAGTTACCCCTTGAGTTACTTCTTTCATTTAAAAATACTTCCTGGCTTGTTTTTCATATCCCAATGTTCCCTAGCACAGAGTGAGGGATCTTGGAGGGAATCTGTTGAAAAATTCAGGGTTAATATAGTATTTTCATAGGCTTAGAACTTATCCAATCTAATATGCAATACAGTCAATGCCTATCATGAAGTGATTGGTTAAACTAGCCTTTACTGTAAACAGACATTGATCCATTAAGCTTGGTGAATAAGAGTAATAGTACTCTTGTACTGGATAAAAATTATTTTTAACAATCAACCAAGTTGCTCTTTGAAGCCATATTAATCAATAATCATCTGATCATTAGGGTAATAGTGGGCCAAGCTGGCATAGAGTTCTGGCTGTAGAAAAGAGGAATCTAGTACTCTGTGACTCCTGTTAATCTCCCAACATCTATATAACTCTTTTCTTGACTTATAAATGAAGGATCAATATTTACTACTACATTTATTATATGCACTAAGTTGAAGAAATCATCTTAACTTAGTCTTTGATAATTAAGAGTTGTGATTCAAGTTGAGCAAAATAAGCAACTACACCACCATACTCACAAATACAACAATGCCACTTATCTGTGCTTGACCAGAGGTTCAAACCGGTTTATATTATTGCATCATTGCACTCTCCAGGCAAAATTGCCCTAGAGAGACTTGGTTTACTTTGATCCAACCTTCAGTACTTTCAGAGATACAGCAGTGCTTGGGAATCTATTTCTGGATAATGATCCACTGCTCCTTGTATTGAGCTCTGAACTAGTGCCTGCCTTGTTGAGCTCATATCTCTGAAGCTAGGGGATTAAATATTATCCAGAGACTTATATGATATCCCTGTATCTCTGTAGATCCCTGGCATAATATTTTTTGGATTGATAGAACCGTTTTGAACATTTGTATAGCTGTTCAGGTTGCACTTGGTTCATCTTGAAGATGGGATGGATGGATATATAAAACCTGCATCCCCATACTTGATGGATAAGCTTTATCTATACATTGGCTCCAAGTCTTCACTTAATAGTCAGACAGTCCAAGGACAAATGGGTTAGGCTCTACCCGTGCTGGGTTTCCTGTCCCATAGGCCTGGTGTAAGCCTGGAATTATGACGTGGGGAACTTTTCCAAGGGGTTGACCCAGCTTTTTTGACAACTAAATAACTCTTTGGTATAAATCAAAGTCTGGATCAGCTTACCTGCCAAAGATGTGTAAGGGTAAAGCTCTGAAGAAGTTGTGGCAGGCATAACTTTGGGAATTGTTGCTGGATCTGAGAGGGATGGCTTCTTACTATAAAGTGGCACAAATCTGCCTGGGCCCTAGTAGTGATCTGCCTTGTGGCGGGTCATGTTGTGTTGTAGCCTTTGGAGAGTTGGCCTGTGGAGTTAGAAGTTAGGTCTAATGTAACTGGTGAAATTTATATCTGGGTCCTAAAGCTGTTAAACAGATTGGCATGGACTGCTTGTGGTCAAGCATGATTGTATCTGGTGTTGAGTTATCCCTTTTGGTTGACTTTATATATTTCTAAACTAACCAATAAACAGGTTTCACGTGGATGGACTAAGATAACTGATATTCAATTGGAACTGTTGGTGTAAGATAAGATGGATTGAGTGGTTAAAATTTTTTAACTGGCAGTGGAGCAGTGTGGCTATATCAGGTCAAAATTCTATCCTGTAGCGTTGCTTGTGCTGGGATGATGCATCACATCCTGGTCCATACTTTTCAGAAATTGTGCCATTGATGCTATTTCAATATGGCCTTTGAATAATGATATGTGTGACGCTTTGGTTGGTTTTGCGTTCAATTTTAGGAATTCCTTGCCTTCCTTAAATGGGTCAAATTAATGCCAATCCTTCCCCAAATACCATACCTGCCCTTGACTGATCCTGGTATGATTTCAACCAATATGACTCCTTCTGCCACTCTGTCTATCTATTGAGTTGCTCATTGACACTTGTCTACTATTTAAGTAGAATTAATCCTCCTAATATAGACAAGTTTATTCACATTTGTGGCTTTTGTATTCTTCAAGCTTTTTTCATTCTGTTTCACCAAAAGGAATTCCTCTTCTTTAATTCCAAGAAATTAAGGTATGTGCCCTTAATTTTTCCCTGAAGGCTAACCCAAGGCTAGCTTTGAACCTCAAATTCTTTTTTATAGAGATTTCCTGTCATGTCTTCTTGGATTTTGTCCCCAGGAGCCAACCACAATAAAATGGTTCTCACTACAGGGGCTGCAAGCCCCTTCTTTATTCTGTTCCCCCACATATTCTCTGTTACTTCTCATTTTTTTTCTGAAGTACTCAAGTCATCCCAAGTCTCTATTCCTCTGCTTGAGGAGATTTCTCTGATTCCCCCACCACGCCAATGATTATGGTGTTATCTCTAGGCTTGTGTGGGCCCCTCTTCCCGCTTTCTCTCTCAATTATGAACAAGCTTGCGCCCCTGCGTTCTCCCTCCTTCACACAGGCACAGTGGCAAAGCATACCATTCCTGGACTCCACCTGGATATGCCTATGAGAATCTGTACTCCTTCTTACTAGATTTTGGACTCCCCCTGCTCTAATGGAGTCCATGGAAACTATTGGTGTGCTGGTTAATCAATTATCTAGCCCGCCTTAGTTCACCACCAGTTGGTGTTAGGGCTGCAAACCCAACTTCTGTCTGCTGTGGTAACTGCTGTCTCCAATAACTACGCGCAGAACATGGCTTACCAGTAATGTACCCATAACCTCTTAACTTATATTTACAATAGCCAACGTGATTTGGTGGATTCACAGAAGTACCTGACCTTGTCAAGAAACTTGCTTTGCTCCTTGCTCCCAGGGTACATTAGGGATTAACTATGTGAGTTAGACAACCATCAAGCTGTGGCAATGATAGATTGAAACAACTATCTTGAAATACTGACAAGATTTTGAGACCTTGGTTGACAAAATTAATCAATTCCAGGAACATATTAATTCTCAACTCAAGTTGGTTGGATCCCATTTGATAATTGGAGCCAACAACTACACCAGCAATATGGCTTAAATAAGGTTCCTCTAGACAATACTCTGTGTCAGGTTCAGAATTACATTGATGATAAAGTAGCCACCATTGAAGTGACTCCACCTGATCCTTATGCAGAGATTCTATCTGCCTTTGAGGCTAAGGTCTGGGAAGCCATAGTTGAGCTCAAAGCCATCACCCAATGCCAGGCTTCTGTTTCTAATCCTTCACCAGTAGAACCTATGTCCAACCTCCACATTGCCACTTTGGCAAATCAAGTAGTTATATTGCATGGTGAGATCAAGTATTTATGTCAATGCCTCTCTCACCAGGACAATTTGTCCTCTGAATCTGATGGCAAAGGATAGGCAGAGGTCAATGATGTCCCTGCTTATAAAGACCACAGATGCTGTCCTGGTTTGGAAGGGCAATTCTGTGTTAAAGTGCCCTTGCCTTAGAAAGCTTGGCGGCAGTGACCAATGTTGTTGCAGACAGACAGAACGTGTTTTAAAGAGAAGTGCATAACCTTATTTGCTTAACAGAGACAATTAATGAACAGGTTGCTCCTTTGATGTCTCAGACTATTGCTTTAGCACTTATGTCAATGGAATTTGGGGCACTTTGGAAATACAACAGACATGTTTTGATGAACTTGGAACTGTTGCCACTACTGCCAGGGATGTCAGGGGTCATGACAGCTCTACTATAGACACCCTGGAGGAAACCTTTGACTCCTCTGGGCTAGAAAACCAGCTGCAGAATCTGAGTTTGAGGGTGATTCCCTCATTAATGTTCTCAATCAGGATGATAACAGCCAATCTACCTTGCCGTCCATTGATTCTAATAATAAACCCTCATTTAAACATATATTTGACCCTAAGACCTCTACCATTTTTGATTTCTTGACAATCTACAAGACTTTCATGCAAAGGGCTAAAGATGATCTTAAGAAAGAGCACATCCTTACCTGCCTGCATCATACTTGTCAAGAAGTTGTGGTCCCCTAACTCCCATCAAGTGTTAATTGGGAAGATATGAAGCACCTACTTATTGAGGAATTTGGAGGATGCCTCAGCTTGGAGGTTAAGGAGGATGCTTTTAGGAATATTGCTTTCAAACCTAAGGAAACTCTGCCTGATTTTATTTACCACTTCTATATTGAGAGACAACAACTCATCACCAGCTTCAAATTGACTCCCTTTCAGGAAGCCAGGCATAGGTAGATGCATTGGTTGGCTCAGGACGGAATTCAGCTGGGCCAGAGGGTAATGCCCACCATAGGATGGGTGCTAACTTGATAATATAGGATAAAGATTGCCCAAGAAAAGACTAGGGCCCTGAATTTGGCACAATAGTGTCTATCATTCCCGTCAGAGTAATGTAGAGTAATTCAATCAGTTGGTAGGACATAGTCTTGGCTGTAGTGGGGGTCTCCATTGGGTGGTCAGGTTGCGGGGTTAAGGGCGGAGTCATGGGAACAAAGTAGGCAGGCAGATAATTGCACTTATCTTTGAACAATAAGAGCAGTACCTCAATCCTCTTTTCTTCACGTCCTATTTATTCAGTTTCTCTAGTCCTTGCCAAAGAATTGGCAATGAGATTGGTCTCCAAGTTGTTCTCCGTGTAGGCGGGGTTGGGTGGGTATTTGGTAAAATGCACAGGTCCAAAGGGGGCTCCTGGGGACGGTATAGTTCCTGGGGAGAGTTGGCAGGTTAGTCTCCAGAGGAGGCAGTTGCCTGATGGTCTACTTAGCTGGAGTTAAGATGAAAGATCACTAAGACTAGATAAGGGAAGATTTGTTTAAACAAAGGTTCATAAAACATTATTATCAAAAATGACAATATGGTAATCACCATACTGCCAGGGCTTTTATACCATGGGTTTTTGCTTCTTCAATTTTTTCAGGGTTCAGGTTTGCAGACAAGGCACTGGCGGGGCATGGATTTTGGCTTAGAGTCTTGAGGGCAGCAGATCTAGATTGTGCCTTCTCTGTTGAATAGAAGTGACAATGCTTTGTTTTACTGCTACTGTCTACCACTTCACCTGAGTAGTTCACTTGTACTACCCATTCTGGATGGAAGACTGGCAGCTGCTGGTGGTCATTGGCAGAGTTAACAGTAGGTTTTGTTTTAACTTCCTTAAGGCAAGCTACAACCTCTGCATAGGTCTAGATCTTTGGTGGAGCAATATTGGTAGTAATCTGGTGGCCATTTGGAGAATTGTCCTCAGGAGACTGGCAGGTCTTGGAATAACTTGTCAACTTGGGTTTGCAATTTAACAAGTTGGCAGGTTCTTGTCTACTTTTTGTGACTTGAGTAGTCTTTGGAGAGTTGGGGTTTGATTCCAGGGTCTCCAATGTTGATTTCAAACCTCCGGTGTTGAAGCTTGGCAGGTTGGCAGGTTTCTGTTACCCCTGTTTGAGGTCATCTATCTCTGGTGGCCCAGGGTTTGACCCAACTGGAAGTTGGGCAGTTTTCTGTCCACTCTGGTCAACATAAGGTTTTTCCTGAAACCCAGATTTCAATTCCCAGGTTTTCAATACAAGTATTAAAATGTCATTCATGACACTCCCCAGGAAGCGTATACAGCTTGCGCAATGTGTTGAAAGTGAATCAGCTCTTGTGTCTAAACTTTAAAGCATATAAAGCACCACTCACGTCCATTAAAATAATCAAGACACATCTTCAAGATATGCATTTGACACATGGAGGAACTGTGGTCTGCAAGAATAAGGCTGATAGCACTGATACTACTTCTTGTACCCCTTGCATCATGACTATTGGCTCTAATGGGCAACCCAAGCAAAAAGGCTGTCACAGTTGTGGTCAGATTGGGAACCACTTGCAAACATGCACTGATCCTTGTGTAGTGGGACATGACCCCAAAAACAGGTGTGAAAAGAGAGGTTGGCTTAGAGGTAGAGACACTCTCTGCTGACCATTCTCCCATGTCTCCTCCTGATACTCCCTTTGATAAAGAATCTCCCTCTTGTCTAGACCTACTATCCTCTTTCTGTTCCATGATTTTTTGAGAAACTCTGAGTTCAAAGATTCTGACTACAATGAATCAGATAGTTACAGCTACTCAGTGCTGGCTGTCCCTGATACTGTATTAGTCCCCTACAAATTTTTCTCAGGAAAGACCTCAACTAAAGCTTGCCCACCTCCATCTGAAGCTAAGGCCATGGTGGCTTGCCCTTACCTACCTCAAGCTCATTAACCCCCTGTTTTATTGGACTCCTTGAAAAAAGCTACTGAGCTAACTGAGACCCTCTTCCAAAATGTTACTGTGTTCCTCCCTTTACAAAACATATACAAGAAAATTCCTGCCTTGAAGTGCATGTTGACAAAGTTGGAAAAGGAACTGGAAGCCACACAAGATGTCCTGTCTGTCTTACCACCTTTTGGGAAAGATACCACCCACATAGAAGTATCAATCCAGAAGGTTAAAATAAGACATCCTGGATACAGGCTCTCCCGCCAATGTTGTATCTTCCAAGTTGATGAAGAAGCTCAAGCTGGCTCCTGATCTCAACTATACTCAGTCTTATGGAACTGCTGATATGGCCCAGACTTGGCATTGGAGCATATTCTTCTTTATCAATGAGGTTTGGAAAGCTTCTCATTGCATCCCTGCTGTTGTTTTGGAAAAACAAAAGCTATGACCTCCTGGTAGGCACTCAATTCCTTTGAGAATACAATGGAATCGTCAATATTTGAGATGGGTACATATCCCTCTTAGGGTAAGAAGCCCCATTAATCTTTGAAGAACCTTTACACATCCCCAGCAAGCTCCTTAAAACTTATGTCCTTGAATACCCCACAGACATCTTCTTGCTGAAGTATATAACTCACTCTTCTAATATGCCCTCCCCACCTCCTTCTTATCTTGTAGAAGAAGGTGTCCCTTTGCTGGCTCATGCAGCTGTCATTTTTTTGGTTCCCAAGTGATCATTGATTCTCAGATCTCCTATGAGTTGATTGAGAAAACTTTCTTAGAGTTTTACTCTCCTGAATCCCTAAGTTGCAAGGAACCTTGGGTGTGCCCTGGGATTTTGAACAAAATAATAAGGAGCCTGGTCAACTACTGCTAGCCAACCTGACCACTTTGCCCATGCAGGTTTCTAGAGACCAATTTGTGGGACATGGACTCATATTAGAAGCAGAGCAAGTGGCTTCTCTCTACCCCTTTGAGACATTCAGCAACTTTACCCTACCAGAAGAAGACCTTCAAATTCTTTTCCTGTTCACTGCTGCTGACTTTCTGCAACTATCACCCATAAGTCATTGTTCTGAGGCTTGACATAGATACACAATGGTAAATCCTAACATTAGGATTGGATTTGTACTAAGTCTCTGTTAGAATGGCAGGGAAGGCTATATAATTACCTTGTGGCCCTGATTGTTTAATACCTACTAGTTGTGACTAGAGAGGTGCCAAAGTACTTAAAGTTTAAAGACTAAAATGTGAATATAACTCAATTCTTATTGGTGAGAGGAAATAAAATATCTAGTGGTTGATAATACCACAAAGCACTACCAGGACGGTAAGATCACCTGCCACAAGCATGAGTGGGGCAAGTGATTTACGCAGAATCAGGAAACTGAATAATTGAGTTTCCCTATTTGGAGCCAGATTCATTTCACGGGGAAAAAGCAAAATAGAGATATTCATTATCAAAATAGCCCATCAAAAGCAAAATTGAAACATAGTGAATGGCAGCATTCACAACATTGCCCCCCTCTAGATTGGCTTTAGGGAGTAGTACTTGCAGAGGAACTTGGCATGCACTCAGGAAAACGGGCAACTACTAGAGAGGAGTTCCACAGTATACTCTAATCCTTGCTTGAAGGTCACTTCTAGAGGTCCAACCCACAATGTATCTAACTTGTGAGCGCACCCTCCTAGTCTATGATGATAGTAGAGAATGTGGTCCCCAATGCTGAAATTGGGCAAAGGAGAGCACCCAGCATTGTCAAGAGAGAGCTCAAGAATCTTGGTCTTGTATGCAGAGGTGTATGTGATAGCTTGTATATCAATGATGCAGTTGACTAGATCTTTGATATGATCATCAGAGTTCATAGCCTTATCAGAGTTGAGTAGGGGGGCCCTAGAAGCAACAGAGTAGTGGCCTTGCGTCCATATAGCATAGCAAAGGGGGAACACCTGGTGACACAATGTTTACTAAGGCAATAAGCAAAGAGAGCCCCAGGTAAGTATAGATCCCAGTTTGCAGCATCATAGTAAGTGAGTTTCCTCATAATAGAGACCAGAGTCAAGTTTGCACGTTCAACCGCCCTATTGGTAGAAGGATTATAGGGGGAAGAGAAAGACTGATGAGACCCCAAAGCCTCAATAACTGAGGTCACTAACTTAGCATTGAAGTTAGTCCTATTATCAGACAACAACACTTGAGGACAGACATGGCAGTAGAATACATCTTTCAACAGAAAAGTGGCAGTTGTCTTGGCAGTAATGTCCTTAGTAGGTTGAGCCTCTATCCACTTACTAAAATGATCAACAGCAATTAGGATAAAGCGGCAACAAGAGCAGGAGCAGGGAAGAGGCCCTACAGCTGAATTATGATGGTATGAAAGACATGTTGAGTGGGAACTAGCTTGAACTTGTGAGAGACAGCTTGAGGTTGCTGGAGCTAGCAATTGCGGCAACTAGCTATGACATCTGTAATCAGCAGTAAAAGATTTTCCCAGAAATAGTTTCTCTGAAGCCAGTCATAGGTCTTCACAATGCCTCCATGTCCTGTCTCCTTATGAGCTTGAAGCACAAACAAAAGGCAAAGGCTAGGCTGTACATAAGATAGGTATTGGTCTTGTACTTTCTTGAAGAGCTGATTGTCATAAATGAGTGTGTCTTCAGACAGCTTGGATAAAGCAATTCAAACTTCTTCTGTCTTGCTCTCCTAAGAGGAAGGATGTCCAATTAGTTGATACAGTTGATCAGCCTCAGCAGGGTGTAGAGCAAGGATGGGCATTCTGGACAGTCCATCAGCATTATGATGTTAGATTCCGGGGCAATGCAGCACAGTGAAGCTGTACCCTTGCAGGCAAAGAGCCCATCTAGCTAGTTGTCCTTTGGGTTCCTTAAGCTGTGTAACCACTTAAGCAAAGCGTGGTCAGTGACCACAGTGAAATGGGTGCCATACACAACATGGTGGAACTTCTTGACAGCATGCAACACAGTGAGGCACTCTTTCTCTGTGACACTGTAATTCTTTTCATGCTTGTTCAGGACAAAAGAAGTATAAGCTACAGGATAATCCACACCCTCATCATCTAGTTGGGCCAGGATGGCTCCAATAGCCAGGTCACTAGCATCAGTGTAAAGGATGAATTCCTTATTGTAGTCTGGATACACTAGGATGGGAGCCTCTTTGAGGTTTTGCTTAAGGGTCTCAAAGGCTTGTTGCTGAATAGCAGTCCATTTGAAAGGGACATTACGTAACAGTTAGACCAGGGGCTTGCTGGTGTCAGCAGAGCCAGGGATGAATTGTCTGTAGTTTCCCATCATTCCCAGAAAGACTTGAACTTCTTGCAGATTGGGCAGGAGCATTTTTACAATGGCCTAAACTTTCTTGGTCATGGGACAATTCCCTGTCTGGGTCACCTCATGGCCAAGAATTCAAGGTGTTCCTTGAAGAAAGCACACTTTGATGGTTTTAACTTAAGGCCAGGCTCCCAAAACTTTATTAACACTTCCTTGAGGTGAGCCAGGTGATCTGTAAAGATAGTTCTGAAGATCATTATATTGTCTAAATACACTAGGACACAGAAAAGCTCAAATCACAGAGGATGGAGTCCATGGCTTGTTGAAAGGTAGCTGGGGCATTGCAGAGTCTTTGCAGCATGCATGTAGGCTCAAAAAATCCCCCAGAAGTGATTATTAAAGCTTTCTGTCTATCCTTGGGAGAGAGATCAACTTTTCAGCACCCTGATACCAGGTCCATAGCAGAGAAGAACTTATAGCTTCCAAGGCAGCAGAGAGCATCATCATACATGGCAAGGGATAAGAATCCTTCTTGGTTAAGGAGTTTAACCATCAATAGTCCATCACAATACAATGACCTCCATCCTTCTTTTTCAGTATGAGCAAGAGGGAGGCCCACAGACTTTGGGAAGGAGCCAGTAGCCCAGTTTCTAAAAGTTGTTTGAGTTCTTTAGACACCTGAGGGTCCTCTACTCAACTGCGGCAATAGGGTTTGGCGCAGAAGGGGGAAAAGTACCAGTATCAATCTGGTTAATGACGCCTTTGGCTAGACCATAATCAGTGCTATCTTTAATAAAGATATCTGAAAACTGATCTAGCAAACCAAGCACCTCCTTCTGTTGTACCAGGGATAGTTGCGGGAAATCTTGAGCAGTGAATAAGGACAAGACTTGGGGCTTGTCTTCATGTAAATTAAAGTCCTGAAACATGCCAAAGAGATGTAGCAATAGGATATCAGGAGCATTCAGCAACTTGTCATAGCCAAAAACCTGTGTTGTGAATGCCGTCATTCACCATGTTTCAATTTTGCCTTCAATGAGTTATTTCAAGGGCAAACCTCTGGCTTTTGCTTTTGCCCCTCAAAAAGAGTCTAGTTCTAAATTGAGGAATTCAATTGCTTGGTCTCTTGATCCTGTGCAACTCACTTGCCCCACTCATGCTTGTGGCAAGTGATCCTACCGTCCTAGTATTGTTTTGTGGTATTCTCAACCACTATAGATTTTATTCCATGTTCACTAATAAAGTTTAAGTTCTATTCACATTTTTGTCTTTGTGTCTCCACGTACTTTGGAACCTCTCTAGCCACGTCTAGCAGATATTATTCAATCAGGGCCACAAGATAATACACAGCCTTCCCTGCCATTCTAACCAAGACTTAATACAAATCTAATCCTAAGGTTAGGATTCCCTGTTGTGTATCTGTGCCGCGCCTCAGAACACAACAACCTGTCCTCTAGACACATGGATGAGTAGGGCGGTTAAGGTGGAAACCAGCAATTGAACAAGGTCTTATGAGAGACGTCCAAGATTCCTGGGCCAAGGTAGGGTTTATTGCTTCTTACCAAAGGAGGAGAGTATAACTCTAGGAACGTGCACTCAGGTAACTCATACAATATCTTAGAGTCTAGGATAGCCTGAGGCCCAGGGGGAATGGTTACAGCAGAAGTGGCCAGGAGAGGAATCCCCTCATACGCCGGGTAAGCCATATGAGGGCACTTCATGTTGGATGAGTGGGTACGGTATTTTAGGGTGAAAACACTAGTGGGATATTCTAAGGCACATATTTTGAGGTGCTTCCCGGGGACTTTAACAGGCTCTTCAAAGATCAGGGGGACTTTGTACCCTAAAATAGAGAGGTAGCCCTCCTATAAGTTGATAATCCCATTTTATTCTCTAAGGAACTGATTACCAACTAGGAGATTGTAACTCTCATTCTCAAAGACAACAGCAGGCATGGCTAAGAGTAGTTTGCCAAACCATATGGGAAGAGCAGAATAGGCCCCTATAGTGCAAGTCATGGATAGCCCAGCTGTACCATATGACTGGTGATAGTTAAGGTTGGGAGTAAGAAGAGCTTCTTGACAAGCTTTGAGGAGACAACATTAACAGGAGATCCAGTGTTCAAGACAGCCTTTATTTTCATCTTTTGAATGGATATCTACACACAAGTGGTATTACAACCAAAGGGTGGGAGGACGGCCAGGATTTTCTGGGCCACTGCTAGCTCTTTGTCCCACTTTTCAATCATGCATCTCAAGCCTTGAAACTCCTTATAGACAGTCTGGAGAGGAAATTAAACTGAAATGTTCTTAAATACAGCATCAGCAACCTCAGCAGCTTCTTTGGACAACTCTACAAGCATGGGGACCTCTTAGCTTGAGTGAGGTATTGACAAGAGACAACCTCTTTGGATTCAGGCAAAGCCTTGGCATTTGTTGTAGTTTTCCCAGAGAGTAACTTATAAGGAACCACAATGGTTTTGGGAACGGCAAGTACTG
Organism: Entomophthora muscae; assembly: GCA_014839935.2. Taxonomy (NCBI): domain Eukaryota; kingdom Fungi; phylum Entomophthoromycota; class Entomophthoromycetes; order Entomophthorales; family Entomophthoraceae; genus Entomophthora; species Entomophthora muscae. The sequence continues at coordinate 183,272 of QTSX02000759.1, read as the reverse complement.
AATACCCATAGGCGTCAGGATCATCAACATATGAATTGTCCATGTCAGAGTTGTCAGAGATGTTGTGGAATAGCAGAAGAATGGAAGGAGCCTCAGTATCAGCAGGCTCAGAGTCAGCATTTGAGGGGGGATTGAAGGAGACTGGGAAGAATTGTAAACCAAGAGTATCTCTGCCTCTAGGTTGACTTTTATTTTTTGCCTGTTCCTTGGGATCAGCTCCTTTAACCCAAAGATTGGTGCAGACTTGAGAACAGCGACCTATCTGGCAACAGTTATGGCAACCTTGGCGTCAAGGAAAATTCTACGAGTTGATGGTGAGGATATGAGGGCTACAGGAAGACAAACCATAGTTAGAGGCAGCACAATTCTCCCTCACAACTTCCCCAGAATGGGTAAGTGAATATCCTGCAGCAGCGTCTTTATGCTCTTCATAGAGGAGAACATAGCTTTATAAGCCTTAAAGTGGAGACATAGAAGCTGATTAACCTTGAGGGCCTGAGCGCAAGCCATGTAAGCTTTGTGCGCTGTCCATTGTCTACTTGTTATCAGTTGCTGTCCTTCCATGTAGAATCTGTCTGCAAATTCAGCTAGAGTCTCCTCTGGTTTGAAAACAATGTGATTGAAGGCATAAGTCTCTTCACTTCCAAACTAAGGTTGCCACCAAATTTGCCAATGAAAAAGCTGCTTCATTTCTTCCCAAGTCTTATGGGTTGTATAATCAGGCACTACTACCTCTTGACAGGTCAAGTGCAGGCAGGTTAGAATGTGTTCTGTGAGATTAGGCTGATTGACCACAAATGATCAGGCTAATCATTGCAGGCAGATCATTATCATTTAGACACTGTACTATCACTAGGCTGATACCCTATTAAGTGTAGTAATTATAAGCCGTATAATCACCAATATATTATAATGGATATGGCAGTTATACGCCATATAATCACTAATATATCATAATGGATATGGCAGTTATACACCATATAATTGTTAGTTTATTAGGATAGATGCAACAATTATACAACGTATTATCACTGATTATCATTCTGATGTGTTATATTATACGCCATATAACTACTAGTTTATTATAATTGATATGGCTATTATACGCCGTATAAATGTTAGCCCATATAGTGGTTATCATTGATTACATGGCGTGTAATCACTAAATAATCAACTGTATAAGGATCATACCATCCTGCTGGATGTTGTATCAACTCAGCCCCACCCAGCCTGATGGTGTTTAAGAATTTATCAAACAAGTGATGGGCATATGTCAAGGAAATACTGAGTTTGGGTCAGTATTATACAGTGTATAATTGAGTTTCTTATTGGTTTGGGTCAGCATTACATGGCAGATAATCCACATATCAATACTGGATTGAGTCTGCTATTATACAGTGTATAATCCCCAATTTGACCTGTTGCATTAATAAGCAGAAGGCTCACCAGCCAGAAAAGGATCACTGATTAAGCCCTACAAATGGAATACTGGAATTCTACCTTCCAATGTGGGAGGGCTGAACAGGGACAATTTCTAAGCATCAACTAAATACAGCAAAGTTTCAAAGCGCAATAATAGATGTGTAAGATACAGCCAATCCATAAATGACAGTAGGCTAGCTCAAGAAGAGCGTAGGCTGTAGCTGAAGTGCCATGTACGCCTGCCAAGGCCAGTAGCAACAAATGTGTCAAGGACAGCCAGTCAGGATAAGCGCAGCCAGCAAAAATGGACCTATTGCAAAGGTAGCCACTGAGAGCTGTCTACAAGGACAAGAAAAAGGGTTGTTGCAGTATATATTGATATAGACAACTGAAAGGATGACAACAAGTTCTTAGTTACACCTGGATAGATTGCAGCCACTGGCTAGATTGTACCTCAGTTTCAATAAACGTAATTATATTAAAAGTTATATTCTATTGTAGTCTGTAGTGCTCTTGCATAGGATTAGGTAGAGTAAATTGGCAAGGCTAACATCTATCTGAAGCTTTGAACATACCAGCAATAACCCAAGTTGCTCAACATGTTCCTTCTTAACCTCATCAGAGGCTCCTCTCATGTCAGTTTTGTAGATAATTAGGAAAGCTGCAATGGTAGAAGTTTTGGGATTGAAGATTTGATTAAAGGTATGTTTGAAGTGTGCTTTGGGAGTTGGACTACCATTGTTGCTATCAAGTACATTCATGCACGTGGAGAATTCTGCTTCAGATTTAGAGGGGGCTGACTGACCCACAGCTGACAAACACTCTACTCAATAATAGTCAATGTTTCAGAAGTGCAGGCGGCCAAATTGTTAACCAAGGTGGTCTGTCACTCAGTGATGTTGAGGCATTGGCCCTGTATATTTACTACCGTGGAAAGCTCAGCCAGCCAGGAGGTAAGAGAATGACCCACTGAGAGGCAAGGCACAAACCTGTCATTTACCAAATTGATTACTTCACTCAGTTCTTGTACATCTTTTTCAAGCTCAGAATAATCTTGTTTCAAGTGGTCCACCTCATTGGCTAGAGATATCAACTCTATAGCACAGTAAATACAGGGGGCTTTTTTTCAGGCTAGGGCAACAACCATCTTCATCAACAACCCCAGTTTGACTAGCAGCATTTGCCACCATTTTGTGAAAGGCATCAACCTCTTGTTGTAACTTAGCAACTTGAGTCGTCAAAGCAAGCACCTGGGGATCTGGCTGAGGTGCTTCAGTAGGGCAATCTTAACTGCAGGTAGACACTTGCAGCTCTTGAATGGTATTCCATAGCCTCTGTTCTCTATACACCAAATTTTCATATGGGGGGAAGGCGGAATATCTGGCTTGGGCATAGACAATTCATTCACTTGAGTCTGGAGCTTGGTAATGACAGCGGCGGTAGCAGCCCTTTCTTGATCAACTTCTTTGCCAAGCTTGCAAAGGCCTTTAGAAGCAAGGTCTGCTACTTGTTGTAGTTGATAAAATTAGTAAGCACTGAACTCATTGAGCTGTTGCACCAGTTGTTTAAAATCAGTGAGATAGGCATTAAGGGTGGAATCTACTTGGGTTCATCTGGGCTGTTCCAATTGGTAAAAACTGGTATAGACACTCCCTGACGTATTCAGGGATAGACTGGCGCACTTGCTTGATGGAATTAACCAAGCAAGTTTGTGAAGTGACAGAGTTGCGTTGATTGTCTGACACCAAGGAAAACAGGGAGTGGATCCACTGTTGATAGGCAGAAAACTGATCCCAGTGATGAGTGATGACTACTTGTATGGACAAAATCTCCTGAACGTGGAGCCCTAACACCATTTGATTGTTGCAACTGAACCTATGAGGATTCAGTATTTGGAATTGGGTAAGACAACAGTCCAATAGAAAGGACATAATAATAAGAATAAGGTATTGTTTATTGTAGAATATTGTGATTAATATACTATATGGGGAAAGCCACAAGGCCACAAGGGGGTGGCACGGTGGGAAGTTCTATTTAAGGTTCAAAGCCAAGGAATAACTTATGTGGAGATCAGCAAGTCAAATTGGTAGCACTCGTAATTAGGATGAACTACCCGCCATTTGTATTGCCATCAGATTAGTCCATGTTGTTAGATACAATAAGGGGCAACTCATCAAGCGCCCCCTGTGTATTGTAAGATATGTTAGCAGGTAAGTCTAGAAGCTTGGTTGCAACATGATGGTGGGCTAAGGCGGGTTGTACAAAGATGACAGTAGGTGTTAAGCGGAATCCACTGCTGAGAGGAGATGCTGTTAAAAATTGCAGAGCCAAAATAAATTCATAGTATTCAGCTCAACTGAACTGTAGCTGAAGGCAAGGGATGGCCCCATTGCGGGATAATCCAAGGGCAATAGTCATTACTTGTTCTAGGGCAGGGGTGCCCAGGGGATAAGCTACTAGACAGGGACCATTTCTGAAGTTCAATACAGTGGGGACAATAGGTGATTCTGAGATTTCCACTTAATAGGTAGACTGGTGACTTCAGGTGAAGATGGCTCTTTTAAAGGAGGAGGCAATGGACCTGAAAAATTGATGGCAAAAGGGATAACCAAGGGGATAGAGCCCCTATGGTGAGCACCTTTTTTGTCGTGTTCTGAGGTGTGGCACAGACACACAACAGGGAATTCTAACCTTAGGATTAGATTTGTACTAAGTCTTGGTTAGATGGCAGGGAAGTTTACTGGTTTACCTTGTGGCCCTTAATGATTGATCTCTACTAGTTGTGGCTAGAGAGAGGCGCCAAAGTACTTGAAGACACAAAGACATAAATGTGAATAGAACTTAATTTTTATTAATGAAAATGAAATGGAATATTTAGTGGCTGGCAATATCACAAAACAAACCCAGGACGGTATAATCACTTGCTACAAGCATGAGTGGGGGAAGTGAGCTGCACAAAATCAGAAAACCAAACAATTGAATTTCCCAGTTCAGAAACAGACTTGTTTTGAAGGGTGAAAGCAAAAGAGAGCAATTTGTCTCAAAATAACCCAACAAAGGTGAAATCAAAATAGCATGAATAGTGGCATTTGCAACAGAAACAGACTTATTTCAAAGGGAAAAGAGAAAGAGAGAAATTTGCCTTCAAAATAACCCAACAAAGAAAAATCAAAAAAGCGTGAATAACAGCATTCACAACAGGGAAGTATAATAAACAAGATAAAGGGGAAAATAAAAAGAGAATGATATTTTATTTGATATGAATATAGTGTATTATATAGTATCATGGAAAGCCACACACTGTCCATTTACATCATGGGAGTTGTGGGGCTTATGTGGGTAATGTTCCTCATAAGTCATGAGGCTTGTTCAAGTTGTGTTCTTCTTAGGATCCTGAATGTTTGATCCCATGAAGTATGGTTGAATGATATTAGTGCCACCAACTTAATGATTAGTTGGTGAGCCATTTGGTGATCTACTCAGGGTGTTAAATCCCCAAGATGGAGTAATTGAAGATGTTGCAACATTACTCAATCTGAATTTAGGAAAGCTTAGTTTGACCAACTATTCAAAATCAAAAAAGCAATGAGTTCATTGAAAACTTAAAGGATCTCATAAAATCTTCTCCCCAAAAGCATCTCTCAGCTTTGCAATCTCTGTTTACTTCCAGCTACTCTTTGAAAGAGCTTAATGATATGAGGTTTAATATAACCAGAAGTGAGTTTGAATAATCAAGAAAATTAAATGAAAATAAAAATGTAAGCTTAAACAAAAAAGCTAAAAATAAGAACTATTAATTAAAAAAAGAAATAATTAAAAAATTGCCAATAAATTCTTTTAGAACAAGCCTGTTTACAAAAAAAGTGCCTTAAAAATTTATAAAGATATTGAAAAAAATGAGTGAATACTCAACTGCAATAAAAGGTGCAATACTCCATCTTGAAAACGCCATCTTGAAAGACTCTATCTCAAAAAAATTTTGAGATGGCGTTGGGATTTACATCAGCAAAATTTTAAAAAACTTAATAAAATTATTAAATAGTTATTTTTTACATAATGATTTTTAATACAGCATCTCAAAAAACCGCATCACAAAAACGCTATCTCAAATCAAAATAAAAAGAGTGTTATGCAAATAAGTTTTTTTTGTATAAAAACACTTTATAAATACCCTAAAAATGCTATCACAAAAAACTGCATCACAAAAATGCTATCTTGAATCAAAATAAAAAGTATGTTATCAAAATAAGGTTTTCAAAACTCCGCAAATTCAACTGCAAAACCACCCAGCTTTAAGCCCTGCTGCGCCGCCTTAAACAATTAAAAAATGCCGCCGCGCCAACTTGGGAAAGTCTTGATTGCCGCTGCGCCGCCTTGCAAACATCTTTTATGCCGCGGCAGCGCCTTACTTTTATATTTAGTGCTGTGGCGGCACAAGATTTAAATCTCCAACTCACAACCTCTGCTAATCAATAATATTTCTATAAGCACTAAATTTAGAAGATAACTACAATAATTGAAAACTTAATAAAATAAAAAATAAGAGCTAAAAAATAATAGAAACATAAAAAAGAGGATTAGCAAAAGCAAGTTTATTACAAGAAAAGGAAAATGCAGGCTCATTGGGATTGATCCCTTGTGTTGGGTGCACCTCTACGCTAATGAGCAGAAGACGTAGCAGGAGGAGAGGCCTGACAGTTGCTGGGGCAGGGATACTTGGCAGGGCACTGGATAGTGATCACTGGGCAATAAGAGGTGGGGATCATATAGCAGTTGTTGTCCAGGTGCTGGCGCACGTGAGCCAGGATCACCAGCATTTTGGCCCAGGCCAACTGGGAGTTGTCCAACATAGAAGACCAGTTGCACAGGGGAAGGCAGATCTGACTGACTGGCACCAAACAGCCCCAGCCACCACAAGCAGAAAACACAGCACCTATGGTGAAGCAGTCCATCAACACATCTTCCATGTAGGAATGGGATAGGGGTAGGGGATGTGGAGCTGGTAAGCCAGGGAGCGGCAATGCTCCAAGCAACAACCAGAGTACCTGGGCTGGCCAGGCTGGCAACTCTAAGGAGGATACCACATAAATTGGCAAGTTGCAGCAGCCAAAGGAAGGTACAAAGAAGCATTACCAGTACCAACTGCATGAAGAAACACCTTGAATGTGGCAGAGAAGCAACAGTTGGTATTGGCTTGGACAGGCAAGTCCAAGGTTTGATGAAAGGAGGGGTCAGCGGCAAGCTCAAGAGCCCAAACCCAAGCTACCTGCCAATATACTCATTGCGGATGGCAATAGTATGAGCATGTTGGGCGGAAATCTCACTGGGGGCTAAGGTAGCTGACTGCAGCCCTAGACGCACCTCAGCAGCCAAACAGGAGGCATTGTATCAGCTGTGGTATAACTCCCCTGCCTGAATTGGGGTCATTGCATTCTCATCAGAATGTAGTTCCTGTACAAAGCTGTACATTATCTCCTCATGGTGGCAGATCCCAAACTTGCTAAGAAGGTTGAGGTAGTCTACCACCACATTATTAGAGTTGCAGCGGGGCGCAGAGCATGGCAGATGGGGTAGGGGGGAGTGAGCCAGTTGAGGGAAGGCATTGAGGAAAGAGGTGCTGAGCACCAGAAGGATTGTCACTGGGAGGCGCACTTCTGATAGGAAGAGGCTCCTCAAACATGCAGTCCTCATCTGGGAAATCCCCAGCGCTGGAGTTTGGCACAGTACTGCGCTCAGAGCCAGCCACAATGGTTGCACAGTCCTGTTTGCAAAACTGAGAGTCACTGGCCCAAAGTTGATTCAAGAAACTAATACAAACTGAGTACAGCATTTTTCAAAAAGCGCACCACTCTGCTTTGTCCATTGAAGCCATCATTTTGTTGTAGGCTTGGCGCATATTGGTGTTGCTGTTGCTGTTGCTGCTGGAGTTGGGATCTATCTGATGAAGAAAAAAGTAGTGTTTGGTCAAGTGGGGGACATGTTGGAAATTTTAACCAAGCAATGATGCCAATTATGACAGAGCTTACGGATTAGGATTACAGCAGCCAACTCCATAAATTAGCAGTATAAAATCAATGATGCCAATCATGATGGAGCTCACAGAATAGAATTACTGAAACCTCATTGTCATAAATTCATAATATAAAATTTATATATTATCAATTGGCAGTAGATTTTGAATCATTACTGCAGAATACCCAATGACATGCACCGCCAAACCGTCTCTATCATACATAAAGCGCCACACCGCTACCCAAAAAAGCTTTAGGCACTGCCTTGAAAATATTTTGGATGCCAAAGTTCTACTTTACTTTTACACAAGCGCTGCTGTGGAAAATCTTTTTGCATCCCAAAAATATTAATCTAATTATTAATCATATTTCTAAGCACTAGTCCCAATAGGATAATTGAAAAAGATATTTTTGATCAGTAGTGGATTTATAATTGTAATGACAAAATCCAATCCACTGTAAAGCAGCGCTGCAGCAACCAAAATCATTGCAAAGCAGCACCGCGGCGCCAGGAGTTTTTAATAGTTGGCGCCTCAGATAATTTTCAGTTGGTGCTGCGGCGCCTAGTACTTCTACCAGTTGGCGCTGTGGCGCCTTAGCTTTTACTAAACAGCGCAGCGGTGTTACCTTTGATTTTTTTTCTATACAATCATACTTTTATGTGATAAATCCAAGCCTTTTCCTTTTTAAATGGGAATCAATTATGGTATTAATTTAAGACTCCATATAATAAATTAACCTAAATTAGAGCCACTTTTATAATACTACCCCCTATAATACAGCCATTCAAAAAACCATGTTTAATATGCTAGCCTTATTCCTTATCATAGTATGGACTTTGTTATTTGGGTCTTAACAAAACAATGTATTACTAGTGTTTTTTTAGTAATGAGGGTATTTCTGTTGTGTGAAATGTGCCCATTACAAAATCTACTAAGCTTCTAAGCAACCAATAGGAGTGGCGCTGACCAATGTGGCACTAATAATTAACCTGTTTTAACATATGGTGCCATAGAACACTATAAGAGCATGACTTCACAACTAGACTGTTTCCACTTTTAAAAAGTACAATTCAGCGCCAAATCTCACTTAACTAAAAAATGTAAGAAACCGTCTGAAACTTTGCATATATATATTGATCTTCCCTAAACAACTGGGTACTTTTTTAACCCCAGTTGTATAAGCTAGCTTTAAAAATATTCAAGTTTTCCTCTTTGGCCTGGTTGAGGTAGCTCCACTATAGACTTCTTAATTTAATATAAAAAATGGTTGAAATCACTATATTTTTGAGCTACAGCATCTCAATTACGTCATCTTGAAAACAGCATTTCACTTGCAAGTTTTCAGTCAAAACTCCCAGTTTTGCATACTTGATCCACCAATAAAAATTTAATGTTCACATAATAAAAAATATAATAATTTTGATGGTATATAATTTGAGAGTTTCTCTACAATTCCATGTAAAAATATTGACTACTTTTTTTATTTAAAACATTCTCATTTTGATCTTTAAAAATTGTCCCCAAATTTTAACTTTTCTGATGCAAATTCACTCTTAGATGCCTCCCAAGCCTACCATTAACGCTACCCCCAAGGCTCCCAAGAATACGGCCACTTCTTCTCAGGCAAGAAATATCAAGGCTATCCTCTCCAAGCAGTCTCCTAAAGAAAAAAACGCCTGCCAAGCCCCCCACACCTTCCCCCAAGCCTGAGGCTGATAGCCCCACCCCTCCCCACTCTCCCTTTGTCTACTCCCCCTCTGATCCCCAGGAGAAGCATGTTCACTTCAATGATGAAGATGAGAATTAAAGAGTCTCCAAAAACGGCTCTGGTGATCCCTGTCGTGAATACCGCTATTCACCATGTTTCAATTTCAACCTTTGGTGGGCCATTTTAAAGACAATTCACTCAATTTTGCTTTTGCCTCTCAAAATGAGTTGATGTCTGAATCAGGAAGTTCAATTGTTTGGTTTCTTGATCCTGCACAACTCACTTGCCCCACTCATGCTGGTGGCAAGTGATCCTACTGTCCAGATAGTGTTTTGTGGCATTCCTGACCACTATATATTCCATTTCATATTTACCAATAAAAATTAAGTTCTATTCACATTTTTGTCTTTGTGTCTTCTGTACTTCCACGTCTCTCTCTAATCACAACTAGTAGAGATTATTCTTCCAGGGCTGCAAGGTAAACGCATTTGCCTTCCCTGTCATCTAACTTAGACTTAGTACAAATCTAATCCTAAGGTTGGGATTTCCCGTTGTATGTCTGTGCCGCGCCTCAGAACACGACAAAAATGGTGCTCACTTCAGGGGCTGTAAGCCCCTTGGTTATCCCTTTTGCATCCACGTTTTCAGGTCCTTTGCTTCCTCCTATACAAGATCCAACTTCACCTGAAATAATCAGTCCTCCTATTGAGGAATTTATTGCAAATCAGCCTATTACCCCTACTATTCTGAGCCTTGGGAATGGTCCCTGCCTAGTTGCCTATCCCATGGGTACCCCTGACTTAGAACGAGTCATATTGGTAGCCCTTGGGATAGCCCGGGAAGGAGCCATTCCTTGCCTTCAGTTGCAGTTCAGTCAGGATGAATACTACAAATTAATTGTGGCCCCTCAATTTCCACAACATCTTCTCTCAGCGGCTGGCTCCGCTGAGCGCTTACTGTTTTCCTTTGTGCAGCTTGCCTTGGCCCACCATCAAATGGTATTGGGGCTTCATGTTCAGGAAATTTTGTTGTTGCAAGCCGCCATCACCCATCACTGGGATCAGTTTGCGGCCTACCAGCAGTGGATCTACTCCCTGTTTTCCTTGATATCAGACAATCAGTGTAGCTCTGTCACCTCTTAAACCCTCCTGGTCAATAACATCAAGCAAATGCGCCAGTCCATCCCCAAATACGTGAGAGAGCGTCTACACAAGTTTCACCAGCTAGAACAACCCTGGCAAACTCAAGTGGATTCCACCTTAAACGCTTATATCACTAACTTTGAACAACTTGTGCAGCAGCTCAATGCATTCAGCATGTATTCTTTTGAGCAACTACAGCAGGTAGCAGACTTTGCTGCTAGTAGCATTTATGAACTCAGTACAACATTTGAGCAAGAGAGAGCATCCACTGCTGCTACTATAGCCAAACTTCAGAGTCAAGTGAATGAACTATCTATGCCTAAGCCAGATGTTCTGCCCTCTCCCCCCTTCTGATGACTTGGTGGATAGGAAGCAGAGAATATGGGATGCCATTCAAGAGCTACGTACAACTACTTGCAGTCAGGGATGTCCTGCTGAAGCTCCTCAGCCTGACCCCCAGGTGCTTGAGTTGACTGCTCAAGTCGTGGAGCTACAGCAAGAACTTGCCACCCTACGTGAAACAATGGCAACTGCTGCTAGTCCAGTTGGGGTTGTCAATGAAGATGGTTGCTGCCCTGGCTTACCAGGAGCTCTGCAAATCCAATGCGCTAGAGAATTAATTTTCCTAGCTAACAAAGTGGATCAATTAAAGCAAGACCATACTGAACTGGATAAAGATGTACAAGAGATGAATGACATTATTGACTCTGTGAATGATAGGTTTGCCCCTTGCCTCTCAGTGGGGCCATCCCTTACTTTGCAACTGGCTGAACGCTCCACAATAGTGACCACCCAAGGTCAACACTTAGATACTATTGCACAACAGATCACTCAAGCTGTCAATACAGGTGCTTGCGCTGTTGAGACTCTTACTACCCTTGAAGAGAGTGTTTGTCAGTTGTGGGCTAGACAGCCCCCTCGGAATCCAAGGCAGAGTTTTCCCCATGTATAAACGTACTTGATAGCAAAAATGGTAGTCCAACCCTGGAAGCACACTTCAAGCCTGCTTTTAAGCAAGTCTTTGATCCTAAAGCCTCAACCATTGCAGCTTTCCTAAATATCTACAAAACTGCCATGAGACAGGCTTCAGACAAAGTTAAGAAAGAACATATTCTGTTATGTTTACATCCAACTTGCCAGGAGGCGGTGGTGCCTGAGCTGCCCTCCATTGAGTCGTGGGAAGATATGAAGCAGCTTCTGATTGATGAGTTTGGTGGTGACCTTAGCCTGGAAGTAAAGAAGGACGCCTTCATGCATATTGCTTTCAAACCAAAGGAGACCCTAGCCAAGTTTGCAGACAGATTCTACATGGAAGGACAGCAACTGATTACGAGCAGACAGTTGACAGTCCATGAAGCCTACACGGCTTGCGCTCAAGCCCTCAAGGTTAACCAACTTCTGTGCCTTCACTCCAAAGCCCATAAGGCTATGCTTTCCTCCATGAAGAGCATAAAGACTTTGTTGCAGGATATGCACCTTACCCACTCTGGTGCAGTTGTTAGAGAAGGTTGAGCTACTTCTAATTCTGGTTCATCTTCCCGTGTTCCTTGCATTCTTACCATGAACTTGAAAAATCCTCCTTGACACCAAGGTTTCCACAGCTGTGGTCAGATAGGTCATCATTCTTGATTCTGCACCAACCCGCGGGTCAAAGGAGTTGATCCAAAAGAGAAGGCCAGAAAAGAGCAGTCAACCTAGAGGCAGAGACGCTCTTGGTTGACAATTCTTCCCAGTCTCTCTCAATCCCTCCCTTTATAGCTGACTCCAAGCCCGCTGATAGTGAAGCTCCTCCTATCCTCCTCTTGTTTCACAATATCTCTGATGATTCTGATCTGGATGACACTGACAACTCTGATGCTATGGGTACTCTGTTTTGGCTGTTCCCAAAACCATTACAGTCCCCTATAAATTACGCTCAGGAAAGACTACCACTACCTCTGAGCCTTTTCCTGAAGCCAAAGAAATTGTCTCTTGCCCTAACCTCACTCAGGCCAAGAGATCCCCCATGCTAGTGAAGCCGTCAGAAGAAGCTGCCAAGGTTGCTGATGCTGTCTTCAAGAATTTATCTGTTTTGCTCCTCCTCCAGACTGTTTATAAGGAGTATTCAGGATTAAGATGAATGATTGAGAAGTGGGATAAGGAACTAGCAGAGGTTCAAGATATCCTGGCTGTCCTTCCCCCCTTTGGTTGCACTACCACTTGAGTAGAGATATTCATTCAAAAAGTGAAGATCAAGGCCGTTCTAGATACTGGCTTACCAGTCAACGTTGTCTCCTCTAAGCTTGTGAAGAAACTCAAACTTGCCCCTGACCTTAATTATCACCAGTCCTATGGCACAGCTGGGCTGTCTATGACCCGCGCCATAGGGGCGTACTCTGCTCTACCCATGCGGTTTGGAAAACTTCTTCTAGCTGCGCCAGCAGTTGTCTTGGAAAATGAGAGTTACAATCTCCTGGTTGGCACCAAGTTCCTTAGGGAATATAATGGGGTAATCAACTTGAAAGATGGCTACCTCTCCATCCTGGGCTATGAAGTCCCCTTGATCTTTGAAGAGCCAGTTAAAGTTCCTGGGAAGCGCCTCAAGACATGTGCCTTGGAATATCCCACTGGGGTTTTCAACCTCAAATATTGCACCCACTCCTCAAACATGAAATGTCCACCCATGGCTTGTTCTGCGTCTGAGGGGATCCCTCTCCTATCCACGTCTGCTGTCACCATCCCTCCTGGCTCCCAGGCCATCCTAGACTCCCAGATATCATATGAACTACCTGAACAAACCTTTTTGGAGTTGTACTCTCCCCCCTTGCTAGAATGCAACAAACCTTATCTTTTTCCTGGAATCCTAGATGTCTCCCATAGGGACCCTGTTCAATTGTTGGTAGCTAACCTGACTGCAATCCCCATGACTGTGTCTAGGGGGCAGGTTGTTAGATATGACAAGTTATTGAGCGCTCCTGATGTCCTGTCTCCTCATCCCTTTGGCACGTTTCAAGACTTTAACCTACCTGAGGATGAGCCTCAAGTCCTATCCTTGTTCACCGAGCAAGACTTCCCACAACTTTCCCCAGTTCAACAGAAAGAGGTGTTAGATTTACTAGACCAATTGTCTGACATCTTTGCAAAGGACAGTACCAATTATGGGTTAGCCAAAGGCATTATCCATCAGATTGACACTGGTGACGCCCCCCTTCTGTGCTAAACCATATTGCCACAGTTGTGTAGAAGACGCCCAGGTATCTAAAGAGCTAAAACAACTGTTAGACACTGGGCTGCCGGCACCTTCCCAAAGTCCTTGGGCATCCCTGCTACTCATCTTAAAAAAGAAAGATGGGGGTCATCGTATTGTGATGGACTATTGCCAATTGAAATCTTTGACTCAAGAAGGACTCATACCCCTTGCCATGTATTGATGATGCCCTCTGACATCTTGGAGGCTCTAAATTCTTCTCTGCAATGGATCTGGCATCTGGATACTGGCAAGTTGACCTATTGCCCAAGGATTGTCAGAAAGCCGTGCTCATTACCTCTGAAGGGCTTTTTGAGCCTACTAGCATGCCTCAGGGACTCTGCAACGCCCCGGTCACCTTCCAAAGGACCATGGACTCCATCCTCTGTGACTTGAAGTTGTTGTGTGTCCTAGTGTACTTGGATGATATAACAGTTTTCAGCGCTTACTTCACTGATCACCTGGCTCATCTCAAGGAGGTGTTCATAAAGATTTGAGAAGCTGATCTTAAGCTAAAACCTTCCAAGTGCGCCTTCTTCAAAGAACACCTTGAATTCTTGGGCCATGAAGTGACCCAGAACAGGATTCACCCAATGACTAAGAAGGTTGAAGCTATCAACAAAATGCTTCCGCCCACTAACCTGCAAGAGGTAAAAGTCTTTCTAGGGATGATGGGCTACTACAGACAGTTTATCCCTGACTTTGCCAATACTAGTGAACCTCTAGTCCAGCTGTTATTTAATGTTTCTTTTAATGGACAGCCAGTCAACAGCAAGCCTTTGAGACCCTAAAGCAAAAACTTAAAGAGGCGCCAATCCTAGTGTATCCTGACTATGATAGGGAGTTCATCCTGTACACCGACACTAGCAACCTTGCTATTAAGGCTATTCTGGCCCAACTAGACAACAAGGGCGTAGACCATCCTGTGGCTTACACTTCCTGCATGCTAAAAAAAACATGAGAAGAACTATGGTGTCACAGAGAAGGAATGTCTTGCCGTGTTCCATGCAGTCAAGCAGTTTTGTCACTATGTATATGGTACCCACTTCACAGTTGTCACTGACCACACTTTGCTTAAGTGGTTACAACAGCTTAAGGAGCCTGAAGGGCGCCTATCTAGATGGGCTCTATGTCTGCAGGGATACAACTTCACTGTGCTCCATTGCCCTGAGATTCAACACCAGAACGCTGATGGGCTCTCCAGAATGCACATTCTTGCTTTGCATCCTGCAGAGGCTGACCGGTTATACAAACTAATTGGGTACCCGTCTTCTTGGGAAAATGAGACAGAAGAGGTACAACTGGCCTTATCCAAGCTATCCAAAGATACCCTCATATGTGACAATCAGCTCTTCAAGAAGGTACAAGACCAGTATCTACCTTATGTACAGCCCAGTCTTTGCCTCTTGTTGGTGTTGCAAGATCATAAAGAGACTGGGCATGGAGGCATTTCCAAGACCTTTGACTGGCTTCAAAAGAATTACTTCTGGGAGAACCTTTGCCTGCTGATCCCAGATGTCATAGCTAGCTGCCACAACTGCCAGCTGCAAAGGCCTTGAGCTGCTGCCCACAAGTTCAAACTAGTCCCCCCGCAACATGCCTTCCACACTGTCAGCATTGACGCGGTAGGTCCTCTTCCCCGCTCACTTTCTGGGTGTTGCTTTATTCTGATTGTGGTTGATCACTTCAGCAAGTGGGTAGAGGCTTGCCCTACAAAAGATATCACAGCTAAGACAACTGCTGCCTTCCTTTTACAAGATGTTTTCTACCGCCATGGATGTCCTCAAGTGTTGCTCTCCGACAATGGGACTAACTTTAATGCCAAGCTGGTAACCTCTGTTGTCAAAGCTCTGGGATCCCACCAGTCTTTCTCTGCCCCCTACAATCCTTCTACCAATGAGGCAGTTGAGCGTACAGATTCAACACTGGTCTCCATCATGAGGAAGCTCACCTACTCTGACGCTGCTAACTGGGACCTATACTTGCCTGCTGCTCTCTTTGCATACCGCCTTAGCAAACATTGTGTCACTGGATACTCCCCTTTTGCCATGTTATATGGGCAAGAGGCTACTACTCCATTGCCCTTGGGGGCCCCCTGCTTACCTCTCATAAGGCCATGAATCCTGACAACCACATCAAGGATCTAGTCAACCGCATAATTGTATACAGGCCACTGCCTACACTTCTGCATATAAGACTAAGATGCTTGAGCTCTCTCCCAATAATTCTGGACGCTCCCCCCTGCCTGAATTTGATGTTGGTGACCATGTACTTTACTACCAACACAGAGTAGGTGGTTGTGCTCCTAAGTTGGACTCTCTGTGGATTGGCCCTTTAGAAGTGACTTTTAAACGAGGGTCCAGGTACACGGTAAAGCTCCTCTCCAGTGGCTATCCTTTTACTCAAGTGCATGCTAAGTTCCTTTGTAAATACTACCCCCCTAAGGCCAATCTAGGGGAGGGCAATGTTGTGAATACCACTATTCACCGTGTTTCAATTTTGCCTTTGGTGAGCCATTTTGAAGACAAATCACTCACTTTTGCTTTTGCCTCTCAAAATGAGTTGATGACTGAATCAGGAAGTTCAATTGTTTGGTTTCTTGATCCTGCGCTACTCACTTGCCCCACCCATGCTGGTGGCAAGTGATCCTACCGTCCAGGTAGTGTTTTGTGGTATTCCTAACCACTATATATTCCATTTCACATTCACCAATAAAAATTAAGTTCTATTGACATTTTTGTCTTTATGTCTTCTGTACTTCTGCGCCTCTCTCTAGCCACAACTAGCAGTGATTATTCTTCCAGGGCCACAAGGTAAATTCATTTGCCTTCCCTGTCATCTAACCAAGGCTTAGTATGAATCTAATCCTAAGGTTAGGATTTCCTGTTATGTGTCTGTGCCGCGCCTCAGAACACAACAGTGATCAAAGTTCTGCAGGCTCAGAGGATGAGCCCATCCTAGAGTGGGACTTACATGCATTTATCAATATCTGCAACGTCAACAGGCAGATTAAAGTTATGGCTGTTTTCCCTGACTCTTTTCCCATTATGATCAAGAAGGGGGTTCTGACTTTGTCAAGGACATCTCACCTTTTACATGCAATGACCAGAGAAAAATATGGCGCACCATCACTACCAGTGTGATAGTCCAGGTTGCCCCGCACAATTAACTATAATTGGGTTTACCCAAGTCAAGGAGCTCACCATTGAGCATGACTTTTTGGGCTCTGATATGATCCTCTACTATCTTATGCACTGGTATCTTTGCCAAGCTATTCCTCTCAACAAGGTTTTGACTTCAACTGAGCTGATAACGCATGCTCTCCTTTACCTAAATGAGAATCAGAGAGAGGAGGTTGGAGAAAAGACCAGACTCCAACACTATGTGATTGATCAACGGTCAATTGATGCCAATATTGGCGTCAGCGCTAGGAGCATCAATGAGCTTGTACTTTTGGAAGTCCAGAAGACTAACATGCTTGCTAAGCCCTTTCTGCTACTTGATGATGGTCAAGGTTCACCAAACCGTATTTTATGCTTTTCAACACAAGAGGATCTTGTACACTTTTTAAAGCTTCATACCTGGTTTGCCAATAGGACTTTTGCCTCTTGTCCAAAGCTATTTTATCAGCTTTGGGCCATCCATGGTCAGGTCAATGAACACAAAATCCCCTTTGTCTTCTTTTTTCTCCCTAATAAAAGGGAAGAGACTTACATTCACACCTTGGATATACTCAAGCAAAAACTGGATGCCATCTTGCCTACGCTTGAAGAAGAGCCAACTGAGAAAAGGGGCCACAGGAAGAAGAAGTTCAGCCTTAGGCCACCCAGGAGCAACAGGACACAACCAGAAAGGCGCCAGAGTCCCTTCCCTATCATACCATGTTAATGGTTGACTTTGAGGCTGCACAGGCCAAAACCTTTATCAAGGTATTTAGGAGTAGGCCCCAAGGCTTCTTTTTTCACTACTGCCAGGCTCTGCACAAGAACCTTATGAAAGATCCAGCCCTCTATAAGCTGGTATTCAAAGATGGCACAAAGGAGGCCTGGAAGATCTGCAATTGCTTTCCTGCTCTGGCCATGGTCAGAAAGGAAGAGGTCAACCTTTTTTACGACAAGCTTCTAAACAATAATTATATTATTGAGAACCAAGAAGTATTTGCTCCTTTTTTCTAGTACTTTAAGCACCAGTGAGTGGGTGTATTCCAGGGACATTGCTGCATCTGCAAGGGCAACAACTCAATTAATTGGAACTGCTATAAGAAGGTCAAAGAAGGCGTAACTAGGACCACCTCATCACTTGAAGGTTGGCATAATCAATTTTCCCGCCTGGTTAAGGTTAAAAAGCCCATGTTCAATTAATTTTCAACACACTGAAGATTCAGCATGCTCATGGAGATCAGCTATACTCCCAGGCCGTCAAAGGCAAAGCTGTTGTATCCAAGCATGCTGGCCAGCAGGTCAAGTTTGCAAATGTTACCAAGGAGGTTTTGGCCTATTACACCAGAGAAGGCCACCTTACCCATCTCAAAGTCATTGCCACAGTCCTTGAATCTAATGTATAATCACTTTTTAACAATAAACTTCTTTCTTTTGAATTATTTGATTTTAACTTTATTTTTAGTATATACATGTTTAATATAGAGTTAAAATTTAATACAAAAAATATAACCGTTTTAGGATGTGTCAACTTTGGAGCTTTGTGCACTATAGTTGGTATTAGCCAACCCCACATTTTTATTGCATATTTGGAATCCTTGGAAGATTTTGAGTCTATTGACATGTTTTTTTATAGTTTTCAAAATTATTTTGGGCTTTTATCAATATTTTAAGTTATATGGCGCGGCTTAGCCAGAAATCCGGGATATGTTTCGAGATGGCATCTTTCTAGATGGCGTTTTTGAAATGGCGTTTTTGGACACATTTTCAAGATGGTTTCTTTCTAGATAGTGTATACCACCCAATAAAATACTCTCTCTTGAACAAAAAAAGAAATATATAAAAATAAAAAACATAATTTCAGTTTTAATTTCTACTTGCTATAAATTAATCCCTAAAAATATAATAAAAAGTAAAAAACAAACCAATATGTACAATATTTGTAATTTAAAAATTCACTAGAAAAAAAGAAGGAAGAATATGAAAGTAAAAATTTACCACTTTCAGAATCTATAGACAATGACTTAAAGACTATTAAGCAGCACCAGGACTTTTATCATCAAAATAGGGAATATAAAAAATATATAAACAAATTAGATGATGAGTCCTGTATTGTAGTTATGGATTATTAAGAAAACTTAAAGGTTAGAAGTGGTCTAATTAAGACCAATAATTGCTTTTATTAAACAAAACTAAATCATTATTAGGGTTTGCATTAGTTTTTAAGGAAAATAACAAAATTAAATATGAATATCATGATTTTCTGTCTCAAATATTATCACAAGATTCTTTATTTTCAGGTGAATGTCTAATAAGTCTTCTTAAATTAGATATATTTAAAAAATATAAAAGTGAGGACTGATAATGGAAATCTTTTTAGATCATATGAATTTTTATATTACTTATTTAAAAGAGGCACCTAAATATTTTAAGGGTTCTATAAAATATAATTGTTTTGTTGAATGTCATGGAAAAAGCATTGTTGATGGTTGCTTTGGTGTAATATAAAAATGATAAAGGAAAAAGAAAATGTGCTTTATATTGACAATATTAATGATCTTAAAAATATTTTTGAGCAAGAAGAAAAAAGAAATATATATAAATCAGTGCTATCAGGCTCAAATATTTCTCAAAAATCATTCTTTTATATCTATGAAAGAAAAGTTAGGCCTATAAAAAGAGAGCTCAAAGTTAAAAATCTGCTCATTAATCTTTCATATTTGATGAAGAATGGGAAGTTATATAATTCACCTCTAACATTTGAAAGTTTATCAGAATATTCTGAGATAACTTATCATTTGAAATCACATGATGATACCAGAGAAACAAAAGTATTAGAAGATGCTAGTAGTGTATTGGGGCAAGTTCATGAATTAGGGCAGCTTACTAGATGGTGTATTTTAAATAGAGTTATCAGTCTTTCAAAAACAACACCCTTTTTTCTGAAACAAACTAAGAATATTTATGATGTGCCAAAGATAGGGTAATAGCATTTATAGCTTTGGGGCTGCTATTACTCTCCCATGCAACTCATTATAAATATTTTTGGTTTGTAGTTTGTAGTAGCACTTGAGATATTTTCAGTAATACTATAAGTTGCAATTTTCAATTCTAAAATTGAAGACTTATTTTTTTAAATATCATCTAAGCCCAAGATCAATTAAAATTTTGAGATTGATTGTAATTTAAGCTTTCCGAATAATTTGAATATGGATAATGTGATTAAGTTATAAAATAATCAGTCTGGCGCCTAGGCATAATAAGAAAATAATGACCTAGATGGCCAAATGATAACAGTGCCACTGACTAAATAGTTAGTGAGAGAATCATTTGGCGAGTCACTTGGGGAATTGGTTTCCCTAGAGAGTAATTGAAGATGTTGTGACAGTCCAATAGAACACCATATTTCATATAGGGCTGTGGTGTCTCACCCCCATACAAAGATCTTCTTTTTTCTGGCATTCTGGAAGATTGGATTTAAAATCAGCTTTAAATAGAAAATATCTTACCTTCCACATTTTGAGAAACTCCGGGCAGAATCCGGGTTTGTCTGGGGGTGGGATGCTGCAGCCCTAATTTCATATAAAAGTGTGGGCTTTTTTCTAATGCAGATGCAGTAAAAATATACACATACTATTTTCATTCCTCGCTTGGACTAATATTTTATAATCCACACCCCTTGCAGGCTCAATGGCTCTCTCATTTTATAATAATATCCATCCTTCTCAATAAAGATCATCTTATTACAAAACCTTTTTTGTCCCCTCTTGAACTGTTATCTTCCCCAACTCATATACTGAACTATAAGCAGTTCAGTTGCAACATTATTATGATAGATTTTATAAAGTTATAATGCCATGAGTTTTCACTAGGTTCAAGAAGATTAAAGGGTGGCTTGGTTTTCTTTGCATTTTATTAATCAATTTATTTGGACAGGAAGATATTCATCAATTATTTTTCCATCGACTGATGATCATAAAATTTGATCTAGCTAAAACTTTCATGTATATATGTTTACCTTTAAAATAAATCAAAAAATTACATCAATATATTTACTATTAAAAACTATGCTTGCCACGACCGATACTCTTAATTTAATTTTATACCCAAGCGCCTAATTTTGAACCTTTACCTTTTTATAAGCTAATTGAATTAAATTTCTCTACTAGAAAATAAAACAAGAATTTGCAAGTTTCAAAGAATAGCTTTTATAGGAAATGTTTTCTTTGTTCTGTATTTTTTGTTGTTGCGAAGTAAAAAGGTTGCATGGGAAAAAATTATAGCTGGATCAATCTAACTGAAAATCAGTCGATGGAAAAATAGTTGATGAATATCATCCTGCCCCATTTATTTGGTACCCGTTAGATATAACATAATGTTGAAATAGGCTTTGGTTTGGGGAAGTTTAAAAATATTTATTGATAAAAATAGATTGAATTTAAGAAAAGTTATGTAGGTAACAAAACTAAATCCCCTGTACGGGTTTAAACCCCTAGTTTGCATTTATGAGTTTGGATTGTGATAGCAATTATTTGCAATGGATCGTACAGTTATGATGATATGCGCAACCAGACCATCGGTTAGTTTGATCTATTAAGTAGCTTCCTCAGATTGTATAATTTCAAGTTAAATTTATATGAGCTATTGTATGGTATACAAGTGACTTTAATTATAGAGTTTAGGCTCAGTAGAAGCTATACATTGTTGGGCTATGGCCCTGTATGGAATTACCACCATAGGATGGCATTTGTGGACTCGAGCTGCCACCACCATATGTTGGTATTCTGGGGCTGGTGTTTCCGCTACCATAGGTTGGCATCTGGGGACTCGAGCTACCTCCTCCATATGTTGGCATCTGGGGGTTCGAATCCCCAGCATCGTAAGATGGCTTCTGAGGGGGCGAGCCATCACCTCCCTGCACCGAACAAGAAGTGGTGAGGGAAGGATTAAATTCACTATCACCCTCACCAAACACCTGGACCCATTTGGTGCCAGTGCGCCATACTCCGAATTCTGCGTACTTCTCATCCATAATGTTGTTGTAATGGCCGCATGACTTGAGCCATCTATCCATGACATCCTCTTCAGAGTTGCCGGTGGCAATGTTCTCGCCGCAGGTGTTGGGGAAGTATTTTTGGTCGTTGCAGCGGTTGCATGGCTGGGAGCCCCCTTGACCAGTGTGATCCAAGAAATCTTTACCCATGGACGCGAGGTAGTCGGCGTGCTTTTGTGCGGCCGACATCAGCTTGTCGTTGATTCTGAGAGGGTTCTTTCCACGCGCGTGGTTGACCATATCTAGCATATACTGGACATCCAAGCCGTGCAGGTCATAGCTCTTCTCGGGAGCCGGGGGCTTCTTAGTGAGTTTCATGTCCATCTGCTTAGGATTTGCTGCGCAGCCTGACGGACGTTGGGCAGGCGATGGGAAATTGAATCCTCGTTTCTTGCCATCATTGTAAGAATTTTTGTGCTTCTTTGGCGTCTCATTTATTGTGTTTGAATCTGGGGTGCCACCCGTTTGAGGTGATTCGTTGTAGGGGCCCTTCTCCTTGGGTGATGCATCATCGTACTTTGGCTTTTGGCTTGAGGAAGTGCTGTTTGACTTCTTCTTGACGCGGCGTAAGCAAATCTTGTTTGGGCGTCGATTTAAGAAGGTGGGTGCGCCGTAGCCAAGATGGCGGGACACATCGAGGCCGAACTTTGCGCACTCCACTATCGAAGGAAGGACTACAGCCAATAAACTAACTTTCATCTGTAATTTAAAAACGCTAAACACGTCATTTAAATATGTGACGGTTCCCGATTTCACCGCCGTTTACTAGAAATATTATCTTGCATCTTTCTTCAAGTTGGCCCCCTGGATTTTTTTTTGCACCAGTACTTGTCTAAGAATGAATGCCGTTCAATTAACGATGCATTCAAAGGAAATTAAGCCTCGTGAGAAATGGGATTTATAAGTTAGAACACCAATGAGTTAACTTCATCCATCATACGAATGAGTTTGATAAATTCGCCGTAAAAATGACATTCATGACGTAATAGCAAGATCGAACTGTGTCATCTAATCTGCACCGCCTGTAAAGCTATCATCTAGCTTTTACTCAAGCATTGCTCTGCTGCCGACCACTTAATTAAGCAACCGCAACCGTCTTAAATAAACCATATTTTATTAATTTGCATCTCTAGATTAATGATAATAGCTAATAAGTATAATCAAAACTCTGACTTATGGTCGTAGCGGCTTCCCAAGTGCGCTAGCTTAGTTCCTGCTTCAAAGCTGGAGCCAAGGCTTTGTCAGCTAAATCTTTTGAATTCTGATCCAATTCTTGTCCAAGAACGAATAGGATCAGCGCCAAAGTATCCTCGCGAAAGTATCCTCAGCAGTGCGAAGCCGCTCTTGCAACGGTTCCGAAGCATCTATGAACACATCATAAACTGGAAGTGGTCTGGCTCAAATAAATATTTCAGGGACATCTCGAACCCACACATTTTAAATGCTTAGTCCGAGTCCTGAGAGCTTTAGTATGCCAGCTAGTTCCAACCCACCAGTTTTGGACTCATTATAACCCCGATTTATAAAGAGGAAATCCTCGGCCTACAGGAGATCCGACAAATCAGACCACAAGCAGCGCTATTGCCATAGGAATCCAATAAATCGCATTTAAAGAGACTAAAATAACATAAAACCAAGCTGTACTATGGGCAACAGTTATTGTAAGATAAAAGAAAGCAATAATAAGTATATCTTTATTGACGAGAGGTGAAGTTTTTATAAAATACTGCCACGGACACCAGGAAGTGGCCCAGAAAAACTATCTTTGATTTGAAATATATAGAAAAAAGCAATCCCAATAGGACAAGAGGGATGGAGGGATACTTTTGGCTTAGGCAAAACCATTACTGGGAGGGTGATACTCAAAGGTGCTCTAATTAGCCAACATGATAGGTCAAGTCCACAGATACTCATGAGGATATGGCCTTGTCACATCACCTTCCCCTTAGATCTCCCAAAGGGATCCTCATTTATGGCTTCAAATCTATTGAGCAGCATCAAGAAACCAAGTGTCCTTCACAGGACATCTAGATGAAGCAGGGATAGTGATAGACATGGCCCATCAGATGATGGGAACTAACTTAACCAAGTACAATATTGCCTTCCCAAAAATAGACCAAGGTCCAGTGGCTTGCAAAGAAGAGTAATTGGTAAAGCAGAGCTATATTTTCAGATGGCCTTAATGACCTTTTAGAATTTTGGATCCTGGTCTTTGTGATGAAGGATTGATTAAGAAAATCAACTCTCATAGTTTTTATAATGCCAATATTAGTTTAGATACCTCCCTGAGTGATTTAAGTTATATCAAGCTTACAAAAACATAGCTTAGGGTCCTTTTGATCCATTTTAAATGACCTGTTTGATTTTGGAGCTGGGTTCAAACCTGGGCCACTTGGGTTGAACAGTTTCAAAATTCCCGATATAAATATGATCAACATTTGGTTTCAAGCTCAATCTGCCCTAAATTGACTGCTGTTAGCCAATCATATCTGTTTCTACCTCAGATGTTGTTATTTAGGCTTCCTAAGCCCAGGGCAGCTGTTACTTCAACAGGAAGCATTGGAGCAGTTTCTGGTTTTCTTTATCCTCCCTCTATACCTTATGAGGGGGTTTTACAACTATTAGAGTCCCCACAACAGACTCAGTTGGTTGACTAGCTGTTTGATCCCAATTTAACTATCCTCAAACCTATTTTCCTGCACTGAAATGCTTTAATTTGATCTTCAGTCCGGTAGTTAATTTAACGTTCTAAATGCATTACTCTTTATCTATATATGACTTAGATGTTATTAAATTCCACTTTCTCAATCAATTAACTATTTATAAGCCTACAGCTTACTTTTGGTACCTCTAATTTAGTAAAACTCATCTTCAGTCAAAGCCATGAAACATCCCAAGGCTCCCTATTGAAGGGATCACTCCATCTCTGAATCTTAATAAAAGATATCTTTTCTTAAAAACCCTATTAGGGGGAATCAGGTGCAACCAGTTAATACTCTTTCTTTTCTTCCAGGTATCATAAGGTTCTGTAGCAGTAGAAACCAACCCAGGTTCTGTCACCAGGTCTCTACTTATACTGACATTGATAGGAAATTTGTCATTCCTGGACAGCCTATATTACATCTATACCCTCTGAGGATCCTTCAACCAAATTAAGGTTCAGTTTTTTCTCAAGTCCTCTACCAAGCTGCTCTTCTCACACCTTTTAACCACTTTTTACTGCCTTTACCCTTTCATATTTAGGAGCCTTTTTACTCCCTGGAATGTTTTTGCCTTTTCTTAGCAGGCATCCTATCTTTGGAAATTGGTCCTATATAGGAACAGATTTCAACCCAGCCAGATCCATAGTAACCAGTTTGGATCCCTTTACATTAGCTTCCTGAATCATTAGCTTTATCTCCACCAGGTGGGTCTCTGACAGTTCTGTGGCCTTGAGGGGAGGCTGGATTGGGCAGATCAGGTTTAACTTAATTCTCTTCCCATAGCCCACATGTTTCTAAGAGATCCAGGATGCCTTAATGCATATGTAGCTTCCAGACCTCATGTTTCATGGGTTCAACCAGGCTACATCCTCAGATTTGTACCTAAGGTGTGCTGGTAGTACAGGATGATATCTCCTTGTTGTGTAGTTAAAATGTATGGTGTCTTTTCTTCTGTCTCTGAGTGACAGCAGACGTTTTCAGCATATGTTTTGAACTGGCTCTGACTATCTTTTAGCTTCAAGATGGTTGCTGAGTTGAGGCCCTAATATTGTGTGCTCTTGGGGCTAGACACAATGGCCCCCAGTCAGCGTCCAGCCTGTTGTCCCCTGTTATTGACTTCACTTATAGTAAGGAAAGAGCATCTGCTGTGACCAATTCCTTTCTGGGCTCATATCCTATACAGTGCTAGTACAGGGTAGGCTTCCATCCCAATCTTCTGGTAAAGTTCCAAGGCCTTCCATCAGCTCTGGACAGGGATATATTTCCCAGACCATCAAAAAAGGTGGGCCGCCTACAGGCAAACCCCCTTCCCCTTCTCTGGAGTTCCCTCCAACTGCGCAGGAGCCTTTGATCCAGCTGGATTGTTTGCTTTCTTGGTGTTGTCCTGTCTTGAAACAATTGGCAGGACGACAAGAAAACGCAAGCCACATTCTACAGGACTTGGCCAACCCACGGCCTAGTAAAATCAGGGGTAAAATCCCACAAGCAACAGAATCCCGGTCAAGTGATTCCTCCGGCCTGGGAGTTCCTCGGCCCAAAGTAATTGGTTTTGGAAGCATCCCAGTGGTGACGTCAAAGGCAGGCAGTAGGGGCAATGTGCATCCTGAGTCCCCAGAATGCACCTAGCCAACTTAGTGGCTGTTCCTTACTCCCAGGTCTGCTGCTCCTATTTTCTTGGGCCCAGGCAATGGGAAGATTAGGCTGTTACTTTTAACTGGCTCCCCTTTTGATTGGTTTCCAAAACCCCTCTTTTAAACCCCCAGCACTATCACCCCCCTATATGCATATAATGGAAGCAAGGGCCATCAGGTCCCTTGCTTACCAATTCCAATTACCAAATAAAACTCCTGATTTTTGCAAATTTAATTGGTGCTTTTAAAAATTTTATTAAGTAACAAAGAATTTTCCTGACTCCTGCCGTTGTCCCTCCTCCTGCTTTCCTCTGGTCCGCCTGCTCATCTGCCGGTGTTTCTGTTGAGATTTGATCTAAGAGGATTGAAACTTGGTTCAACCCCTTGGAATTGCACAAGCGCTTGTGCACTGCCTGCCCGGAAGTTTTGGTTAAAAACCTTGTCTGTGACAATGTTGTCTCATTTGTATAAGGTATTCATGGTGACTATGGTACCCATCTTCCTTTTGTTCTGGACCACAACCCCAGGTATTTGGCATAGACTTCCCTTGGTTGCCCAAAATTCTATTCCCAACCCTGGTCTGCTCTCTAATCCCTTCTGTCATTTAACCTAGATTCCCACCATCCTTGCTACACTTGTCCAGTTGTCTGGGTCAGGTCCTTATCCTGAGGACCTTTCATCCTGTCCAGAATTAGGGACTGATGAGCCCCCTTCCTGGGACTTGCACAACATCAAACTTATAACAGTCTCAAGCCACTCCCTCCCCGCACCAAGTTTCCACTGTAGATCCAGATATCTTTTCCACCCAGTATTGTTCTCTGCAGTTACTTACTGGTGCTTTGGTTATGGCCCTAGACGCCTATTTCCTTCCCTTTTCTTGAACAGCCTCTTTTGGGAGGCCTCTTTGAGCAGCCATTCCAGCCCTGTACTGGATGGCATCCTTGTGGTTGGTCCCACTAGGACAAGAGCCAGACTTTGTTAGTCTAGCCCCCTCTCTTCCACTTCGTGGATCCAAGTCAGGTGTGACGGGTGGTAACTCTATGAAGATGCTTGTTATCTGCAAGGAAAAACAACATTTCACACCTTCCAAATAACAGCCCTGCTTCTCAGAACAATGTCCAATATTGGCTAGTTCCTTAGCCCTGATCAGATTATATCACTCAGTATCAATAAGCCTCTGTGATCTTTAGCATACTGGGACAAAGATCCCAGTGTTGGTTGCTGACTACAATAAACCCCCTATAACGCGGTCATAGGTGCAGGTTTCAAGCTCATACTGGAAGTTTTGATTGTAAAGCTGAAGCAAGTGTATGTTGTGGAGCTTATATTGAGCCGTTTGAAAGCTTAGAATTCTACCGGTGTTTGCTGGAACCACTATTTGGTGTTGAGGTGCTTGGAGAGAGAGCAACCAGCAGCTGGAAATTGGAAATGAATTTGGGTAGCTTTGCAGCTAATCCCAGGGTGGTATATACTTTACTAATGTCTGTATGTGGCAGATTCTAGTGCTGGCCTTTATTTTAGATGGGTTGTGTTTGATTCCCATGACTTAGCCAACATCCTCAAGAGCACTTACTTGGACTAGAGAAGTGTTGTGAATGCCGCCATTCACCGTGTTTTGATTTTGCCTTTGATGGGTTATTTCAGGGATGAATCTCTCTCTTTTGCTTTTGCCCTTCAAAATAAGTCTGGCTCCAAATTGGGAAGTTTGATTGTTCAGTTTCCTGATTCTGCGCTATTCACTTGCCCCACCCATGCTTGTGGTGAGTGATCCTATTGTCCATGTACTGTTTTGTGGTAGAGCTACACAGTATTATTCCCAATCTTTTCACCCAAAAAACTTAAGTTCTATTCACATTTTTGTCTTTGTGTCTTCATGTACTTTGGCGCCTCTCTAGCCACGTCTAGCAGATATTATTCAATCAGGGCCATAAGGTAATTACAAAGCCTTTCCTGCCATTCTAACCAAGACTTAATACAGATCCAATCCTAAGGTTAGGATTTCCCGTTGTGAATATGTGCTGCGCCTCAGATCATAACAAAAATGGTGCCCACTAAAGGGGAAGTAAGCCTCTTGGTTACACACTTCACAACTACGTTTTCAGGACCTTTGCCTCCTTCCATACAGGAGCCAACTTTGCCTGATCTTACCGTTCCTCCTATTGAAGAAGATATTGCCAACCCGCCTATTGTCCCTACTGTACTGAACCTCAGGAATGGTCCCTGCCTAGTGGCCTACCCTTTGGGTACCCCTGCTGTATTTTTGGCCTTTGACGTCCTGGAAATTAACATCTATAGTGCTAGCTTTGGAGAGTATAGTTTCAGGTCTTTTATACTAGGTAACAACCAAGTTGAGTAAAAAGTCAAGATTTAATATGTGAAAGTATAAAAGTATATTTATTTGATAAGAGTAGGGAGATTTATATAGCCATTACAATGCTAATAGCCCAGGCTGAATTTCTGTGACTAGTTATCACTATGCATATGAGAGGGGTTAATTGGGGACACTAATCAGGGTACTTCTGCATATGAATGACTTTTTCTAATCAAGCCTTGCATTTAGATGACCTCATATGCAAGATTTCAAGTATTTGCATAACTTCCTTAG
Organism: Entomophthora muscae; assembly: GCA_014839935.2. Lineage (NCBI taxonomy): Eukaryota > Fungi > Entomophthoromycota > Entomophthoromycetes > Entomophthorales > Entomophthoraceae > Entomophthora > Entomophthora muscae. Next base: position 154,612 of record QTSX02000759.1, on the reverse strand, counting down.
TAGCTTAGGAAAACAACAACTACAGCGGCTAGAACCTGATCTCATCATATTATGGCAGCAATTGAAGGCATTTTGGATGTATATTAAAGTCAACTGATCTCAATATTATTATTATAATATTATAGCAATATAAACTTATAAGAGATTAATTACTATAATTATACTAAAATAAAGATACAATCCAGTATTCACTATATTATATTAACAAGCCACAATTGTGATAGGCTAATCAACATAACATAGCTCATTTTACGACAACCCCTGAATTGAAACAAGTCATGGTAGTAGCCCTTGGGTAGCCTGTGATGGGGCCATCCCTTGCCTCCAGCTTCAGTTCAGTCAAGCAGAATACTACAAATTGATTGTGGCTCCACAATTTCCACAGCATCTCCTCTCAGTAGCTGGCTCTGCTGAACACCTATTGTCATCCTTTGTACAACCCACCTTAGCCCATCATCAGATGGTGTTAGGACTCCAAGTTCAGGAGATCTCATCCCTACAAGTGGCCGCCACTCATCTTTGGGATCAATTTGAGGCCTACCAGCAGTGGATCCACTCCCTGTAACAGAAATTGTGAGATATTAAGAAGCTGTCTCTAAGTGGTGGGAAATTACCACCCAAATTCCCATAGAGTTAATGATTAACCACCAACGCAGCTTCAGATACTGTTTTGTAAAATTTCCAAATGAGATACTAGGATTAAGTAAAATAATTAATCCCAACTAAAGTAGCCCAAGATAAATAGCCTGTGAAAGCATCAGAGCATCTTAAGAATAAAATTCAAGACATTGAGATGCACCACTATTTTCAGGTTTAAAGACTGGGGGGATAACACCAATATTGGCAGGCATGGAATTAACATTGGAAGGTGCCAACAACAAAGATCCAACTGCAGGGCCCCATCTTTGGTGCAATACGCCATCTCAAAAACGCCATCTTAAAAGACGCCATCTCAAAAGACGCCATCTCAAAAAAAATTTGAGATGGCGTCTGGATTTACATCAGCAAAATTAAAAAAACTTAATAAAAATTATTAAATAGTTTTTTTACATATTAGTTTTTAATACAGCATATCAAAAACACTATCTTAAATCAAAATAAAACAAGTGTTTTCCAAATAAGATTTTTTGAGTATAAAAACACTTAATAAATACCCTAAAATATGCCATCACAAAAAACTGCACCACAAAAAATGCTATCTCAAATCAAAAAGAAAGTCTGTTATCAAAATAAGGTTTTCAAAACTCCGCAAATTCAACTGTAAAACCACCCAGCTTTAAGCGCTGCCTTGCTGCCTTAAACAATTAAAAAGCGCCACAGCGCCAACTTGGGAAAGTCTTGAGCGCCGCTTGCAAACATCTTTTATGCTGTGGCAGCGCTTTCCTTTTATATTTAGTGCCGCAGTGGCGCAAGATTTAAATCTCCAACTCACAAACTCTGCTAATCAATAATATTTCTATAAGCACTAAATTTAGAAGATAACTACAATAATTAAAAACTTAATGTAATAAAAAATAAGAGCTAAAAAATAATAGAAACAATAAAAAAGAGGATAAGCAAAAGCAAGTTTATTGCAAAAAAGGAAAATGCAGGCTCATTGGGATTGATCCCTTGTGTTGGGGGCACCTCTACGCTGATGAGCAGAAGACATAGCATCAGAAGAGGCCTGACAGTTGGCAGGGTGCTGGATAGTAATCACTGGGCACTCATGGGTGGGGATCATATAACAGTTGTTGTCCAGGCACTGGTGCACATGAGCCAGGATTACCAGCATTTGGGCCCAGGCCAACTGGGAGGAGCAGGACATTGACAACCAGTTGCAAAGGGGAAGGTGGATCTGACTGACTGGCAGCAAGCAACCCCAGCCACCACAAGCAGAGAACACAGCACCTATGGTGAAACAGTCCATCAACGCATCTTCCATGTAGGAATATGATAGGGGTAGGGGGACGTGGAGTTGGTAAGCCAGGGAGCAGTAATGCTCCAAGCAACAACCAGCGTACCCAGGCTGGTAACTCTTGGGAAGATACCACATAAAGTGGCAAGTTGCGGCAGCCAAAGGAAGGTAAAGGGAAGCATTGCCAGTGGTAATGGCTTGGAGATACACCTTGAATGTGATGGAGAAGCGACAGTTGGTGTTGGCTTAGACGGGCAAGTCCAAGGTCTGGTGGAAGCTGGGATCTGCTGCAAGCTCAAGAGCCCAAACTCAAGCCACATTGTCAATATACTCATTGCAGATGGCAATTGTATGAGCATGTTGCGAAGAAATCTCACTGGGGGCCAAGCTAGCTGACTGCAGCCCTAGACGCACCTCAGCAGCCAAACGGAAGGCATTGCATTGGCCGTGGTATAACTCCCCTGCCTGAATTGGGGTCATTGCATCTTTGTCAGAATGCAGAGCCTGTACAAAGCTATACATTATCTCCTCATGGTGTAAGATCTTAAACTTGCTAAGAAGGTTGGGGTAGTCTACCACCACATTGTCGGAGTTGCGTTGGGCGCAGAGCATTGCAGATGGGGTAGGGGGAGGTGAGCCAGTAGAAGAAAGTCATTGAGGAAAGGGGTGCTGAGCACCAGAAGGATTGCCACTGGGGGGCGCACTGCTGACAGAAAGAGGATCCTCAAACATGGAGTCCTCATCAGGAAAATCCCCAGCGCTAGAGTTTGGCGCAGTACTATTCTCAGAGCCAGCTATGGTGGTCACACAGTCCTGTTTGCAAACCTGAGAGTCACTGGCCCAAAGTTGATTCAAGAAAGAAATACAAACTGAGCGCAGCATTTTTTGAAAAGCGCGCCGCTCCGCTTTGTCCATTGAAGCCATCATTTTGTTGTAGGCTTGGCAAATATTGGTGATGTTGTTGCTGCTGGAGTTGGGATTCATCTGATGAAGAAAGGAAGTAGTGTTTGATCAAGTGGGGGATATGTTGGAAAGTTTGACCAAGCAATGTTACCAATTATGACAGAGCTCACGGATTAGGATTACAGCAGCCAATGCCATAAATTAGCAGTATAAAATCAATGATGCCAATCATGACAGAGCTCATGGAATAGAATTACTGCAACCTCATTGTCATAAAATAAATATAAAATTTATATATTATCAATTGGAAGTAGATTTTAGATCATCACTGCAGAATACCCAATGACATGCGCCGTGGCGCCGTCTCTATCATACATACAGTGCAACTGCGCCGCCCAAAAAAAGCTCCTTGCCCTCGGCAACGCCTTGCAAATATTTTGGATGCCAAAGCACCACCTTACTTTTACATCAAGTGCCGCCGCGGCATAATTTTTGAATCCCAAAAATGTTAATCTAATTATTAATCATACTTTTATGTGATAAATCTAAGCCTTTTCCTTTTTAAATGGGAATGCATTATGGTATTAATTTAAGACTCCATAAAATAAATCAACCTAAATTAGAGACACTTTTATAGTACTACCCCCTATAATACAGCCTTTCAAAAAACCATGTTTAATATGCTAGCCTTATTCCTTATCATAGTATGGACTTTGCTATTTGGGTTTCAACAACACAATGTTCTAATAGTGATTTTATTTAGTAATGAGGGTATTTCCATTGTGCAAAATGTGCCTATTACAAAATCTACTAAGCTTCTAAGCGTCCAATAGGAGTGGCACCCACCAATGTGGCACTAGGAAGTAACCTGTTTTAAAATATGGTGTCATAGAACACTATAAGAGCACGCCATCACAAATTGACTATTTCCACTTACAAAAAGTACAATTCAGCGCCAAATCTCACTTAACTAAAAAATGTAAGAAACTGTATGAAAATTTGCATATATATATTTTGATCTTATCTAAACAACTGGGTACTTTTTTAACCCCAGTTTTATAAGCTAGCTTTAAAAATATTCAAGTTTTTCTCTTTGGTCCAGTTAAGGTAGCTCCACTGTAGATTTCTTAATTTAATATAAAAAATGGTTAAAATCACTATATTTTTGAGCTACAGCATCTCAATTACAGCATCTTGAAAACATCATTTCACTTGCAAGTTTTCAGTCAAAACTCACAACTTTGCATACTTGCACTACTAATAAAAATTTAATGTTCACATAATTAAAAATTAAAAATTTTGATGGTATATAATTTAAGAATTTCTCTACTATTCCATGTAAAAATATTGACTACTTTTATATTTAAAACATCTTCATTTTTCTCTTTAAAAATTGTCCCCAAATTTTAACTTTTCTGATGCAAATTCAGTCTTAGATGCCTCCCAAGCCTACCACCAATGCTACCCCCAAGGCTCCTAAGAGCACGGCCACTCCTGCTCAGGCAAGAAAGCCCAAGGCTACCCTCTCCAAGCAGCCTCCTAAAGAAAAAACGCCTGCCAAGGCCCCCACGCCTTCCCCCAAGCCTGAGGCCAATAGCCCCACCATTCCACTCTCCCTTTGTCTACTCCCCCTCTGATCCCCAGGAGAAGCATCTTCACCTCATGATGAAGATGAGAATGAAAGAGTCTCTGAAAACAACTCTGGTGATCATAGCTCTGCAGCCTCAGAGGAGGAGCCCATCCTAGAGTGGGACTTACATGCAGTTGCCAATCTCTGCAACATCAACGGGCAATTTAAAGTTCTGGCTGTTTCCCTGAATCTTTTCCCATTATGACCAAGAAGGGGAGTGCTGGTTTTATCAAGGACAGCTTTGCTTTTCACATGCAATGACCAGAGAAAAAATATGGAGCACCATCACTACTGGTGTGATAGTCCAGGTTGCCCCACGTGATTAACTATAATTGGATTTACCCAAGTCAAGGAGCTCACCATTAAGCATGACTGTTTGGGCTCTGATATGATCCTCTACTATCTTATGCGCTGGTACCCTTGTCAAGCCATTCCTCTCAACAAGGACTTGACTTCAACTGAGCTGATATCACATGCTCTCCTTTACCTGAATGAGGATTAGAGAGAGGAGGTTAAAGAAAAGACCAGACTTCAATGGTATGTGACTGATCAACAGTCAATTGATGCCAATATTGGCATCAGTGCTTGGAACATTGATGAGCTTGTACTTTCGGAAGTCCAGAAGACTACCATGCTTGGTAAGCCCTTTCTGCTACACAATGATGGGCAAGGTTCACAAAACCATATTTTGTGCTTTTCAACACAAGAGGATCTTGTACGCCTTTTAAATTGTGATACCTGGTTTTGCAATGGGATTTTTGCCTCTTGTCTAAAGCTATTTTATCAGCTTTGGGCCATCCAAGGTCAGGTCAATGAACACACAATCCCCTTTGTCTTCTTCTTTCTCCCTAATAAAAGGGAATAGACTTACATTCACACCTTGGATATACTCAAGCAAAAACTGGATGCCATCTTGCCCATGCTTGAAGAAGAGCCAACTGAGAAAAGGGGCCACAAGAAGAAGAAGGTCATCCCAGAGGCCACCCAGGATCAAAAGGCTTCAACCAGAAAGGCGCCAGAGTCCTTTCCCTACCATACCATGTTAATGGTTGACTTTGAGGCTGCACAGGCCAAAACCTTTATCAAGGTATTTAGGAGTAGGCCCCAAGGCTTCTTTTTTCACTACTGCCAGGCTCTGCACAAGAACCTGATGAAAGATCCAGCCCTCAATAAGCTGGTATTCAAAGATGGCACAAAGGAGGCCTGGAAGATCTGCAATTGCTTTCCTGCTCTGGCCATGGTCAGAAAGGAAGAGGTCAACCTTTTTTACGACAAGCTTCTAAACAACAATTATATTATTGAGAACCAAGAAGTATTTGCTCCTTTTTTCTAGTACTTTGAGCACCAGTGGGTGGGTGTATTCCAGGGACATTGCTGCATCTGCAAGGGCAACAACTCAATTTATTGAAACTGCTATAAGAAGGTCAAAGAAGGCATAACTAAGGCCACCTCATCACTTGAAGGTTGGCATAATCAATTTTCCCGCCTGGTTAAGGTAAAAAGGCCCATGTTCAATGTAATTTTCAACAAGCTGAAGATTCAGCATGCTCATAGAGATCAGCTATACTCCTAGGCTGTCAAAGCCAAAGCTGTTGTATACAAGCATACTGGCCAGCAGGTCAAGTTTGCAAATGTTACCAAGGAGGTTTTGGCCTATTACACCAGAGAAGGCCCCTTACCCATCTCAAAGTCATTGCCAAAGTCCTTGAATCTAATGTATAATCACTTTTTAACAATAAACTTCTTTCTTTTGAATTATTTGATTTTCATTTATTTTTAATATACACATGTTTAATATAGAGTTAAAATTTAATACAAAAAATATAACCGTTTTAGGATGTGTCAACTTTGGAGTGTTGTGCACTATAGTTAGTATTAGCTGACCCTATATTGTTATTGCATATTTAGAATTCTTTGATGATTTTGAGTCTAGCTGTATGCTTTGTTTGAAACTTTCAATATGTATATATATGCTTAACATAGAGTTAAAATTTAATACAAAAAATATCACCGTTTTAGGATGTGTCTTCTTTGGAGCTTTACACACTATAGTTATTATTAGCTGACACCACATTTTTATTACATATTTGAATTCTTGGATAATTTTGAGTCTATTAACTTGGTTTTTTGTAGTTTTCAAAAAAAGTTGGGCTTTTATCAATATTTTAATTTATCTGGCGCAGTTAGCCAGAAATCCGGGATAGGGTTCAAGATGGTGTCTTTCTAGATGGTGTTTTCTAGATGGCATTTTTGGACACATCTTTGAGATGGCGTCAATCTAGATGGCGTTTTTGAGATGGCCTCTTTCTAGATAGTGTATCCCACCCCATCTTCCATTAATGATCTGGCTCAGAATAAGATTGTAGGGAATATAGCACAACAATCCAACTACAGGATGTATTTTTAAAATGGTATATTAGAACAAGAGATATATGATTTTGATTGAGTAAATTTTGGGAGGAATCTACTCTTTGGAGTTGAAACAGTGAAAATATTCAATATATATCAAAATCAACTAAGCAAAAGAATCTGGATCCTGGGCTCCTATTCCTTCTACATTGTCAAGTGAGTATCTGGTCCAGGTTGCAAAGAACCCTTGAGTGACCAATTTCTGACAACCATGCTGATTAATAAGCTCATATCAGGTGATCATCAAATTACATCTTTTATCAACGTCAATTTTCAAGGAGGAACTGGTTTCAGCTAGCAGACTGGAGCAGCTGTAACCCATTTTTGATTGACTGTTTGATTTGAATCTGTTAATTTGGTCAATTTTGTTAAAGGTTTTCTGGCTTTTTGAGCCTTTCTACTTGGCCTGATCATTCCTGGCATGATGGAACCTACTGTGTGCCTCCCTGTTTTCCTTGGTATCAGATAATAAGCGCAACTCTGTCACCTCCCAGGCCCACTTGGTCAACTCCATCAAGGGAATGTGCCAGTCCATTCCTGAGTACGTCAGAGAGCGTCTACATGAGTTTCACCAGTTAGAAAAGCCCTGGGGCACCCAATTAGATTCACTCTGAAAGCCTATCTCTCCAATTTTGAACAACTTATGCAACAGCTCAACAAGTCCAGTGATTACTCCTTTGATAAACTACAGCAAGTAGCATCCCTTGCCGCTATAGGCCTCTGCAAACTTGGCAAGAAATTGATCAAAAAAGGGCTGCTGTTGCCGCTACCATTGCCAAACTCCAGACTCAAGTAAATGAACTGTCTACACCCAAACCATATGCCCCGCCTTCTCCTCCATCAGACAATTTGGTGGATAGAGAGCAGAGACTGCAGGATGCCATTTGAGAGTTAAGAGCGTCCACTTGCAGTCAGGATTGCCCTACCAAAGCCCCTCAGCCAGATCCTCAAGTGCTTGCTCTGACAACTCAAGTTCTTAATTACAACAAGAGATTGCTACCTTGTGTGAGGTGGTGGCATCTGCTGTTAGCTCAACTAGGGTTATCTTATAAGATGGCTGTTGCCCTGGCTTTTCAGGAGCCCCCCATATTTACTGTGCTAGGAAGTTGATAGCTCTAGATAATGAAGTGGACTACTTGAAACAAGATTATTCAGAGCTTGAAAAAGACGTACAAGAACTGAGTGAAGTAATCAATTTGATAAATGACAGGTTTGTGCCTTGCCTCTCAGTGGGTCATTCTATTACCTACTGGCTGGCTGAAATTTCCACAGTAGTAACAATTCAGGGCCAGCACCTAGACGTTACTGAGTGACAGACCACCTTGATTAACAATTCAGCCACCTGCACTTCTGAAACATTGACTACTCTTGAAGAGAGTGTTTGTCAACTGTGGGCCAGACAGCCCCCCTCTGAATCTGAAGCAGATTTCTCCCGGATATAAACGTTCTCAACAGTAACAATGGTAGTTCAACTCCTGAGGCCCACTTCAAACTTATTTTTAAGCAAATCTTTAACCCCAAAACCTTGACCATTGCAGCTTTCCTAACTATCTATGAAACTGCCATGAGAAGAGCCTCAGATGAGGTTAAGAAGGAACACATTTAAATCTGTCTGCACCTGACCTGCCAAGAGGTAGTGGTGCCCAATTTGCCCACCATTGAATCATGGGAAGAGATGAAGCAGCTTCTGATTGACAAATTTGGTGGCAACCTTAGCTTGAAAGTAAAAAAAGACACCTTCATGCACATCACTTTCAAACCTAAGGAGACCCTAGCTGAATTTACAGATAGATTCTACATGGAAGGACAACAACTGATCACAAGCTGCCAGTTGACCGCATATGAAGCATACATGGCTTGTGCTCCAGCCCTCAAGGTCAACCAGCTTCTGTGCCTTCACTTCAAAGCCCATAAGGCCATGCTTTCCTCTATGAAGAGCATAAAGACGCTTTTTCAGGATATGCACCTTACCCATTCTGGAGCAGTTGTGCAGGAGAATTGTGCCGCCTCTAATTCTGATTTGTCTTCATGTGGCCCCCTTATCCTTACCATGAACTCACAGAATCCTCCTTGACGCCAAGGGTGCCATAACTGTGGACAGATAGGTCATCATTCAAAAGTCTGCACCAACCCACGGGTTAAAGGGGCTGATCCCAAGGAGAAGGCGGAAAAAAACAGTCAGCCTAGAGGCAGAGATGCTCTTGGTTGACAATTCATCCCAGTCTCCTTCAATTCCCTCCTCAATTGCTGACTCTTAGTCTGCCAACACAGGGGCTCCTCTCATCCTGTTGTAATTCTGCAACATCTCTGATGACTCCGAAATGGACAATTCAGATATGGAAAATCTCAAATCCTATGAGTATTCAGTTCTTGCCATCCCCAAAACTATTACAGTCCCTTATAAACTATGTTCTGGTAAAACTACAATGACTGCCAAACCTCTTTCTAAAGCCAAGGATGTTGTCTCTTGGCCATACCTTACTGAGGCTTAGAGATCCCCTGTGCTTGTAGATTCATTGGAGGAAGCTGCTGAGGTTGCTGATGCTGTATTTAAGAATGAAATGGTCTTGCTTCCTCTCCAGACGGGTTATAAGGAGTTTCCAGGCCTTTGATGCATGATTGAAAAGTGGGACAAAGAACTGGCAGAAGCCCAAGACATTCTTGCAGTCCTCCCCTCCTTTGGTTGTACTACCACACGTGTGGAAATAACCATACAAAAGGTGAAAATAAAGGATGTCTTGGACACAGGGTCTCCTGTTAATGTTGTCTCCTCAAAGCTTGTCAAAAAGCTCAAGCTTGTCCCTAACCTCAACTATCATCAGTCATATGGCACAGATGAGCTATCCATGACTTATGCTATAGGGGCCTATTCTGCTCTTCCCATGCAGTTTGGCAAGCTACTCTTGGCTGCACCTGCTGTTGTCTTGGAGAATGAGAGTTACAACTTCCTAGTTGGTACTCAATTTCATAGGGAATATAATGGGATTATCAACCTGATGAATGGCTACCTCTCTATCATAGGGTAAAAAGTTCCCTTGATCTTTTAAGAGCCTGTTAAAGTTCCCAGGAAGCGCCTCAAGACATGTGCCTTAGAATATCCCACTAGTGTTTTCACCCTAAAATACTGTACCCATTCATCCAACATGAAGTGTCCTCCAATGGCTTGCCCTGCATCCGAGTGGATTCCTCTCCTGGCCACTTCTGCAGTGACTATCATTCCTGGATCTCAAGCTATCATAGACTCACAAATATTGTATGAGCTGCCTGAGCTTACGTTTCTAGAGTTATTTTTCTCCTCCCCCACTAGGGTGCAATGAGCCCTACTTATGCCCAGGAATCTTGGACGTCTCTCATAAGGACCCTGTTAAATTGCTGGTTGCCAACTTGACTGCCCTCCCCATACATGTGTCTAGAGAGCAGGTTGTTGACTATGGCAAGTTTTTGAATGCTGTCAACGTCCTATCATTACATCCCTTTGGTATGTTCCAGGATTTTAATTTACCTGAAGACAAGCCCCAAGTCTTATCCTTGTTTACTGCACAAGATTTCCCACAGCTATCCTGGTACAACAGAAGTTGGTGCTTGATTTTCTAGACCAATTTTCAGATATCTTTGCTAAAGATAGCACTGATTATGGTCTAGCTAAAGGTATCATTCATCAGATCAACACTGGTGACGCTTCCCCTTTCTGCGCTAAACCATATTGCTGCAGTCTTGTAGAGGATGCTCAGGTGTCTAAAGAACTCAAACAACTTCTAGACGCTGGACTACTAGCTCCTTCCCAAAGTCCTTGGGCCTCCCCCTTGCTCATACTAAAAAAGAAGGATGGAGGTCATTGTATTGTGATGGACTACCAAAAAATTGAACTCTTTAACCAAAAAGGATTCCTATCCCTTACCACACTTTGATGATGCTCTCTGCCGCCTTGGGGGCTCCAAGTTCTTCTCTGCTATGGACCTAGCCTCTAGATACCGGCAAGTCAATCTCTCTCCTGAGGATAGACAGAAGACTGCGCTCATCACTTCAGAGGGACTGTTTGAGCCCACACACATGCCGCAAGGGCTCTGCAATGCCCTGGCTACTTTCCATGAAGCCTGGACTCCATCCTCTGTGATTTGAAGCTCTCCTGTGTCCTATTGTACTTAGACAATATCACAGTTTTCAGCGCTACCTTTACAGATTGCCTGGCTCACCTTAAAGAAGTGTTCATAAAGATTCAAGAGTCTGGCCTTAAGTTAAAACCATCACAGTGTGATTTCTTCAAGGAATACCTTGAATTTCTGGGCCATGAGGTAACCCAGACAGGGATTTGTCTCATTACCAAGAAAGTTTAGGCCATTGACAAAATGCTCCTGCCCATCAATCTGTAAGAATTTCGAGTCTTTCTGGGCATGATGGGAAACTACAGACAATTCATCCCTGGCTTTGCTGACACTAGCAAGCCCCTGGTCCAGTTGTTGCGTAATGTCCCTTTTGAATGGGCCGTCAGCCAACAACAAGCCTTTGAGACTCTCAAGCAAAAACTCAAAGAGGCTCCCATCCTAGTATATCCTGACTATGATAAGAAATTCATATTGTATACTGATGCTAGCAACCTGGCCATTAGAACCATCTTGGCTCAACTGGATGATGAAGGTGTGGACCACCCTGTAGCTTATACCTCTTGTGACCTGAACAAGCATGAGAAGAACTATAGCGTAATGGAGAAAAATTGCCTTGTTGTGCTGCATGCTGTCAAGCAGTTCTTCCTTTATTTGTACAGCACCCATTTCACTGTGGTAATTGACTATGCTTTGCTTAAATGGTTACAACAACTTAAAGAACCAGAAAAGCCACTAGCTAGAGGGCTCTCTGCCTGCAAGGGTACAACTTCACTGTGCTGCACTGTCCCTGGATTCAACATCAAAACACTGAAGGATTGTCCAGAATGCCCATCCTTGCGCTACACCCTGCTGAGGTTGATCAACTATATGAACTAATTGGATATCCTTTCTCTTGAGAGAGAAAGACAGAAGAAATCCAAATTGCCCTATCTAAGCTATCTAAAAATATACTCATTTGTGACAATCAGCTTTTCAAAAAAGTACAAGACAACTACCTGCCTTGTATACAGCCTAGTCTTTGCCTTTTGTTGGTGCTTCAAGCTCATAAGGAGACAGGTCACAGATGCATTGCCAATACTTATGCATAGCTTCAGAAAAACTACTTCTAGGAAACCCTTCAACTGCTGATTCCAGATGTCATTGCTAATTGCCACAATTGCCAGATCCAGCAATCACAAGCTGCCTCACACAAGTTCAAGCTAGTCCCCTGACAAAATGCCTTTCATACTGTCAGCATTTAGCTGTAGAGCCTCTTCCCTGCTCCTGCTCTGGTTGCTGCTTTATCATAATTGCTGTTGATTATTTTAGCAAGTGGGTAGAAGTGCGCCCTACCAAAGACATCACTGTCAAGACAACCATCACCTTTCTGCTGCAAGATGTAGTCTTTTGCCATTTTTGCCCTCAAGTGTTGTTGTCTGATAATGGGACTAACTTCAATGCTAAGTTAGTGACCTTGGCTATTGAGGCTTTGGGGTCTCACCAGTCTTTCTCTTCCCCCTATAATCCTTCTAGCAATGGGGCGGTTGAGTGTGAAAATTCCACTCTAGTTTCTATTGTGAGGAAACTAACCTACACTGATGCTGCAAACTGGGATCTATACTTACCCACTGCTCTCTTTTTCTATTGCCTTAGCAAAAGTTGTGTCAATGGGTTTCCCCTTTTGCTATGTTGTATGGTTGTGAAGCCACCACTCTGCTGCTCTTGGGGGCCCCCTACTCCCCTCTGATAAGGCCATGAACCCTGACAACCATATCAAAGACCTAGTCAACTGCATAATTGATATACAGGCCACTGCCTACACTTCTGCTTACAAGACTAAGATGCTCAAGCTTTCTCACAATAATGCTGGACGCTCCCCCTTGCCTGGATTTGACGTTGGCAATCATGTTCTTTATTACCAACACAGAGTGGGTGGGCACGTGCATAAACTAGACACTCTGTGGATCAGGCCCTTAGATGTGACCTTCAAACAAGGATCAGAATACACTGTGAAACTCATTTCCAGTGGTTGGCCGTTTTCCTGAGTGTATGCCAAGTTCCTCTGCAAGTACCACCCCCCTAAGGCCAATCTAGAGGGGGCAATGTCGTGAATGCCGCCATTCACTGTGTTTTGATTTTGCCTTCAATGGGTTAATTTGAGGACAAATATATCTCTTTTGGTTTTGCTCTTTGAAATGAGGCTGGCTCTGAATTGGGAAATACAATTGTTTGGTTTCCTGATTCTGCGCAACTCACTTTCCTCACTCATGCTTATGGCAAGTGATCCTACCATCCATGTACTGTTTTATGATAAAGCTACACAATATATATTCCCAATCTTTTCACCCAATAAACTTAAGTTCTATTCACATTTTTGTCTTTGTGTCCTCACATACTTTGGCGCCTCTCTAGCCATGTCTAGCAGATATTATTCAATCAGGGCCACAGTAATTACATAGCCTTCCATGCCATTCTAACCAAGACTTAGTACAAATCCTATCCTGAGGTTAGAATTTCTCATTGTGAAAATTGCTGCACCTCAGATCACAACAAGGAGCTCACACTTGGATGGTCTTGTCTTTAGCTGGTGTTTGCAAAGGGTGCTTAGAACAGCTTGGAAATATTATAAATGCATCTCTTGACCCTAGCTTAATACACATATGTTGTCTAGGTATACAACAACACACTTTGCTAATAAATCCTCTAAATCTTTGTTCATGGGTGTTAAAAAGTAGATGCTGCATTAGCCATGCAAAAATTGATGACCTGGCATGCAAACAACCCATAGTGTGTTTAGAAGGCCGTTTTTGCTTATCCCTGGGGTAATTATGACTTAGTTGTACACCACAGTGATATCAATCTTGCTAAAGACTTTAGCAACTATTAGTGTACCAAAATAGTTATTAATAAGCAATAAATGGTAATTGTTCTTTACTGTGACTTTGTTTAAGGAACAGTAATCTGTAACCAAACATAGTGTTTCATCTTTTTTAGCTACAAACAAGACTGTGGCGCTGTACAGGGAGAGAGAGGAATGGATAAAGCCCTTATTCAAGGCATCCACAAGGTGATATTGGAGAGTTTTTTTTCCTCATTGGGCGTTGGACAGTAGAGGGAGCAGGCTTTTGGTAGAGACCTTTATAACTTCACAGTTTGTTGTATTTCCTGAGGAGGAGGCAATTGATCCAACATTTTGCTAAAAATTTCCTTAAACTTTTTGATGAGAATTTGTAAAACTTGTGGGTGTGTTTTTTTCCTAGGGAGGAGGTGTCACAAGTGTCAGTTTCCTACTATCAATAAGCAAGGTAAAATCCCATATCTGGGATTCAAACCTCAGACCCCTGTGGACCACCAGCCTGTGTTTTTCTGGGCTCAACCAAAAAAAAAGATGTGATTTTGAAGAAACCTCTAAGACCTGCTAATGGTGTACCTTCTACACTAGAACCCTGCCTCTTTGTTGCAGATTAAATGGACTAGACATTAAGTTGTCCATCTAGGAATCAAAAAACAGAACAATTTCACAATCACGCTATTGCATCCTGATTCTACTAGTGATAAAGACATTTAAAATGCCTCTAAAACGGGTGTTCAATTTGCCTTTCAAATGCGCACAAGGCACAGGCTTCACTTCCGGGATTATAAATAGAACAACAAAGTTATTTATATCTACCTCCTTAAGGAAAGCCATGTGGAACAGACGTTCTCTTGCGCAGGACTTTTAGCTGTGCCAATCCATTCTCCTCCATTTGGGAAGTCCTTCTGTCTGTGCCTCCCTGCCTCTGGTGGCAATTCCCCTGCCTCACTCTATATAAGTGCACTATTATCTAAATAAACACCAATTTTGTCTTATTATCTTCTTATATTCTTCTGTCCTTACCCAGGCTGTCACTATAACACAACAGGTATAGTATTAAGATAAAGAAGTAGTAGACTAACTATTTGTAGAAATCAGCACCCAGGCTGCATATTTTACAACATTGGCGCTCATGGCTTCTTCAAACCACAGCTTCCTCTCTTCCTACCCCCACGGCCTTGTTTTTGTGGAGGGAGAGATGTCCTTGCCTATATCTGCGGCTCCTTCTGCCCAACCCACTATAGGATCAACCTTCACTGCTTATGGCTCTCTATCTGGTAGACTCCATGGCTCTTCCTATGGTCAACCAGGACTAAGCTAGTGGTTACCTAACTGCTAACAACTTTTTGAAATTGCCAGCTCCCAGTCAAGTATGATCTCCTGGATGAACTCCATTGAAAAAGCCCTTACCTCCTTGATACCAATCCAGCCTGACCCCATGGCTAAAGCAACTGGCATGAACCACATCTCCTGCTCCTTGGGGCCTTCCTTGGTGAAGGAAGTATGCTGTAAATATTCTCCTCCTTCTTCTTGTTGTTCTGCTGATGGAATCTCCCTTAATTCTGGAACCCTCCAAACTGATAGCTTCTTTTGCCCCTACTCTGGCCCCCAAAACCTTGCTCAAAATATATCAGAAGTAGTTCACTCCCACTCTGGAATGGCTCTATGGATGAGCAAGATAGAACATGTACTTTCTTCCTTGGTATCCATCCATATGAATCAACATTTTGCCCTGGAGTTCTATGATCATCAACAGAAAACTCCTAATCCCAAAGACATCCATAAAAGCTGCACCATGAGATTTTTTGCTCTTAAGGATACTATAAAGGCTCAAGAGAGACGTATGGGATTTCTGGAAGAGGAATTAGTTCTGGCCTTTCAGGAAAAGAAAGAGTGGCTAAATGAGTTGGATGCTCAACATGCTCTCCTTGACTCTCTTCAGGACTAAATAAGCAAGCACCTTGAAGATGCCTCAGCAATTAGTACCCCTGATACTCTAATGGGATTTTATGGTAATGCTAAAGCTGATAGTTCCCCCTCTCATAAGATCCATACTACATTGCCCCTTCCTGACTCCCACCCCTGTAACAGAAGCAATGAAGAGGATGTCTCTTTCATTGCACCTTCAGCAGGCACCCTGGAGTCTCCCTGGGAACCTGATAGCAATCCCTCCATCACTCCAGATGGTTCTGAAGCAACTTAACCTCAGGCTAGCAAGAGCAAGGAAGAATTTACTGATGATTCTGGCATTGAGGAGTACATTGGGGATCACTCAAAAAACTACTAAGCAGCCAGGACAAGGAGAAATCCTTGGCTTCATTTGTGGTTTCACCTCCATCCTCTCCCCCCATTCCTCTCCCCCCTGACAAGCCTGTGCCTGACCATGGCACTTGTTATTCCTTTACAACAGAGCCCTCTGATGCCCCTCTGTTGGTTGACTTTGCCTCTCAATCAGAAACGTTGGATTATTGCACTGTGAGAATGCAAGAAGATCTTTACTACTGGGTCCCCACATCCAAGTTCTTCTTGGCCACGGACCTGATACCTGGCTACTGGCAGATTGATCTCCCTCCAGATGACCCCAAGAAGTGTGCCATTTTTTCCCACCAAAGGCTGTTCCAACCTATCAGGATGCCTTGGGGTCTCTCTAATGCCCCAGCCATCTTCTAACAAGCTATGGACGCTGTGATGGGGAACCTCAAGCCCTTATGTGCCCTGGTCTATCTGGATGACATTAAAGTCTTCTCTTGAATCTATAACAAACACCTGGAACCCCTGGAAGAAGTGTTCAAATTTCTTCACTACATCAATCTGGAGTACGCCAATGGAGAGCTTTCAGTTGCTTATACACTGCAAAGTAAGAAGGTCAAGGTGCTACCTCTCTTGATTGGGGTAGACAAGGGTATTCTATTCTACACCCCCTGTAATGTGACTATCCCACCTGGCTCTCAGGTGATCCACAATACAGGCCTCTTGCTGGCTCTACTGGCTGGCACTCATGAAGAAATATTTGGCATCCCTAATGCCTCCAGACTAGAACCATGGGTTGCACTAGGCATCTTCATGCCAAGTGAGAAGGAGGTACTCATACTTTTGGCCAACATGAGTTGTGAAGCTATGGTTGTCTCCAAACACCAACTTCTGGCTTATATACTACTGGAAGAGCATGACAACCTTCAGGAGACCGCCCTCTTTGCGGACTTCTCTGAATTGGGTCTACCCTGTGAGCAACCACTGGTGCTATTGGTCATAAGCCACAACTCTCTATCTGGCCTCTCTGAAGAGCAGAAGGATCATAATATGGATCTCTTTGTCCAGTATAAAGATGTGTTTACCAAGGATGATTATGACCTGGGCAAGGCTGCAGATATTGCTCATCATATTGACACCCAAGGCAGTCCACCTATCTGCTCTAGACCTATATGGTGCAGTCAAGATAATCATGTCATGGCTAACAAGGAGCTTCAGAAGCTATTGGGATCTGGCTTACTGGTCCCCAGTAAAAGCCCTTGGGCTTCCCCTCTCCTGATTGTCAAAAAGAAGGATGAAAGCAACCATGTGGTGATTGACTACTGTCAACTGGATGCTGTTATCAAGAAGGATAATATCCCCTCCCTTGTATTGACAATACCTTGGACCAACTGGGTGGCGCCAAGTTCTTCAGCGCCATGGACCTTATCAGTTGGTACTGGCAGATTGACCTACCCCCTGCTGATCAAGAAAAATGTACAATCATCACTGACCAAGGGCTATTCCAACCCACAAGGATGCCTCAAGGTCTTTCCAATGCCCTAGCTACCTTCTAACGGGCTATGGATGCAGTGATGGGCAACCTCAAACTCACCAGTGTCTTGGTCTACCTGGATGACATTAATGTGTTCTCCTAAACCTTTAATAATCACCTATGACACTTGGAGTAAGTCTTCCAGAGGTTACTTGCAGCTAATCTAAAGCTCAAGCCACGCAAGTGCAACTTCTTAAAGGAGCACCTTGAGTTCTTGGGGTTCATTATTAGCCAAGATGGACTCCGCCCTGTACCTCTGAAGGTGGAAGCCATTGAGCAAATGCAGATCCCAGCCAATAAGCAGGACATGCAGGTCTTCCTGGGGATGATTGGGTACTACTGCCGCTTCATCCCCAACTTTGCATCCCTGGGTGACCCCCTTTTTCAGCTTCTCTGAGCTGATAAGGAATTTTTCTGGAGCCCAGCGTGCCAATCTGCCTTCAATGCTCTCAAAGGAAAACTGACTGCAGCTCCTGTGCTGGCCTACGCTGACTTTTCCAAGCCGTTTGTGGTTCATACAGATGCTAGTCTGATGGCAATTGGGGGTGTTCTCTCCCAACTGGACTCCGACAGACTTGAACACCCTGTTAGATACTGCTTGCGCACGCTTAACGTTCACAAGAGGAGCTACACTATCACCAAGTGAGAGTGTCTGGATGTGATATACTCCTACCAACAATTCAGAGTCTATCTCCATGGGGTACATTTTAAGGTTGTAACAGACCATGTCTCCTTGCAATGGCTGAAGACCCTCAAGGACCCCAAAGGACGTCTGGCGTGTTGGGCCATTAAACAACAGGCTTATGACTACAAGATCAAACATCAAGCCAGGGTAGCCCACCAGAATGCTGACTGTCTCTCCCACCTTCCCACTGTTTCCTTAGTATCCCCCATAGCTGATATTCTCTATGACAAGCTTATGGAGGATCCTTCTTTGTGGGGGGGAGAGCCAGTAGAGATACAGAGAGCTCTCAGGAAGCTAACTGTTGATACCAAGGTCTCTAAGGGACAACTCCTGAAGCTTTGTGGAGACTTTTGGCTACCCTACATACGCCCATCCTTATGCATAGACTCAGTGGTGGCCACTCACAAGACTACTGGCCATGGTGGCATATAGAAGACGTTAGCTATGCTACAGCAGCACTGCTTCTGGGAAGGAATGCACACTGACGTAGTGGATACATTAGCCAAATGTCATGACTGCAACGTTGAGAGGCCTAAGGTTGCCAAGTTTCAGCACAGACTTGTACGCCCTGGGTTTGCCTTCCACACTGTAGCCATTGACGTAGTGGCCCCCCTGTCAGATACCAACAGTTGCACAAGTTCATCATTGTGGCGGTTAACCATCTGACTAAATGGGTAGAGGCCAAGGCAATTCCCAACCAATCTGCACTGGTGACAGCCACGTTCATCCTGGAGAATATCATATACAAACATGGTTGCCCCCAGATTCTGCTGACAGACAATGGTACCAACTTCACCAGTTATATCATCCCCCTCCTCAACCAACTGATGGGAATTTTTGGGACACTATCTACTCCTTATCACCCACAGACAAATGGCATGGTAGAGCGCACTAATGGGAGCCTGGTCCAGATACTCTGGAAGCTCAGTCATCAACATGAGACTGAATGGGATACCTTCCTGCCTGCGGCCACCTTTGCATATAACATTGGGTACCATTGGGCCACTGGCAAGCCGCCCTTCCAACTTCTCTACGGCCAATAACCAGGACTTCCCCCTTTACTATATTCCTTGGTAAAGCCCAGCCTTGCTGTGTCCCCAGAGGCGTACCTCAACAAGCTGTTTCAAACTCTTATTTGCTTGCAATCAGAGGCCTACACCATAAACTTAAACCATAAGTTGCAGGACCTAGAACAAGCTTCATCCAAACGCCCTGCCTTACCCACTTACCTGGTAGGAGACTCAGTCTACTTCTTCAGCAATCAAGTGTACAGCCGCAAATCCAAACTTGCCTCCCTTTGGCAAGGCCCAGTTCAAGTTATCCAGAAGACTGGCCCCGGCTCCTACACCCTTAAAGAGCCCCATTCTGGGCAATCAATCACTAGAGTACACGCTCAGTATATATGTGCTGCTCCTAGTGACCAAGAGTAAGCCCCAATGAGGACAATAACCCAAAAAAACAAAAGCTTTTATTAAAAAATTCCATGGATTGTTGTCCTGTTTGCAATAGTGTTACACCAAAGTATTAGGAATAAGAATGAAATAGCAAGGCATTTATTGGAGACTGAAAAGACTCTTCCAGTACCACACCAACTGTTCTACCACATGAATGGCAGCCAAAAAACACAACTGGTTACCTACAGATCCACAAAGCTGATGACCAAGGATTGGGCAACAAACCCCCACCTAACAAGACATGTGATTACCCCAACACTATAGCTGCTACCTAGAGACGGCCAGCCAGTCTTGACCCTGTTGTCTAATCCAGTGGAGGAAAATGTTGCAGATTAAATGGATTAGTCATTAAGTTGTCCATCTAAAAATTGAGCAACAGAACAATTGTGCAATTGCGCTATTGCATCCTGATTCTACTAGTGATAAAGACATTTAAAATGCCTCTAAAACGGGTGTTCAATTCGCCTTTCAAATGTGCACAAGCCACAGGCTTCACTTCTGGGATTATAAATAGAACAATGAAGTTATTTATATCTACCTCCTTAAGGAAAGCCGCGTAGAAGTGGTTGTTCTCTTGCGTGGGACTTTTAGCTGAGCCAATCCACTCTCCTCCCTTTGGGAAGTCCTTCTGTCTGTGCCTCCCTGCCTCTGGTGGCTATTCCCCCGCCTCACTCTATATAAATGCACTATTATCTAAATAAACACCAGTTTTGTCTTATTATCTTCTTATATTATTCTGTCTTTACCCAGGCTGTCACTATATCACAACAGGTATAGTATTAAGATAAAGAAGTAGTAGACTAACTATTTGTAGAAATCAGCACCCAGGCTGCATATTTTACAACACTCTTGAACTCTTCTCTTGACCCAGCCAATGATAACAACAACCCAAAAGATGTCACTGCAACCACCCTGGCTGCCATCAATGAAACACCACCTGAATTGCCCCAAGACCATGGCCTGCAAAGAGATGACAAATCCGTTTTCTTGAAAGGGGAATTCAAGATTCCACGCCCTGTTCCAGCCAATGTGAACTTGACAGCTTTGGGCACCCCCAGGAATGTGCAAACCCTGGTAAGTGCCACTGTTTGGGCCACAAGAAGTTGTAAAAATTTCCCAAGTTTGATGTACATACTTATACCCTGGGGATGTCAGGTAGATGCTCATTGTCATCCTTACAATAAAGTGTTATGAATCTTTAATTCACACAGGTTATACCATAACTTCTTTCAGCATTTTATCATTTTATCATACTCAGTTTGATCTCTCTGGCCCTGCCCCTGCAGTCAACCGTTTCCAGGAAACTTCAGATCAACCACCTAAGCTATACTGTCCCACTGGAGTCCAGTAAGTCCCTGTTCATTTAACTGAGTATCCTCCAAACCCAGACTTTGCAGAGTTTATCCTTGAAGAGGTCATTTTCTACAGCTCCAAAGCCTAAAATAGATAAACCAAGCTTATTGGTTGTGAAGGAACTTGGATCACCAAACAGCCCTTGCTATTTTACAACAAGTACAATCACCTGCCCGTGTACTTAGTACCCATGACTCCCCCATTAACCCCACGGCCCAACTGCCACCAAGAAACAGCAGCTACCAGTAAATCCACCTCTACTCAGATATTTGACATCCTGTATATCACCTTTACTGTCCCAAATGATTCTATGGTGCCCTCTAGCGGGCCTTGGGCCATCCTTGTAAGATCTCTCTTGTACATTGTAAAGTTAGCCCCTATCCTGTGGTGGGCTCTTCCCTCTGGGCCTGAAGGCTGTCTGCCTTCAAGTTCTCTGTAAACTGCCACTAGATGGATTCCTGACAGGAGGCATAACAGGATCAAAGTAAAACAATTCAATCAAACATTGATTGAAATCAAGCTTTCCTCCTTGAATTCATAGGATCCTGTCTCTGTAATGTGTACAAAGACGGTGTTGTGGAGGAGTTTATTCATTTCAACAGGGTAGATCTGAAATCCTATCCTGTTGCTATTGAGAGTGACAACTGAAGTATCCCAGTCAATATAGGGGCTTTTGTGGCACAGCTAGTATAGACCTGCTATCATATTGTGGCTGAGCTCAACCATGATAGACCAAGAAATACTGTCCTGAATGTTACTCATTCTTACTGAGAAAGGTACTGTCTCATTGGTGATGATTACTCTGTGGGAATCTTCTACACTTACTACCCTGAAGCAGCTGGGGACTCAGTCTAACCGTTGGGAGTCAGCAAATTCTTGGTTAACCTTGGTGTGATTGGCCCCACTTATCACCAAGAGCCTATGAGTGTTCCCAGTGAAGCATAAGAGATATACCTAGCCAGTGATTTTAGTTGATAAATAAATTTCTTGGAGGGCAGGGCTATCACTGTGCACTTGGAATAGTTTATGAGTTTAACCTGGTACATATTATAGTTACAGAGAGATTTTTGGCAAGAAGAGATTGGGAGTCTGGGTCAATCAGGGTTGCAGAGCCTCTCATGTTTAAAAACCCTAGTGTTGGCAACTATATCCCACCTGAGTCTATTGGTAAACCTCTTGGCTCAGTGGGAGACTCAAGATTACGCTTTTCCATGGAAAGTGGCCAAATCTATCCACAGCAGCCCCTAAATCTTGATGGCATTCTTCCTTCTGAATCTGAATCTGAATTTAGAAATAGCCAATTCTCTGGAAACACAACAAAGACAACTATTCTTGAAATTACTGTAGAGAATAACTCAATCCCCATAGGTATTCTTTCCATTCCCAAAAGCCTGTTAAGGCTATAAATACCTAGCGCTCTCTTCAGCAATAAAATTATCATTTCTTGCTCTACATATATTTCAATTGAATGTGATCCTCATAAACTGTAAGGAACTTATTCTCAGTCTTTAATTTTTTATACTGTTGCCAAATCCCAGCTAGTACATTCATTTCCTAGGTCTCAGCCATTGTTTTAATTTAATAAACAATAGTAGCTGTTATTTCTTCATAGTGATAACATCTTATTTTCTTCAAAAAGCTGGCAAAATCTTTGATTTTAGTCATCTTCATCTTGTGGATACTCCCCTGATTTAGACACCTAGGATTTTTCTAAACTCTCAATCTTCACCAAATGAAGCTCTCCTTTATGAGGGCACTTGTTACAATTATCATGTTGGCAAGGCTGGCAGTGTCCTATTTGATAGTGGAAGCTACCAGGTATGGGGTGAGGTTATTTGAGTACATTCTTATATTGTTTGGAATAACAATTTAGCCTAGCTATTAGCCTCTACAAGGGCTTTATAGTATTTGTGTCATAAAATAATGCCTTGTGTGATGGTTATTCTACAAAGAGTTAGCTTATTACTCTTGCTCTTAATACTATACCTTTGGTTGGTATAGTGATAGCCTTTTATAAGGCAGAAGGATAAAATCATATAAGACAAAACTGGTATTTTATTTGATAGTGATATGCTTATAAAGTAGAGGGCAGGGAATTACTACCAGAGGGAAGAAGGCACAAACCAAAGGACTTTACAAAAGGAGGAGAGAGAAGAGGCACACTAGAAATGCCTGCATGCAGAAACAATTGGTTTCACACACCTTGCCTAATGGAGGAAAGTGACACTGGAGTTTTGATTCTAAGATCAACCTTGGAAGTGAAGGCCACACTCAATGCACAATTAATTTGCGCTTTAAACACTTGTTTACTTGGCGTTTAAAACAAGTATCACATTTAATAATTAATAGCAAAATAGAATAATTCCGCAAGTATTCCATTGTTATAAACCTTAGATGGACATTCCTTTGTCTAATTCATTCAGAATCTGCAACAAGTTGTCAATGGACTTGTAGCGCCCACAGGCAATGATTTACAGATATGGGGTTTAACCCATTGATGATAAGGGTGAGGAACATGGAGATTTTGTCAGTAATGGCTTCTAGAGCAGCAGCAAGAGCTTGCTGCCAAGCAGTGAGGTCAAGGATGCTCCAAGGTTATTTGGTAGCAAGCAGAGGATCCCCACTACAGTGAGTAAAAATGTTTCACTATAGAAGGACTTGACAGCATATCTGAAGGCTATCCAGGTGAATTCATGTTCTTGACTAGCCCAGTTGGTAAACCATATAGCAACAGGCTCTGTGAGGCGGCCTGACACAGAAGAAATCCACATGAGCTCAGGCACTTGACAAATACAGAGGCAGGTCTCTGTGAAGTGTAGCCGGCTTACTATTTTGGTCCCCTTCATGCCACCTGTGAAGGATTTCAGTTGTAGGTTCAATATGAGATGTTACAGGTCAGACTGGGTGGGGTGACACTAATGTTGTATTGTCCCAGGAAAAGTTGGTTGCAGATGCTAATGAGAACTAGATGGTCTTGGTATACAGCATAACCCTTGGGGATGTCCTCATCAGGAATGTGAAGTAAGGTTTCTTAGTGATGTGCAGCCATAGGGCCAGCACTCTGTCCTTTCTTGGGGGGATTTTATTAGAGCTATATTGTTAATCAAACCTACTACTGCTACCACTGTTTCAACTGAACTAATAATAATTCATTATTTGGATCAGAGAAAAAAGTCTAATATAAAGGACCAAAATAGAAATAAAATGATGTTTTTTGGATAATAAAACATTTAATATACTATATTGAGAAGCAAAAAATTGCCAGGCAGTGGCCTTGTGGTGGGTTCCAGGTATGGTGCGAGGGGCAAATATCATATTGAGAAATAAGCATTTGGGATTAGTTTCATAACTAATTATGAGTCCTTGTCTGTATTTTGCATTGGAAGTGGAACACCCAATGCTGTTAGACATGTCATGGGGCACCTATATGTGCACCTCCTGCATATTGTATTATATTGGTATGCAGGGAGCCAATCTTGATTGCAACAAGATGAGCCTTCTTTGTCCTTGAAAGATAACCAAAGGCACATTCTAAGCCCAATAATTAGGCTGGCAGCTCAATACATTATCCTTTATAAATGAAAAAAAATCATTAAATCACAAGTCTTATAATATTAATCCTCTGAACCCCGCTAATTGTGTTTTTATACCAGTCCTTGAACTTCAATCTAGTATTGTTGATTTAATCTATCCTTATAGATATTGGTACTAATAAGTTTGTAGTAGGACAATCTGATCCATCAACCCAATCCATCATCTAGAATAATTAACTTTAAAGAATATTAAAAGGTTGTACATTAGTCACTTTGCTCTAACTCAGGTTAAGTTCTGGCTCAGGTAAGCTGCATTTAGAAGGATTTATAACTTTAAATATGCATATTTTTATTTTAGATCGAAGCCAAGAAGCTAGAAGTTAGTTGTGGCTGGGCAATACATCCCTTGCTGCATGGCAGGCTTTCACATGAGTTTTTGATGGATATACCACCCTTGTAATTAGCTAGATTGTCTTAATCAAACAGTGATGGCTGCTTGTGAAGTAGATAATTCATGGTATGGTAGCCTGTAAAATTTAAAAATAATTAAGCTTAAGGTGACTGATGCTGTAAATTCAGAACCTAAACGTAAAAATGAGGGATTGTCAAATCCTTGGTCCAAATTTCAAATCACTTTTGCGGGCAACTCAGCTGAGTGAAGAATAAAATATTTAATAAAACCAAACATTTAATTTGACTTTTCTAATTTATTTAAATAGGCGAATTTCAAATCTCTTGAGCAGAGAACTCAACCAACAAAAGACAAAACTCAGCAAACAAATGAGGGATACATGAATCAGAAATGCGGGATTCTAATGTACAATTTGAGATTTCCTGAATTTCAAACAAATCATAGACATCGTGTAAAACTTAACAAATCTGAAGTTGCAAGATTGTCAAATCCAAGAACCAAATTTCAAATCAAAAATGAGGGGAATTCGAAATAAATATAATTTATGGCTGTCTCAAAAAGGATGATAAAGGATATAGAGTGGATTTGTGCTAATTCTTTTAGGAATCATAGGCATTCTCAAAAAGCACCCTATTCCATTTTAGCACAGCTAAAATTTAGATGCTTGATTATTTTTGATTTTAAAAAAGTGCTAATAATAAAGTAGAATTATATATTACAATCTATCTTATCACATTGTTTTTCCTTGATGTGTTGATAGTGCATTTGCTGTTGATAATGTGCTTGTGTTTAATTGGATAGTTTCACCTCCAGTTGCCTTGGCAATAGGAAATCAAGTTGCCTCCCCAAGACCAGCTGTGGTTGCGGAGGCAACATGATTTCCTATTGCCAAGGCAACTGGAGGTGAAACTATCCAATTAAACACAAGCACATTATCAACAGCAAATGCATTATCAACACATCAAAGAAAAAACAATGTGATAAGATAGATTGTAATATATAATTCTACTTTATTATTAGCACTTTTTTAAAATCAACTATAATCAAATATCCTTAGTAGCAATAAATGAATACATAGTTAGTAAACTAATAGTTTATCTTTCTCCCTCCTTTCTTTCTTGAAATTTTCTCTAAGTTTTTGGCCCACGGCGTAGCCGTGGGCCAAAAACTCTTAAAAAATTTCTGCGTCATCAGGAGGGTAGCTCATATATCATTATATGGTTTTGTGGTCACTATATTAGTGATTTAGAGTGCAGAATTTTGAATCATTTCCAGTTTATACAATTTTGCATTTCACTTAATTTCATGTCTAAACATGGTTGTTGAGATTGTATTTTTTTATTTGATTTTATCCAGAGCTGAGCTTCTTGATTTTGGTTGATTTGTCCTAGTTACTTACTGTACATTCAATTTGGATTCCAGTTCCTGCAATTATTATTTGAGTTTACTAGTGGCATTCAAAAGTGATTGAAACTTGGTTCTTGGATTTGACAATCTTGCAATTTCAAAAAACATAGTAAACTTAATGAAAATGGTTGATGGATTTGAACACTTCAAAACTGATTCCAGTTAATTCATTTTGTCCATTGGAAATATGTAGTTTGACTTGAGCTTTGCAAAGTGTCTATGAGTTACCACATTTAAAAAAATCCAAATAAAAACACAAATAATTAAATTTAATTAAAAAAATGCCATCCCACAAAAGTGACTCAAAATTTGGACCAAGGATTTGACAATCCCGCATTTTTACGTTTAGGTTCTGAATTTACAGTATCAGAATAAAAGTAAACAATATATCTTTTTATTTGAAAATAGAGTCCTTTTGTTTTTATCTAACCAATTATCAATCAGGATTACAGCAATAGGATCACTACTAATCTTCATAATAAATCATGAGAAGAATATAGCATCACACTTATTTAGATCTTCAAGCCCCTCCAGCACGGGATAGTTTAATATAAAGCTTGATTTTAGGAAAGGGTTCTGAGTGGCAACTGCCAGAATCAACTCATTTTGCAAGTCAACTTTCTTTATGTCAACTAATTTTAAAGATTCAGTAAGCCAACATTATTTAGCATTTTTGTCAGAATCACAAATTTATAAAACTTAACCAATTTTAATATTGAATTATTAAGTTGGAATTGCAAAATTAAAAAAGGGAAAGTCATAATGACAATATTAATTAAACAAAGACTTATTTTAAGCTAAAAACCAAATATAATTTACTATGAAAAAGGAACATTCTTTATCTTTTTATATTAAGGTCAACTCCATTAGATAATATATGGATGATAAACACAAATAAGAATCCATAAAGCTCTTAATAAAACACATCATTCTAAAAATAAATATTTTAATTTATTTTATATGGCTGTTTTTATTAAATATATAATACAATAAGCATTGGACAAAGACATATGCCAAATTTCATAGTATTTTTGTATTATTAAGATATTTATTATTATTTCAAACATATAGGATAAACTTTAACAAAAAAATTCCATAAGACAACTTAAGCTGAAGCACACATGTTAAAGCCAGTACTTACATATGTATTTATAATGTCAACTTTATGTCAAATTGACTCATCATTTAAATCACAACAAAGAGGTTTGGCTAAGAAAACAAAGTGGCATAATCTAAGCAAGTTTAATTAGGAAATCTACTATAAAAGAAGGCCAACTGCCTCCATGTCAACACCTTCAATGGTTTATTAGTAAAACACTGCTGCTTAACAAAAAGCATACATAAATGGTATGATATTTCATGCTAAAGAACCCAGGGATGTACTTTAGCCTTCTCTTTACAATCTTTATTTTTTTGGTTTTTATAAGTTACATATGCAAATCTTTAATTTTTTAAATTATAAAATCAATTTTGGTCTTAAAAAACCAGCTCCAGAAAAGGTAATTGATCTTTATAAGTGATTTACATAGTGTTTCTGGCTTTATGTTGACTGTCAGTATGCTGACAGTCAAAGTTAAAGCGTTTTTTATGCTGACAGACTAAAGTAAATATTTTTGACTATTGTGACTATCAGAAGGTCACTTTTATTTTAAACATTGTTTTTCTATTATTTACTAATAAAAATAGCCCTAAAAGCTCCTTTGATTCTCCCATAAACTATTTGCTTTGTAATAAAAATAAAACAAGAGTTTTTTATTTAATTCATTCATGTCTTTCTATATTATTTTTTCTAAGAGCTTTATTCAAGTTATTTTAGGATAAATCTTCTAAGAAGCCATCAAAAAATCCCAAGTCAACCAAGAAATTGCCCAAAGCCTCTGGAAAGGCCCAAAGTCCCTACAGCAACAAAGATCAGACACAGTGCCCTCAAAGAAACAGATGACAAAGGAGAAGACCTCAACCTGCAAGTGAAGAGTCCTCCCCTGACCCCTCCTCTTCTTCAAGCTTGAATAAATCAGATGGTGATGAGGTTCCACTAAAAAAATCAAGGAAAAAAGATAGATACCCAAGAGTCCAGGACCCCAGTAAAGTCCAAACAAACCAGGATCAAAGGAATCAAGCCCCAAGGAATCAAGCCCATCCCAGCCCAAGAAGCACAAGATCTAACTAAAGATGATTCCCCTCCACCGCCCAATGAATCTCTCCATCTTCATCCTCAGTTATCAATAAAAATGATCCAGCTGATTATATGTCTTGCTAACATCTAGCACAATTTTGTCAGTAAGATCCCCTAAAGGTTCATAATATATGTAGTGTCAAAGGAGATCTTAAGCTCCCAAAGGAACTTCTTTGGGGTTTACTACTATTTTCTGTCAAAGGAGGTGCAATTATAGTTTTATAAGGCTATGTTCTCAATTGCAAAATTGTAAAATAGTAGGAAGAAGCAAGTGTCATGTATGTGAGGATATTGCTGCACAGCCAGGATCAACACAGAAGGATTAGATAAAGTCACTAGTAAAAAGGAGAGCACATATGCAATTCTCCAATCAATTCTATTGAAGATCTTCTGAAGTGGTAGCTCTGCTAAAAGGTTCTGGTCTTCAAGAATATCAAGGCTTCTTATCTGGTAATCAAGTCCATTAAACACCTAAATAACAGGAACCTGAAGCTCATTCCCATCTGCGGCCAGCCAGTGAAGTACATATGTGAAGAACACTATGGTATAGACCCCCATAAGAAATTTGCCATGGTCCAAGGAGAGTTAGGCTTGACAGAAGAGTTGAAGATGTTCACTGGTGATGAGTTATTCCCTTACATGATGATGGGCCTATATCAGAGGCAAGAATCATATTATATGTTACACAACAGAACCTGGGGCAATTATGAGATTCTGAGACCAAGTTATGTGATGACAATCTGCTGTATGCTCATCCTTTTACCAACTATGGGTTGTATATTTCCACATTGAAGGCCATGTGCTCTCATCTGCCTACGTTCTGATTTCTAGGGCAACAGAAGAGATCTACACAAGGGTCTTTAAATCCTTCAGGAGGGCATCAAGGTCCTACTCATTAATTCAAATATTCCCCCTGGCTATACCACTATAGCTGATCCAGATGATATAGAAAGGTACAAAGCCACCCTTTCTACCAAACAACAAGCTTGTGGCAGAGCTCTTGGCCCCTCAACTATAACCATGGACTAAAAAAGTGCCCAGTATGATGCTTTTGAAAATACCTTTGATGGAGAGGTCCAGGGGTGCTTTTTATTATCCACAGGCTGTTAATAGGCAGCTAAATGGGCAATCTGAGTGCAGCAAGCTCCACTGTCTAGATACATCAGGAAAGTGCAAGCTCTTAATTCAGCAGTTTATATCACTAGCCTTTGTAACCCAGAGCATACCAGGCAAGCCTTTGACCTCCTATACTTTAATCCATATGCCAAGAAGAAAGGGGAGATTTCCACCCCTTCATTGGAAAATACCAGCCACAGTGGATTGGATGTAAGGTTACTAAACGTGGGACCAAGCTCAGAGCCAAAGCCAACAGAAATACAATCAGGCAGTTCTTAAGGATGAGATGAAAACACTTCATCTCTGAATGGCTGGCATAAGCATATCAAGTCCTCCTTTAAAATCAAGCCCAGATACAGCACCTTCTACAAGCACCTCAAAGTCCAACAGGGGAAGACTGTTACATCCATCAGAGATATTGAGGACTGCTCATCCAAAAGGAGGGGAGTCACTGGAGAGAAGTGATACAAAGCGTCCAACATCTTTGATTTCTTCCTCTTGGAAAAGTAATTCCCCAAGTGGTTCCCCAACTAATCATCAAGTGGATGGCCTTATCAATCACCCATCTATCATAGGGATCAAACCTTTCAAGTCCTAAGTGGAACATAACTTTGGCAGGCCTCATGACTTAAGAGAACAATTACTTGGATAAGCCCATGGCTACCATGACGTACATGGGAAGCATGTGGCTTCATATGATACTATATAATACTCTAAACTCATATCCATAAAGTATTGTTCTCTTTGTGATTTCCCCCTTCACCTGTTTATTATACTTCCCAGAAATATATGCTTGACACAAGAGAAGATCAGGGAGTTTCCCAGGTCAAATATGAGCTTTTGAAGCTTGGGGATATATTGAGAAGATGCTACAGCTCTTAACCATAACCAGGTGATCAAGTCCACCATTTAAAATAGGTTTTTTAGTACTATCTGATTTTTTATACAGCTCTGTCTTTTAGTATAATGCTTTCTATAAGCGTTTTTAAAGGGAAAATTTCTATTTGAGTTGAAGAGGGTGGTAAAGGGGACGCCACCATTAGGGAGGTGGGAAGATATATTGAGGGAGCTGGACTCAACAAATACCCTGGTTGGCACCTGGCTATGCCTTTGGATGGTATTCTATGTGAGTTTCTTCAGCCATCTTAATGAACTTGACCGGACCAGATATGATGTGGTCATACTTTTCAATCCTTTTGATGGCTTTTCCTACCAGGAGCATAAACTTCTGTTTCATCAATGATACTTGGTTGGGTCCCTCATCAAATATTACACTAATCTGGGTGGTGTGAATGATCCAGAGGGCCAGATGATATACCAAGGCAGGGAGGGGTTCTGGTTCTTGCTTCAGACTTAGCTTGAAGAACATGCCAAACTTTGGATTGAAGTGAAGTGAAAGGCCCAACAGGTGAGTCACTTTGGTCCAGAATCTACTAGCATTATGCATGAGAAGTACTTGGGTTCTAGGTTAGAATTATTGTGTTGACATAGTCCACATTGTCTAACTGGGTGGTCCACCAGGAATGATGACTATGACCAAAAGGCCTTATTGTTTTCTATAAGTATGAAGCATAGAGAACCTTAAATAATTTAGGATGATATTTTTCAAGTTTGACAAAAAGTATTTTTGAGGAAGCTTCAAATATGAAATTAGGAAAGAAGAAAAATATCTTTTATTGGATAATATTTTAGACTTATATAGCTTTAGCTGTGGCAGAGATTTAGTTGTATTGAACCTAGGGGTTGATCATATGCCAGATGGGTTCAAGCTGCAGGATACTTGGACAGTAATGTGATTTTGCTTGGTTGCCATTTCTGGTATGTCAAACTGTATATTGGAAAAGCACCAAATCTGGAAATGACTGGATGTTAGGTGAGTTGACGGTAGCCAGAATACATGTACATCTAGATCCTTGACACAACCCCCCTTAAGGGGTTACTCTGGTACATCAGGAGGGGGCTTTGTCTTGACGGCTGCCGCCTGATGTTCCTGGAGTTGTTTGCTAGTTGGTACCAGTTAGTCAAGTGTTCCTCTTTGCTAAGGCAAAGGCGGGATCTGTGGTAATTCTTGGTGATGGGCTCTTTGGCGCCCTGGAACTTAACCAGGTACATGCTCCTGTCTGGTCTGTACTTGATGATTCTTACTGAACCCCTGTGTACTGAGTCTAGTTTTTGTCCTATTCCCAGCCAGGACCCAGACTGGGGAGTTGGAGGGGAGTGGTCCTCTGTAGATGTTACCTTGTGTTTTGAGCCTTTTTGTTTCTGCTATTTTAGCTTTGAGGTGTATGTGTTGTAGATTTGGTACTTGGTCTACTGTGGGAGGTTTTCCCAGGGGATTTTTATGTATGGTTGTTGTACGGGTAACTATCTCTGGTTTGTATCTGTATGTTAATTCAAACAGTGAGTAGCCTGTCCCTTGATTGGTGCAACCTGGGATACTAATAATGCATGTTTCACATATAGTGGTCATGTTTTTTAGCTTTGCCATCCATTATTTTCTCTAGGATCCTGATAAGGCTGTCATTTAGGTGTTCAACTCTGCTGTTGGCCTGTAGCCTGTAGGGCAAGGTTATGGAATGTTTGATATTTTTTGCTTTACAAATTGCTGTTTACTATGTGACATGATAACTCTGTTGCTTCATTGATTATTATATAGTTTGGAGTACTGTAGTCTGCTATGATTGCTTTGTTAATGAATTGGTTTATTGTCTCTGCTTTGTGATCCTTTGTTGCCCATCAGATGGGCCAGCATATAGAGAAGTCAATGGCTACAATTAGAAAACATTGTTTTGTCTTAGTTTCTGGGGAGAAACCCACTACATCCAGTCCCCAAACCCTGAATGGTTCAGGGTCAGGTACTGGGTTAACTGTTGGCTGAGGAGCCTTTGTGCTGGAGTATTTCTCGTACACTGTGCAATTTTTCAGAACATCAATTACGTCTTTTTTAATATTGGGCCATCATACTATCTCTTTTAATCTGAGGTATAGGTTGTTAGCCTTTGTATGTCCTAGTAGATGGTGATGTCTTAAGAAGGTGTCAACTCTTTGTGCAAGTGGGATGTAGGGAACATGTTTGTTGTTAATGATTTGGTATGCAGTGCCATATAGTACATGGAAATATTTTTTGTTCCTTACTAATGTATCATGGATTAGCTGATGTGTTGAGGGGTCTTTCCCTTTGTTTTTATACTCAGTATTATATAGGTTTGATCAGTCAGGGGCCAGGTGGTCAGGATGATCCTCTCTTGGCTGACATAGCCTAGAGAGAGCATCAGCCATGACCAGCTCTGCCCCCTTTTTGTATTGGATGTCCAAATTGAGCTGCTCCAGTAGGGACATCCATTTGGCTTGTTGTTGTGCAAGTGTCTTCTGAGTTTTGAAATAGATTAAGGATTTATGGTCAGTTAGTACTCAGACGTTTAAATGTCCTTCTAGATAACATCTCTAACTTTTGCATATGTGATATATTGATAGTAATTCCTTACCTTGTATTAGGTACCTCTGCTCAGTTTCAGTTAGCTTTCTACTTTTGTAACATACCTGCAGGAAGTCTTGCTGCCCTGGCTGGTGGATGCGTAGGACTGCGCCAATGGCAGTGTTGCTGGCATCTGACTCAAGCTTGTAGCACCTGTTGTTATTAGGGTATTGTAAGATTGGTGCTTTGATCAAAGCTTGTTTCAATAGTTGGAAATTCTTGTTTCATTCAGGCGTTCAGATGAATTTCTTTATGACATTACCCTTGATTAAGTCATTTATTGTGTCAAAACAGCAGGCTTGAACCGCCAGCAAGGTTCCAAATAAGGGGGTTTGTGACCTGCAATCTGATTACCCAGCCACTTGAAGCCAGACTAGGAAGTCAACTCAAATTACCAAATCCAACAACATGAACAGATAATGATCCCTTATGGTGGATACCTTGTTTTGGCGCTTGACTCATTACCAGGATCAAGCCACCCCCTTCATCATCTAGCCGTGTGATCAACACAATCATGTTCCTGTTATCCTTGATTCACATTGACTATATAATCACTATCTCTCAATAAAGATTATTATCTAGATTCTAAATATTCCCCCTTGTAATTCTGCTAAAACAGCACAGTTACAACATTGGTAGCACAGGTAGGTTCTCCATCCTACCTTATTTTGAAAAATTCCGCCTGTTGCCCGCACGCGCCGCGGCCAACAAATCCTTGACAGAATTATGTCTGGCCTCCCGCCTGACTGGACCCTGTACACCCCTGGTGCCAAGATACCCAATGGCTTTGTCCTGTACCAGAACACGGTGATCCCACTACCCGCCTTCAATGCCATGTCTGCACAGGGAATCTTTCAGGCTCCCTCCTCCATTCCGCAACCAACCGACAAAAACACTATGCCCGCCTATATAGCCCAAAGACTGTGAAGCACCGCCTTAGAACCTTTTGCCAGGGCCAACAACAACAACGCTGCCGCATGGATCCAGTCCACCCAGAGAAAGCTGGCCCAGATAGAATGTCCAAAGCGGTTTTGGATTGCAGAAATCTACATCCACCTGACCCATGACGCTGGCACCTGGTGTGACAAGTGGCACAAGGAGCACACCAACAAGAACTGGGATACCTTCAAGCAAGACTTCTTGGCAAGATTTGGGCTTAAGGATATGGTGCTCATGATCATACACCAAGTAAAGAGTCTAACCCAGACAGGCACTGTGAAGTAACTTACCCGCGCCTAGAAGAAACTCTGACTTTGTGCACCATCTGACATGGTCTCTGACAACCCAGCCACACACCTCATGTACTACAACGCCCTCAAACTGCATGTGATGAGACACGTAAACCTGAACCAGGTGACCAACCTGCAAAGCCTGTACCGCAAATCAGAGAAAGCAGAACAAACCTCCAACGCCCTTCATAAGGCACAAACAGGAAAATGAGAGAGACCCAAGGATTCCCACACAGGTGGGCGCACCACTTGACCACCCCCTGGAAACAATGGGAATAATACCAATCATAAGAGCCACAAGCTCAAACAAACATGGGAATGGGAACAATGGCCAGTCAAATTGTACCCATTTCTGTATCACTACCACACAAGGCAATCAAGACAATGGAAAAGCCCAGGGAGAGCATTAAGCAAGCCAAACTCTCCCCACACACTTCCTGACTCTCTCAACAATGAGTACCAACCCAAGGATATAGACCAATGTCCAATGATCCAAGTGCCCTTGGAGGACCTGGTACTGTACACCATTGCCAGGAATCCCAATAAATTGATGACCTATCCTTTCTGTTTTAGAAATTACACAGGCTCAGCAATCCTGGACTTAGGCGCAGACCAAACCCTAGTCAACAGCAGCTTTGTAGATAAGTTTAAGCTAGCCACTAATTCTTTGCTGATTAAAAATGTGGTTTTAGCTGATGAACATCACATTTCCGTGACAAGGGAAACTTCCCCTTCTCTGTCATGCTTGAGAACCTCCACTCCACCATCCAAGGTCCTGTCATTGACTTCCCAAGGTTTGACATTGTACTGGGGTTAAACTGGTTACAAAAGAACAATCCTTGCATAGACTGGGCAACCTCAGTGTTGACCATCAAGTGTGAAGGTGTCAACCATCAGATTTACCCTGACTCTGTGGACCAACTGCTACGCGACCACGTCTTTGTACATATCACTTGACCCAGGACAAAAACAAAGACCTGAAGTCAATTGACTGGGACTCCTGCCAGTACAAAATCATACACTTCAAAGATCACCAGGATACCTCCACACCTCAGGACCACAATATTGTGGACCACCATCCAGAAATCTTCAAAGAAGCGCTACCTGGGCTGCCCCCTGAGAAACACATCCAACACTCCATCCAACTCAAAGGGGCTGTCCCCAAAGCGTGCCCCATCTACATGCTGGCCCCAAACAAAGATGACGCCTTACGCGCCTACCTCAAGGAGGCATTAGAGAAAGGACTTATCCATCCCTCACAGTCTCCTTTTGGGGCTGCTGTGCTCTTTGTGGCCAAGAAGAACGGTACCTTACATCTGGTCAAAAATTACCAGGCCCTAAACAAAGTTACCATCAATAATTGTCATCCACTACCACTGATTGACAATCTCTTTGACGCCTTGGGAGGAGCCACAGTCTTCTCCAAGATTGATCTGAATGCAGGCTACAACCAGATTTGAATTAAGGAAGAAGACATCCCCAAAACAGCCTTCTGCACTAAATACGGCTTGTACAAATGTGTGGTGCTCAACTTTGGTATGGCAAATGCCCTTTCCACCTTTGTGACCTTCATGAACAAAGTATTCACATCACACATAGGCAAGTGTGCTCTATTATACCTGTACAACATCATTGTCTACAGCCCCTCAGTAGGATAGCACCATAAAGACCTAGAGTCAGTCTTTTCTATCCTGACACAACACAAACTGTTGGCCAAGCCCTCCAAGTGCCAGTTCTTCTGCAAGCAATTACTCTTCCTGGGACAAATAGTCTCCAAGGATGGCATCAAACCCAACAGTCAAAAGATACATGCCATATGCAAGATGCTGCCATCCAAGGATAGGTTAGAACTCTGCACCTTCTTAGGGATGGTGGCTTATGTACGCTGCTTCATACCTGACTGTGGCGTTTTGACTGCCCCCTTATCCGCCATAACAGGCGCAAGAATCCAAGATTGTGTGGACCCCCCAACGTGACCTCTGTTTTAGACACCTCAAGGAGAAGCTCAGGACGGCTCCCATCCTGCAATACCCCAAATATGATAGGGAATAACAAATGGAAACCGACACCTAGATGCATCCATCAGGGGAGTCCTACAAATCAAAAAGAGTGATGGTGACTTCCTGCCCGTAGCCTATGAATCACAAAAGTTGACAGATGGTGAGTGTCAATACCCTATACACGACAAAGAACTGTTGGCCATTGTGCACGTCTAGTCAAATGGTGTTGCTATCTAGAACGGCAGGAAGAGTTCACAGCATTAACCAACCACAAGTTTCTCATATATTTCAAAACCCAAGTGAATCTATCTCGCCACCAAGCCTGCTGAATAGAGCTCTTGGAGAGATTCAATATGCTCATACAGTACAAACCTGGGCCAGAGCTTACCATGGCAGACACCCTCTCATGCCTATATGTCTGTGCCACAAGAGGGGAAAATGGGCTCAACCCAGACTGGCCTCTCTTAGTACTACAAACAAAGAACAATGGTTTCACCCTGGTACAACAAACATAACAAAGGAAACAGTTATAAAAAACAAACACCTATTTGCTGACGTGTACAGGACCCTACACAAAAATGTCTGGCAGCACTACCATTCCCTATATCTCCACGCACCAGCGGGTAGACACCATCCTACGCTATCACAAAGACCTCAGACACACCAAGAGTCAAAACCTATATGAGTTCTTTAAGCACAAAGCCTGGTGGCCAACCTTATATCATGATGTTCAGGAAGTCCTAGGCCAATGTGAGGTATGCAAGAAATTTGCCAAAAGTGAAGCCCTTCCAAAGTCAGTACTACCCATTCGCACACAACTACCCTTCAAGGTGTGGGCCCTTGACGTTGTTGGCCCCATGCCAGGAAAACACAACAATAAGAAATACATCATCACCGCCATAGACTTTGCTACAAGATGACCAGTAGCCCAAGCAGTAAGGGCACACACTGGAAATGATGTACAAAAATTTATTGGCAAAGAGATAATCAGCAAGTTCAGAAAGCCAGAATTCTTGATAACCAATGGAGAGAAAGAATTGACCTCTGAAACCACCAACATATAACTTGCTAAAAATGGGGTCAAACACACTGTAATAACACCATATCACCCACAGGCCAATGGACGTGTCAAGCGGCTTAATGGCAGCCTTGTGAAAGCCTTAGCCAAACTCACTGCCGGGAGACCTGAAGACTGGTATAAGCAGCTATTGACTGCACTACCTGTGTGCCAAACCCAAATGAACAGATCCAGTGGAAATAGCCCTTTTGAGTTGGTATAAAGCACACAGCCAAATATCATATAAGCATTAACAGAACCCAAACTGGAAATCCCAAGTGAAGTCCCCCACGCTCAGACCCTCAAGTTATAGAGGCCAACAGCAAACAAACAGAAAAGTAAAATGAACAGCTGTAAAAACCTTTGTCCCCAGCCAAGATAGACATGAAGTTGGTGACAAAGTTTGGGTCATGAACGTTGACAAAAGCAAACTACAACCCAAGAAATTAGGACCAGCAATCATTCAAAAGATAAATAAAAATAACACTTACCTTGTGCAAGGACTTGGGAAGCGCATACAATACAAGACCCTACACCATGATTGTCTAAGACCCTGAAAATCAAGACAAAAACAGCAAGAAACTGCCCTGCCTGCCACAGAACAACAATTAGTCCAGTACAGCGCTCAGGCTCCTGACAACCTCCCTGACAACCTATCCCCAGAGGAGGCCAACCTTCAGTTGGGGGGTGTTGAAACAGCAGGCTTGACCCACTAGCAAGGTTCCAAACAAACAGGTTTGTGACCCGCAATCCAATTACCTGGCCACTCAAAGCCAGACTAGGAAGTCAACTTAAATTACCAAATCCAACAACATGAACAGATGATGATCCCTTATGGTGGATACCTTGTTTTGGCGCTTGAATCATTACCAGGATCAAGACACCCCCTTCACCATCCAGCTGTGTGATCAACACAATCATGTTCCTGTTATCCTTGATTCACATTGACTATATAATCACTATATCTCAATAAAGATTATTATCTAGCTTCTAAATATTTTCCTCCTTGTAACTCTGCTAAAATAGCACAGTTACAGCAATTTCAATATTTTAAAAAACAATGAAGATTAAATTGAGCAAAAATTATAAAAATAAAAAACTAAAGAGCCTGCCCTTTGGGGCAGGGCATGAAAAATGCGCACAAAGACATAGTTGGGCAGGAACTGGTCCACCCAGTCAGGGTAGGACTGATGACTGGCCTCTTGACGCTTGATAGTCAATGCAGAGGTCATCCAGTCTACATGTTGGTTATTCTTTTGCAATCAGTCCAGTTACAGTACAATATCAAATTTAGGGAAGTCAATGGCAGGCCCCTGGACGGTGGAGTGAGGTTCTCCAGCATAACAGAGAAGGGGGCAGTCTCCCGTATCAGGGCAATGTTATGAAAAAAGCTAAAACCACCTTCTCAATCTGCAAAGGGTTAGTGGTAAACCTGAACTCATCCACAAATCTTCTGTTGACAAGGGTTTGATTTGCACCCAAGTCCAGGAGCGCTGAGTCAGTGTAGCTTCCAAAGCGGAAAGGATAGGGCATCAGTTTATCAGGATGTCTGACAATGGTGTAGAGTACTGGGTCTGGTGAAGGTACTTGGATCATTGGATATTGATTCACGTCCTCAGGTTGGTACTCATGGTTGGGCCAGTCAGGAGCTGTGAGGGGAGAGCTTGGCTTGGTTAGCACTCTCCTCAGACTTTCCCCTTGTCCTGATTGTCTTGGGTAGTGGTGACGCAGAAGTGAACACAGGTTGACTGGCTGTTGTTCCTGTTTCTGTGCCCATTTGAGGCTTTGGGTTTGAGTTGTTCCCGTTGTTTCCAGGGGGTGGTTGAGTGGAACACCCGCCTGTGTGAGAGTCCTTGGGTTGCTCTCTTTTCCCAGCCTGTGCCTTGTGAAGAGCATTGGAAGTTTGCTCCGCTTTCTCTGCCTTACAATACAGGATCTGCAGGTTGATCACCTGGTCTAGGTTGACATGTCTCATCAGGTGCAACTAGAGTGTGTTGTAGTACATGAGATGGGTAGCTGGGGTGTCAAAGGCCATATCTGAGGGGGGCACATAGGCAGAGCTCTTTATATGCTTGGGTGAGCTCCTTAACCATGCCTGTTTGGGTGAGATTCTTTACTTGGTGTATGATCATAAGTGGGGTGTCCTTCAGCACAAACCTTGCTAAGAAGTCCTGCTTGAAAGTGTCCCAGCCCTTCTAGTGTGATCCTTGTGCCACTTGTTACACCGGGTGCCAGTGTTGTGTGTTAATCAAATGGAGATCCCTGCAATCCAGAACTGTTTCAGGAATTCCATTTGCGCCAGTTTACTCTGGCATATTGAATCCATGATGTGGTGTTGTTATCATTGGCTCCAGCAAACAGTTCCAAGGCAACACTCCAAAGTCTTTAGGCTACATGGGCTGGCATGATGATTTCATATGTGGCTCAAGAGACAGTGGTAGGTGCTTGGAAGAAACCTTGTGCTGGCAAGGTGCTGAAGGCAGAGAGCGGGATCACCATGTTCTGTTACAGCACAAAACTGTCAGTTATTACAGTACCAGGTGTGTATGGCGCCCAGTCCAGTGGGAGGCCAGATATAATTCTATCAAAGATTTTTTTACCACGGAAAGTATTGACAACAGGCAGAATTTTGAGAGATAAAGTAGGATGGAAACCCAACTTATGCTACCAATATTGTAACTGTACTGTTTTAGCAGAGTTACAAGGGGAAAAACCATTTGGAAACTAGATAATGTTCTTTATTGAGAGATAAGTATTATTTAGTCAGTATGAATTGTGGAGATCAGAAACATGATTGTATTGATCAATAAGTGAGACGGTGCAGTGGTGGCTTGATCCTGGTAATGAGTCAGGCACCAAATTGAGGTATCCACCATAAAAGATCATCATCTGTTTATGTTGTTTGATTTGGAAATTCAAGTCAACCTCCTAGTTTAGCTTCAAGTAACTAGATAGTCAGGTTGTGGGTCACAAACCCGCTTAATCAGAACTTTGCTGGCGTGTCAAGCCTGCTGTTTCAACAGCGGCACAGATCTTCCTGGGCCCTAGTAGTGATCTGCCTTGTGCGGTGTCAAGTATATACTTCTGGGGAGTATAATAAAAGAGATAAAGGGGAAATTTTAGAGAAGAAAGATACTTTATTTGATATGAATATAAAATATTATATATTATCATGGAAAGCCACATACTTTCCATATACGTCATGGAGGTCATGGGGATGTCTGAGTAATGTTCCTCCTAAGTCATGAGGCTTATTCAAGTTGTGTCCTGCTTAGGATCTGTATTATGTGATCCCCGTAATAGATGGTCAAATGATAGGAGTGCCACCAACTTATTGATTAGTTGATGAGTTGTTGAGTAACTCATTTTGTGAACTACTCAGGGTGTTAATTCCCCAAGAGGGAGTAATCAAAGATGTTGCAACATCTCCCCCTAGGGTTCTGGAAGGCGGAGCCTTGGGAACTTTCTTTAGAGAGTCAGGGATGCTAGTTTGGTATTGACGCAGTTTGGCATTGGGGACAGGAAGTCTGGAGTTTTGTTGGGCTGTTCTTGCTTTAAACAGGTAGAGGCGGTTGTGATGCATACATTTCAGTTTGGTTTGTGCCCCAATTCCCTTGATGAGGTAGGTGTTATTGGGTTTCACCTCCATGACAATGCCTGGTCCGCGTAATCCTGGATTTAGTTTGTGTTGATTGTAATTGATGACCCAGATCTCATCCCCGACTTAGAACCTTTCTTGTTGTAATGGGATTACTTCCTGCTGGACCCTTTGGTGTTCCACTTATCTTTTCTTTGTCTTTTCTGGAGTGTAGTACCTTAGGATCATTACTGTCTGGTATCTTCTTAGGAAGTGGCAGTCATGGTCCCGTGGTTATACTAGCAAGTGAGGGTTTATGACCATAGACGAGATCATAGGGCTTTTGCCTGTATTGCAGTTGACCTGTGCTCTACAAACCATGGGTGCTGTTGGGGGCATGCCAACCCAGGCCTTTGGATTGTTAGCCAATAACTTACTGAAGGCTTCCACTAGTGAGCTATTTAGTTGTTCTACTTGTCCATTCACTTGTGGGTGGTACAGGCTGGTGGTGATGTGTCTTATTCTGTTTTTGGCAAGGTAGATATTGGTGTCAACGGCTTTGAGCTCAACGCCTCCATCACTGATCAGGAGATCAGGTTTTCCAAATTTTCCTATGATTTCCTTCCCAATAAATTGTCTCACATCATTGCCTTTGTGTTCTTTTGTGGCTTGTGCCATAGGCCATCTGGTTGCATAGTCAATAGATGTTATGATGTACTTTTTGCCCTTGTTTTCACCAGGCATTAGTCCCACAATATCCAAAAACCATACCTTGAAGGGTTGCATGATGGATACAGGTACTACTGACTTGGGTGGTGCCTTGGTTTGGGCGTACTTCTCACAGACTTTACATTGCTCCAGCACCTCTTTGATGTCATCCAGCATATTGGGCCACCAGTAGCATGTTTTGAGGTACTTGTGTAAGTTCCTGCTACAAGTGTGTCCCAGGTCTCTGTGATATCTGAGGATGGTGTCAATATTTTGAGTTGACGGAACGTAGGGTGCAGTGTCACCACTTGGAAGTATTTGGTGTAAGGTACCATATACGT
This sequence comes from Entomophthora muscae, assembly GCA_014839935.2. Classification (NCBI taxonomy): domain Eukaryota; kingdom Fungi; phylum Entomophthoromycota; class Entomophthoromycetes; order Entomophthorales; family Entomophthoraceae; genus Entomophthora; species Entomophthora muscae. The sequence continues at coordinate 112,530 of QTSX02000759.1, read as the reverse complement.
TTTTGAACAGATGTTTGTTCTTAAGGACCTTTTCTTGTACTTGCATAGGTGTGCCTGGTGAGAAGCCTTCCTGGAGATTTCCCATTATGAGCATGGGCCAGTCAGGGTCCCCATCAGCACATAGGACATGTTTACTATATAGCCTTGAAAGTGCATTGGCAGTAAGCATTTCTTTGCCTGGTTTGTATTAAATTTGCATGGGGTATCTCTGTATGAGGCTTATCCTATCAGCTTGTCTTCTTGATAGATGTTGTTATGTCTTGAAGAAAAATAGTGACTTGTGGTCAGTGAGTACTTTGAATGTTTGAGCCCCTTCCAGATAGCATTGCCACTTTAGAAGGCAGCGTACAATGGCCACCAATTCTTTATTGTGAATGGGAAACCTTTGTTCACCGTCATATAGCTTTCTTGATTTATTTGCCACAGGAGGAAGTCCTTCTCTGCTGTTTGGATGCAGAGGACTCCTCCTATGGCATAATCAGAAGCATTGGTTTCTAGCTCATAGATTCCCTTCACAATTTGGGTATTGGAGGATGGGGGCGGTAACCATTTGTTCTTTAAACTGGCGGAAATGTTGATCTTGTAGAGATGTCCACACAAACTTGGTTGTTTGGCCTGTAATAGCTGACAAGGGGGCCATCAGAGCACCCCAGTCAGGGATGAATCTTCTAATGTAGGCTTATGCCTAGGAAGATGTGGAGTTTGCTTTTGTTTCTGGGAACCAGCATCTCAGTTATGGCGTGTATCTTCTCTGGATCTGGTTTTATTCCGTCCTTGCTGACAATGTGGCCAAGGAAGGGGAGTTCATCCAAGAAGCAGTCACACTTTGATGGTTTGGCAATGATTTGGTTTTCTTCAAGGGTACAGAGCACCAGGCAGACTCCTTCCAAGTGTTGCTTTAAGTTTGGGGTATAGATGATTATGTTGTCCAGGTAGATGATTACTTGCTTCCCAATGTGTTCTTTGAAAACTTTGTTCTTGAAGGTCACAAAGGTACTAGGGGCATTTGTCATGCCAAAGTTCAGGACAACACATTCAAAGGATCTGTGTTTAGTTCTAAATGCAGTCTTTGGGAGGTCCTCAAGTTTCACGCAAATTTTGGTGGTAACCTGCTGTCAGATCAATCTTTGTGAAGATTTGGGACCTCCCAGGGCATCAAAAAGGTCGTCAATCAGGAGCAGGGGATACCTGCTCTTAATTGTGACCTTGTCAATCACCCTGTAGTTGATGACCAGGTGGAGTCCTCCATCTTTCTTTGCCACAAAGAAGACAGCAGCACTAAAGGGTGATTTTGAGGGTCTAATGTGGCCTTTTTCAAGGGCTCTGTCTAGATAGGATTTCAGAGCATTGTCCTCCTGGGGAGTGAGGCAATAGATAGCTTGTGCCTTTGGTATGCTTTCTTTGAGGTTGATCCCATGTTGTATGCCACAGTTGGGTGGTAATCATGGCAGTGTTTCCTGGAAAACAGAAGGGGACTCTTTGATGAGCTGATCTCAAATATATTCCTGTTCATGTATAGATTCTGTATTCTTAAAGTGGATGATTTTATATGTGCAGGTGTTCCAATTGATCTTGCTGGGGTCAGTCTCCTCTTCTGTTTCCATGATTTTTAAAAATATATGGTCTCTCATGAGTGTGCCAAGGTGAGTCGGGTAGATGTGATGTACTTTGCCATGTTGTATAGTGAGAGTGGCGCTGTCCCAGTCAATGTGAGTTTTGGTCTTTCTCATCCAGTCCAGGCCAAGTACACCATCATAGTTGGGGATTGGTAAGATTGGGCCACTGAGTGTGGTTTGCACGTCTCCATTTTGGGCCTGGAAAGGTTTTTCTTCTTTGTTGACTGGCGTACTCCTGTTGTCTGCCATGATACCTCTCTTGATGTTGCTTTGGACTGCAGGTAGTTTCATGAGGGCGGCAAATTTATTATCAACAAGAGATTGGTCTGCTCCAGTGTCAAATAGTTCAGTGCCCTGATATCAGCAAAAATAGAAAGGATGAGTGAGGAGTTTATTTCCAGTTTGGGGAGCAAACAGTAGAGGGTTGCTGGAGGGCACTTGGATCATGATGATTGATTCCACATCCTGGTCCCGGTATGAGTCTTGTGAGTTGGGGGAGGGCAGCTTGCCTAAGCACTCCCCTGAGCTTTTCCCTCCTTGTTGGTATCTTTGGTGCTTGCCTGGTTGGCTTGGGCAGTACAATTCCTGTTTCAAGGTTGGGTGTGATTGGCTTGGTTATTTTGTTTGTTTGGTTGAGGGTTCCTCTTGGCTGTGGGACTCTCCTTGTGCTTGTTTGTTGCGTGTAGGTTGTCAGACTTATGTGCTGCATGTTTTCCTTCCAAGAATACATCTTTGAGGTTCTTGTAGCGGGTCATGTCAAACTGGTGCCTGATATGCGTGGGGAGGCCGTTGTAGAAGTCCAACTGAGGTCCTGGCTCATTGAAGTTGATGGTGCTAGGAGCTCAGTTGCATAAGCCTTTTTATGCTGTGATGTAGTCCTCAATTGTTCCTGTCATTTTGAAGATTCAAAGTTCAGTCATAATTATCACATCAGAATCTTTCATGGCAAACTTTTCGAGGAAGGCAGCTTTGAGCATGTCACAGTTTTTGTTTTGATCAGGGTGTTGTTTAAGCCACTCACTTGCAAAACAAGAGGCAGCTCCTGTGACGCAAAGAGAGACTTCACTGGCCCAGAGTCTGCATGGGTAGCCTACTTGGGTAAACTTGCTTTGCGTGCTGTTGATCTATAGGTTGGCGTTTTCCAAGTGTAACCCTGTAAAGGTCCCAATTTCTTCTGTGTGTAGGCGCTGAAAGATGATGTTAGGAATTTTGGGCTGTAGAGTTCCTGTTGTGATTTGGGGTAACAATCTGCGGGCTTTGAGAGCGTTGTATTGTTCAGTGGGTATAAGTATATTTTCATAGATGACAAGGCCTGCGGGGATGTCTTGCCCCTCTTTGTAGTCTCTCCAGCCGTTAGGGAGTACCATTGCTTGGATCTTTTTCTTAGGAGGAATTTTTCCTTTGAGTTGGGTAGGTATGGAGAACCTACCTGTGCTACCACTGTCGAGTATATACTTCTGGAAAGCATAATAAATGAGATAAAGGGGAAATTTTAGAGAAGAATGATATTTTATTGGATGTGAATATAGAATATTATATAGTATCATGACAAGCCACATGTCGTCCATGTACGTCATGGAGGTCATAGGGCTTATCTGAGTAATGTTCCTCCTAAGTCATGAGGCTTATTCAAGTTGTGTTCTGCTTAGGATCAGGATGTTTGATTCCTGTAATAGATGGTCAACTGATAGGAGTGCCACCGACTTATTGACTAGTCGGTGAACCGTTTGATGACTCATTCGGTGAACTACTTGGGGCGTTAATTCCCCAAGAGGGAGTAATCAAAAATGTTGCGACAGCGGGTCAGGTCACAACCTTTGGAGGGTTGGTGTGTGGATTTAAGGCCAGGTCACAAAGTAACTGGTGAGATTTGTGGCTTGGACCTAAAGCTGTTAAACAGATTGACATAGACTGCCTTGTGGTCAAGCATGATGGTATCTGGTGTTGAGGTATCCCTTTTGGTTGACTGTATATATTTCTAACTAACCAATAAACCGGTTTCACCGGGATGGGCTAACTGATGTTCAATCAGAACTGCCGGTGTGAGATAGGATGGATGGAGCGGTTAATAAATTGTAGTTGGATGGGGGAGCAGTGCGGCTATACCGGGTCGAAATTGTTACGGTACCGTTGATTGCGCTGGGATGATACACCGTATCCTGGTCTATACTCTTTTGATCTCTTCTAAGGCTTTAAAATCTCAAGACTCTGTAAAGTTGTCCTGCCCAGTTGGGTTGTTTAAATGGTTAGGGTTGGTATGCTGCAATTACAACTGCTGTATCAGCACGATAACTTATGTTAATCAATAATGGCTACATGGTTTCTTTTAAGGGGTATGGCTAAGAATTGTTGTAAAGAGACTATGGTTCCAAAGATTTAATTGGTTTTGGATGTGTATTGGTATCGAATGGAAGAAGGATTGGTTTACTGATAGACGTTGTTGGACTGCATGGAGTTCATTGTGTTTGCGGAGGAATAAACGTTGTTGGACTGCATGGGGTTCATAGTGTTGGCGGAGGAATACCCATAGTTGGGGGCGTATCCCGTAGCTGGGCTTTGTTGAAGCGGGTTCATAGTGTTGGCGGGGGAATACCCATATTTGGGAGCGTATCCCTTGGCTGGGTTGTGTTGAAGTGGGTTCAGCGTATCGGGGATAGCCTGGCTGGGGTCATCGCTCTCTCCCTTGCCAAACACTTGGACCCACTTGTCGCCAGTACGCCAGATCCCTATTTCCTGGTTCCCCATATCCATGATGTTGTTGTAATGGCCGCAAGATTTGAGCCACGCGTCCATGACCTTCTCTTCTGAGTAGTCGACAGCAATGTTCTCGGCGCATAGGTTGGGAAGATACCCTTCAGCTTTGCACCGGTCCCATGGCATCGATCCGCTTGGGCCGGCATGATCCAAGAACATTTCGGTCTGGCTGGCAAGGTATTCGGCATGCTTCTTAGCCGCCATCATCAGCTTGTCGTTGAGCCTCAGGGGTTTCTTTCCACGGGCGTGGTTGACCATCTTCAACATCAGCCACACATCCATGCCCTTTACGTCGTAGTTCTTATCGGGGTCAGCGGGCTTTAGCTTGGTATCCGTGCCGTTCTGGGCTGGAGTTGCCACACAGCCGCCTGGGGGAGGGGCCGGAGAATCGAAATTGAACTTGCCCTTGTTGCCGTCATCATAAGTATCTTTGTTGGTTGTTCCCGGATAAGCAGGTGTTTCTTCTTTTGGGCTGTTAGTTTGAGTGGTTTCCTCGTATTGTGGCGTCTGGTTTGAATGGTCACTATCCTTGGGTTGTTCATTTTTCTTGTCGTCTGATGCTCCGTATTTTGGCATCTGGTTTATATCTGGGGAGACATCCGTTTCAGGTGATTCGTTGTAGGGGCCCTTCTCCTTGGGTGCTGCATTATCGTACTTTGGCTGTTGGCTTGAGGAAGTGTTGTTTGACTTCTTGACGCGGCGGAAGCAAATCCTGTTTGGGCGTCGATTTAAGAAGGTGGGTGCGCCGTAACCACGATGGCGGGACACATCGAGGCGAAACTTTACGCACTCCGCTATCAAAGGAAGAGCTACAGCCAATAAACTAAGTTTCATTTTTAACTTTTAAAAGCTAAACACTTCATTTAAATACCATGTGGTTCCCAAAGAACCTCACACATGCGTTTTAGAAGCCAGGGCTAGGCTCCTCAACACCAAACACAATGAAGCATTCAAACCTCAATATAGCTTCCATTACTGAGCTCCGGAGGTATAACATGCGGTAGCAAACTGGTATATTTCGACTCGGCATTTATTAAGTCCCATCCTTTCCCACATGTTTACTTAGTGTTACCCACCTGATTCTTGCGCTACCATACTTAATAACCTGGGAACTCGATTACGTGACCCCATGGGAACATGCATCGTTTGGGTGGCGTATAGCTCCCAGCAAACATACAAGATTGTATAAAAAAATATACAAAAACCACAGCTTGAATTTGACGCAGCATTTAATTACCAAATGCACGCTAATTTATTGCTCACAAGCTTTGCCCATTAATCTTAGTTCTGGTGGACCAGCTTTTGTTTGTTTCAAACATTTTTTTTAAAATGTCCAGATAACCCATAATTCCTGACTGGCTGTAGAGCTAAAGCTAGCCGGTACTGGGCATTCAAAAGTGATTTTAGATTGACTATAACAGTGGCCAGATCTTCTTAGCGTAGATTCAATAAGCCAATAACGAGAGGCCAGAAAGTTGCCGCATAATTGCTACTTCTCCTGGTCCCTTTTTCGAGCACCACAGGTTTGGTAAAAAGAACTGCAGCTTCAAACGCTCAACCCCAATGCTGGAACCAGGGTTGACGTTGCGATGAGATCATTCCAAACAAGTCTGAAACCACGGTGCCAGCGCAGGGACTCCAGTGGATTGAAAACCGACCCAGCCATGACCCAAATCCTGGAACCACCCACAATGCCCATAATCCCAATCTAGGATTTATATTTTTAAAAATATATGGTTGCAATATAAAATCCCTATTTAAATGGAATCGTCTGAAATTAATAAATTGACATTTCCGTGAGTAATCATCTAGATTCTAGATGAACTACTGGCTACTGAACGCTCCCTAACTCCCCCATCCGACGGCTATAAACGAATGGTCCGTTTGAAGAGATGAACCCCCAAAAGCGAAAGCATCCGTTGCTCTGCAATCAGGGCGTCGGTTTTTCTGGGTGAATAAAGAATTAATTAAAACCAAATCAGCAATAGCACACTGGGTGGTTCAATGCCCAAGGACCGATACAAAGCTAAATTAAATATATCAATTGGTATTGCATTCTAGGCTGGGATTCCTTATCCTGCCTAATCAAAATGTTTATTTGAGATGGCTTTTGTAAAAGTCGACTTGGATTTTAAATCGTTTAAAACAACATTCCATATCCCAAGTATAAATCATATCTAGGCTCCCTAAACCCATAAAAACTTCATGCTGAGCCTTGATATTATTATTTCCAGGCTACCCAACTGCTATCATCTTTTGAATGATACAATGGTAAACGTGTTACTTCTGAAACAATCTTCAGCCACTTGGATCAGCAGATATCTAAAAATAGAATATCCTTTCATTTCAATTGGAAATAAATCACTTCAAAATGATCAAGCCAGCCTTCCCTCACTCAAACCAATATATATATACATACTTAAATCGGACCTCCTTATCTGAACCAAGTTCACCTTTCCCAGGCCAACCCGATCCTCAGCATAGAGGTTAACCATCAATCAAAAAACGGTATACCACACCAACCCAGATTTCGGGTAGGAAGGTGCCCGGTAACCCTTTGCGTAGGCCACTAATTTCCCGCCAACCATCCTCACGCCCCAAGCTTGTAACACTCGCGCTATAGATACAAGCAGAACCCACCAGCTCACCATAAACACTACCATCAACCAACGGGTAGCTTCAATATCCAACCAGAGCATCCCCACTTATCATGATCTGCCCAGCTTTGCCACCCGATAAAGACCAACCACCGCTAGCCAACTTTGCCTGAAGCTTAACCCAACGCCTTAAGCGATCAAGTTTATTGCAGGTAGTTAAGAGCCGGCCAATCAACCCCGTAAGGAGTTTGAAACCACAGCATACCACAGAGATCATTATTAGAAGATGTGGATAGAGCTTAATTTAATTGGATCGATAAAGAGGCCCTTGCATAGCAAACCGTTTCCAAAAACCAGTAGACGGGCATGTAGATCACTGGCCGCTCTCATAAACAGGTTGAGGATCAACCATGCTACCCAATAAAAGGTAGATGGGACCCTGGCCAAATCTGAGTCAGAGCCCATTTCAAGTCAGAGGGGGGCTGCAGGATCTCACCCTTGAAATGTACAGTAGTTTTAAAAGCTATGGCAACAACCAAAAATACCTCAGATTTGAACAAAATCCAAGTCATGCCAGATTCAGGATTCAATTAATTTATAAAATTTCAGTTAATAAATGGACTGTCAAACAAAAAAAAACGAAATTTCACTAGCCCATAATACAAAATTATATCAAACATCAAGCGGTGTAGTTCAAACCACAAACAAAATGAACTGACACAACAAGTGAAATGGATGGATGCTGTTCCAGAGTATATTATAATCCAATCAGGATTCATATGAGGCACCGACAGAAGGACTAAAATGAAACAAAATTTGAGCAAACTAGAAGTGAGATTCCATAAGCACAAAACAAAATGGACTCACACAAGATGTTTAGTATGAGCAGCCTAAAATAGAAAAATAATAGTTTAGCAGCCAATCAACAGCCATTCAATTTAGGAAAAGAGGCATTTTATACATTTTCATGGCTCCTGATCTGTATGAAATGATTTTGAGAACCTTCCAAATATGGGCTCAAGATTACAATAAAAATAAATCATTAAATTTTAAAGTTTCTACTTTTAGTGATTTTATCCTAGGTTTTTTACAATGGTTTTTACTAGTAACATCTTCAATGGCACCAGCAGCCAAGCCAGCTTCAATGGAGGTGAGGCTCAGAACGTGGAGGCACCTATTTATACCCAAGCCTTTGAGCAGGTAACAAGGAAACCAACCTGTACTTGACCCCTGACCCATATGGCTTTGACTTGTTCAGTAGTCACTTAGTGTCTAGCTCTGCCCCTGCTCCCATATCTACCCCCGCACAAGCTGTCCACCAACCAACCAATCAGGATGGCAACCTTGATTTGGAACAACTTCCTGCCACCAGCCAACCGCCCCCTACAGCCAATCAGGCTTCAGCTCCCCCGGCCCAGCGCCCCAAGCGGCGAATCATCACTGTCCAAATTCTTCAGGAAATTGTGGCACTGAATCTACAGGGTCTGTCCTGGGAACAGATTGCCGCCCAATTGAAGTTTACCCAAGCTACTGTCATGCAGGAATACAACAACCTGATAAACAGGGAAATCTGATCAGGATGGCCAAGAAGCTCAAGAAGGCCCCAAGTCACAAATATCTGAGGCATACCCAATCATGCTTGAACTCCTCCAGCGGGATCCCAAGCTTCCCTTGACTCAGGTCCGGAAGCAACTTGCACACCATGGCATTTGGGTTTCTGAGCACATGGTGCAGCTCTGGATGTATGGAAAGGTGGCTTCAATATGGATTCTTACCAATTTTGCCGGCAACCAATGGGATGGCACTAGGGATTCCCTGTATGACACCACCATCAAATCAACCCTGGTCTGATGCCTGACTAGTCTAACTGATGATTTCATGTTAACCTCTTATTACAAGCTATCAATAGCTTTTGATGGTTTTGGCAAGAAAGGATGAGCCTCCACTCAAAAAGGAAGAAGGTCAAGAAGGGGACTTTCATTGGTGCGTTTCTGGCTGTTTCAGCCAAGGGTTTTGTCTACTATTGGACAAACCCAGATTTCATCAATGGCTACTCATACAGCCACATCCTTGGTGGATTACTTGACTCCTGGGATGGCTCAAATTCCAAGTACCAGGTTTTCTTGAGCCACCAGATAGAGGATAGCTCCACCACCCTTGAGGTCATCCAGGGACGCGGGCACCAGGCCTCAGTCTACCCCGCTGGACATGCAGATGTCCATCTGGCTGATGTTCTCTTCTTCAGCATGGAATTCCCATTAAGAAAACACCACCCTCAGGCTTTCAACGACCTCTATCTTGGGGTCCTTGACCAGAATTTTCTCTTTGGCTGCCAGATGGAGGCTTCTTATTTGCGCAAATGGATTTCCATGTGAACATGGGCAACCAATCACATAAGGATAAGTGTTTTCCACCTCAGGCCACTGCCACCTACCAGCCCATCCAGCCAATGACTGATGAGGAATACAACAAGTGTTATATGGCAGCCATCACACAAAATCCTTCTGACTCCACCCCTTTCACCAACACCCCTCACCTGCAAGCCCAACCCACCCAATCCCAGACCCCCCAGGCCAGCACCGCCTCTACGTCTTCCTTCCTGTGCTATTCTGCCTCCTAGGCATCACTCTTCCCTGTCCCAATAAACCCCCCTGTTACCAAACATTTTCTATTTATATTATCTTTATTTTGAATTTCAATTATTCATGTTCTCTTTGTTTATAGTTGGTTTTATTCTTTATGTTCAGCTTATTTCTATAAAATCATATATTTACTATGCCATTTATCTAGATCTAGAACACAGTTATTTTTAGTACCCAGACACAGCCCCTTGTGAAAATATTAACAACAATTTGGTGATCAGCTAAATTTGAATTAGAAAATTATGTGCTAACTGTTTTTAGATAAAGTTGTTACTGATCTGAATTAAAAACCTTAATGATAAACTTTAAGCCAATCAGGAGCCAAGTGATAAAGTGATTGTTGTGACATAAAGGGTCCTTCAATAATTCTTTGATGCATGTGCGCTAATTAATCTGATTGGCTGGATGTTTTGCTATTGTACAACATTGCCGCTGTGGCAAGTTGTTGATGGACTAGTGCTAACCCAGCAGCCAATTGGGCACTAGTCCACCAACAACTTGCCACAGTGGCAATGGTGTACAATAGCAAACATCCAGCCAATCAGATTAATTAGCGCACATGCATCAAAGAATTATTGAATGACCATTTATGTCATAACAATCACTTTATCACTTGGCTCCTGATTGGCTTAAAGTTTATCATTAAGGTTTTTAATTTGGATCAGTAACAACTTTAACTAAAAACAGTTAACACATAGTTTTCTAATTCAAATTTAGCTGATCACCAAATCATTGTTAATAATTTCACAAGGGGATGTGTCTGGGTACTAAAAATATTATGATAATCAAAGAAACAATGCCAACACAAAGCAAACAACACATATTGAGATGAGCATAAATCATATACAAAATGGGTAAAAAGATGGGATAATGTAGTAAATGGAAAAAAAAGGAATAAACAAAGAGGCAACAGTATCAAAATAATACAGAATATATTGGGGAAAAAGCTATAAAAACATATGAAAAAGTTAGTAAAAAATCAATGAGAGAATTAGAGAAGCTTTTGAAGGATCTGGACTTGGCAAATGCCAAAATCAAAGACATTGACCGCAAGGTCAAAGCCAAAGTGAAGTCTGCCATCCTTGACAGAGACAAAATAGACAAGGTGTCCGCAAAAAGCCCTAATGACAAAAATACCAGACACCTCTGAGAAGACCATCAAGCGTCTTCTCAACATCCAGAAGACAGTGGTCAAGGGCCTGCAATTTAAGGCATACAATCTTTCTGCCCTGTCTGTCTGGGTTGACAGTCCAGAGATGTATGAACATCTTGAGCCTGCCAAGTGTGCCAGAGCAGAGGATAAAGAATTGCCCGCACAACTGCTTGTGCCAAGAATGGCCAAGCCTGCTGAAGCAGCCGGCAAGGAAGAAACACATGAAGGTAACATAAAAAATAAAATTAATAAAAATTTGTAAATACTTGCCTGTTTTTTAGAGAACATAGGTGGTGAACTCCGCCAAGTCCTGGTCCCCTTTGTCCCTGCCACATTCTACGCCAACTATGCCACTCATGTGGCCAAGCAGCTGTATCTGTCCCCCCTGTCTTGCAGGAGCTGGAGGACCACATCCACGGGTCCTTTCCAATGTTGCGGGAGGCACTGGCCAGACTGACGCATGGCAAGGGGGCATCTGAATGGGCAGTTACTGCCTACAAGGATGCTCAACTGGTCCGCCTGGACCTGGTATCCCTCAGTAGAGTTTACTGTGTAAACCATTGATCTTGTTTGGGACGTCCTGGCAACACTCCCATTCAAGAAGGTACCGGAGATGAGCCGGGCCCATGCGGCTGCTTGCTTCTGCTATCCCTTGGAGCACACAATTTATTACCTGCTGGAAAACTTTGGGCGCATGGTGGGAAAATTGGCTGTTGTAGATGCAACAGCTGTCAAGAAGACAGAAATCCTCCTTGCCAACTTTGGGTTGGCCTGGAGTGCCAACAAGATGGGGGTCCCTGAAGCCATGGAGCTGACCTTTGCAAAGACCAAGTATGATAAGAAGATCAGTGTGATATCCAATAAATTACGCGAGTTTACGGAAGCCTTTGCTCAGCAAAGGCTTTATCTGGTGGTTTATCTCAGGTATCTCTTCTACTTTGGAATGTGCGCCAGTGTGGAGGATCTTGATGGGGTCCTTCTAGAAATTGACAAGGCCAGGCTCTCCCTGGACAGGAAGAAGGTCCCCCCAGGTATGACTTGGTGGATCACGTCATCTAGGATGCCCTGGTCCTGGCTGGTATCTACGGGTTTGCAGCCCCACCAGAGAAGCTGCTCCTCCATTTGCACCTAACCCTACTCCCCTTCACCAGCAGGTGGGAGTTTTTTAATAAGGGTGTATCCACTGTCCACAGTGTGGTGGTGGAGGTTGTGCGCCACCTCCATCATGGGGTGGGTACATACAGAAGAACTCACTACAGGTGCTCTTAATAAACCCTCTCTTCAAGTAATTCTGTTGCAATTAAACTTTTATTATAATAAAATTTTCTAATTCTTATTTTAGCAAACAAGATTTGCAGAATATATCCCAGAGAATGTCTTAATAAAAACATAATAATATATTTCAATAAAATCTACTTCTGATTTGTACACATTGAATTTAACTTTTTTTGATTATTATATTTATTTGCAAAAGTGATATTAATGTGTTTGTGTAATCCAGTATCAAGTGTTTGGGATACCCTTAGATGACACAATAAAAAATGATTATAAATAAATAAATTACTAACCTTCATTGATTGTCCTGCTGAATGTGATTGTGGACTTTGAAGCATATAAATATAAAATGATAGTTAATACATCTTGAATAGTTAGTTAGAGAATATAAAAAAATTGGACACACTAAGCCTTTAATTGATTGGCTGTTTGGCTAGGCACGCGGGGATGAATGAATCAGCATGGCCATAGAATTTGGCCACAGTCTCAGCTGGGAGGGTGGGGATCCCGGCCTGAAGCAAATTAAAGAGGTCCTTGGTCCCAGTTGGGGTTCCTTGCTTGATAACTTGCTTGAGCCACCTAAAGACTTCCTCAATGGGATTTAGGAATGATGAATAAGCGGGGAGGAAGAGAAGGCGCAAATTTGCTGTGGCCAATTGCTGGGGGCCCACTGCGCTGTTGGTGTCAATCATTGGGAATTCCTCAAGAATATCAGCCACCTTAATGAGATCAACTTTGTCCAGCACAATTATGTTGTTTAAGCCCGGGCTTGTGCGCCTCAGGTGCTCCTGGACCAATTGGAGAAATGATAGGAAGGTCCGGCTGTTGTGGGAGCCCAGTATTATTTGGTATAGCTTGACCCCCTTTGGACCAAGGAGAGCTACCATTGAGTAGGCTGTGGTGCAGACTGCAGCACGCTGAGCCATCCCATCATTGGAGCCTTTGGGGACATAGCCATATGCATTGCGTATAGACAAGGCAAATGCCAATTCATCAATATAGTAAAATTTGACTGTTCCCTTGGCTTTGAGGGCAGTGTACGCCTCTGCGTAGTTTTTCCAGGTCTCAATGTTGGTTGGGCTATTTCAATTGTACAGAGATACCCTGAGTTTTTTCCAGGAAAAGCACATCTTCTTCAGTAGATGATAGTAAAAGGAAATGGAAGCCTCAATCCCAAAAGTTGACTTTATCATTGCTTGTATATTTTCCAGTTCAAGATGGCAGTCCTGGGTGATCCACTGGCGTATTGCCCATTTGTGCTCCTTGGTGAGCATAGTGGAAATGTGCAAGGATTTCACCGCGGCAAGGACTCAGCCAGTATCAATGAACTTGTTGAAGGTCTTGCTGGCGTACTTGGGATCCACCCCAACAAGGGCTGTGGCCGCCTTGTAATTGCCTGATTCATGCATTAGTTTAAGAAGGATGATGCATTTAATGTCAGGGATGCACTTCTGAGCAGGCTTTTTAGCAGTGAGGATTGACTCATTGGCATTGGGCACAACACAGGGCATATGTACCTTGATATAGAAGGCTACAACCTTTTTTAACACCAACTGTCCCTCATTGGTTTGATAGAACTTGGGCTCCTTGTCATCCTCCTGATTGCCATCACTGACGTAGGGCTTGTAGCTAGTATCAAGTACAGGCTTCACCTTCTCCAGCATGGCTGATGGGACCAACTCTTTCCAGTACACAACGTTAAACACATACAAAGTAAGTTCTACCTCCTTGTTTCTAACTTTCTTTGTAGTGGTGACCTTGGTAGGCTTCCAAGTCAGCTTTGGGACCCAAGAGTTGATGCTCCGCACCCTAGCAGCTTGTGCTCCTTGAACCAGCTGTGTCAGTACAGCGTCACTATGGAACTCTTCTCTTTTGTCTCCTTATTTAGTAGGCACTTGGGTTGCACTAACTCTATTCTTTGACCCATGGGGGTGACTGCAACTGCAGCGCACAACAGGTGTATTGGTACTCTGTTGTTGTGTTCCTTACATTTTAAAATTTAATAAAATATTAAATAAATTTTAATTAAGCTACTCCCTAATTTTATTTTTTGCTTTTATCTGAATATGGATATTTAATTAGAGTTTTTCCCACTCAATATCCCAATTATAGATTTTTTATTTCTTAATTAGTTATTTTTGGTTTTACAACGCTCATTTTAGAATACTCAAAAAAAATCCACCCATTTTCCCAGATTTTACTGCCAAATTCAAACACCCAACACATAATTTTTAAAATTTATGTTTCAGATCTTGTTTCTTGTTTTAGATACCTTGGTATAATTCATGATTACAATCCATTGCACACACTAAGTGAGTGATTCCATTTATGTAGTGAGTTGCTATTGTGTTTTGTTTTTGGGTTGAGTTTTGACTCACCTTGCTTTGGTGTATTTTGTCACCAATTCACATAGTAAACATATGTACACCAAAAGTCAACTCACACCATTTTGTTTGTGAATCAATGTATTTCAGATTGTATTTTGAATGGTTTTGCTTTGTGTGTGAGCCCTTTGTTGCTGTTGACTCATTTTGCCCATTAACGCAAATAAACCCTGTTAACAGAGTGTATATTTTAACCTGAGAGATGGATTTAGTTTAAATCTGAAATCATTTTGTTTAAATATGAGGTATTTTTGGTTGTTGCCATAGCTTGGTCAAAAACCAATTGTGTAGCTTTTGGCGCCCATCCCAACCCTAATTGCAGGTAGTTAAGAACTGTCCAATCAATCCTGTAAGGAGTTTGAAACCACAGCATACCACAGAGATCATTATTAGAAGATGTGGATAGAGCTTAATTTTATATGATCAATAAAGAGGTCCTTGCATAGCAAACCATTTCCACAGACCAGTAGACGGGCATGTAGATCACTGGCTGCTCTCATAAACAGGTTGAGGATCAACCATGCTACCCAATAAAAGGTAGATGGGACCCTGGCCAAATCTGAGTCAGAGCCCATTTCAAGTCAAAGGGGGGGGCTGCAGGATCTCACCCTTGAAATGTACCTCTGCCAAAGGCAAGATCAGAAGAGCACAGATTCTACAATCCAAAGCCCTCACTGATGCCATCAATAATACAGAGTATGAAAGTCTTCTCCTGGGCCATGGACCAGGAGTAGAGGGTGGGACTGTAGCCTATACCCCAAAGGGAGCCCTTTTGAGCCACTGTAACTGCTCCCTGCCTCACCCACATTGGCTGCATGCTTCACCCTTCCAAACACCTTCCATACCTGCCAGGCATTTATAGCCCAGATGATCCCCCTTGTCAGACCCTCCCCCTGGTGCAAGATATATCTCTTTATCAAGGCCTTCACCGCTTTTAGCCATGATAATAGCTCTTGCCCCACCAACAAGGTCCTTCCTCCTTCTATGTCACAGGTGCAGCTCCTTTCTTCTCAGAGAAGGTTGGGTCAGCCAGGATATACCCCATCCAGAACTGGTTTACAGGTGATGCCAGGCTTAGATAGGTAAAGGATGGCTGCCCATGAGAGGGTACTGTTTTGTCTGTTGCCCAGCCTTGATGGTTGGGACTTGCTCTTTATGCCTTTAGGGCTATTAGGGTGGACCTTCATTAGTGCTTTGAACAGGTGACAAGGTACCATAGTGTCAAGTATATACTTCATGGAAGTACATAAAACAAAATAAAGTGGACCTTAAGAAGGGAACAACCCTTTATTTATATGAATATAGAGAGTTATATAGTATTGTGAGAGGTCACACACTGTCCATGTACATTATGGCAGTCACAAGGCTTGTTCAGATTATGTTCTAGTTAGGATTCAAAATGGTTGATCCCGTAATTGATGGCTGAGTGATAACAGTGCCACCACTTTATAACTAGTTGGGGAATCTCCAGATAGTCCTCAGGGAATGGATTCCCTAATAGGGAGTGATTGTAGATGTTGCAACATCTCCCCTTGGGGTGCTGGAAGGTAAGACTTTGGGTGATTTTCTTGAGAGTATCAGAGATACCTGCTTGGTATCAATCCAGCTTTGCATCTGATACAGGGAGCCAGGAGTCAGGTTGGGCTAACCTTGCTTTGCACGGGCAGTGGCTGCCATGGTGCATATGTCTGAGCTCTGTCCAAGTGCCAATCCCCTTGACAAAGTAAGTGGTGTTTGTTTTGACTTCCATGACAATTCCTGGTCCTCATAACTCTGGTTCCAGTTATGCACACTGTGGTTAACGGCCCAGATCTTGTCCCTAACTTGGAAGCATTCCTGTTGCTGTGGGATCACTTCTCTCTCTGCCCTTTTCTTTTCCTTGTCCTCTTAGTCCTTCCTGGCGCGCTGTACAGCAGAGTCACTGATGTCCAGAACTCTCTTAGATAGCGTTGATTGTGGTCCTGATGTAGTGCTAACAATGGTGGGCTTATGACCATAGACAATTCTGTACAGGCTTTTTCCTGTATTGTGGTTAACATGTTTTGCACACCATGGGTACAGTTGGCAGCATGTTGACCCAGGCTTTCAGATCATTGGCAGATAACTTGTTGAGTGCCTTTACTGGCGACTTATTTAGTCTTTCAGCTCTTCTGTCTGCTTGTGAGTGATAGGGGCTGGCTATGGTGGGCTTTATTCCATTTTTGGCAAGGTAGACATTGGTGTCAATGGCTTTAAGTTCAGTTCCTCCATCCCTGATTAGGAGTTCAGGTTTCCTGAAATTAGCTATAATTTCCTTGCCAATAAAACTTCTTGCATCATTTCCTTTGTTTTCTTTTGTAGCTTGTGCTACAGAATACCTAGTTGCATAGTTGATAGCTGTGATAATGTACTTTTTGCCTTTGTTAATTCCAGGCATTGGTCCCACAATATCAAGTGACCACACTTTAAATGGTTGTGTGATTGACACTGGTATTACTGACTTAGGGGTGCCTTGGATTGGGTGTACTTTTTACAGACCTTGCACTGTCCAGGACTTCCTTGATACTGTCCAGCATGTTGTGCCACAGAAGTGTGTTTTCAGACGTCCATGCAAGCTCTTACTATGGGTGTGTCCCAGATCTCTGTAGTATCCAAGAATTGTGCCAATCCTTTGTGTTGACAGGGCCCAGGATGTGTATCACCATTGGATAATATGAGGTGCAGAGTTCTTTTTCTATATTTTGAACCGATGCTTGTTACTGAAGAATTTATCTTGGATGCCCATTGCTGTACCTGGTGGAACCCCTCTTGGGAATCCCCCATCCTTAACCTGGGCCAATTTGGGTCTCCCTCTGTGCATAGGAGATGTTTATAGTATAGCCTTGGTAGGGCATCTGCAGCAAGCATCTATTTGCCTGGTTTTTATCCAATTATCATGGGGTCCTCTGTATGAGGCTCACCCATTCCAATTACCATCTAGATAGGTGTTGTTGAGTCTTAAAGAACACCAATGATGTGTGGTCAGTTAGCTCTTTGAATCACCCTGCATCTTCCCAATAGAATTGCCACTTCATTAAACAGTAGACAATAGCTATCAGTTCCTTGTGCGGATAGGATACCTTTGCTCACCATCAGACAGCTTTCCTGATCCATATGCTACCAGGAGGAAGTGCTTTCTGCCATATGGATACAGAGTACCCCTCCCATGGAGTAATCAGATGCATTGGTTTCCAGCTTGTATATTCCTTCAAAATCCAGGTATTGGAGGATAGGGGCGGTGACCATACACTCTTTTAGCTGTCAGAAATGTTGGTGCCATAGTGGTGTCCACATAAACCTGGTTTTTTTGCCTGTAATGACTGGCAGGGGGCTTTCAGGGCATCCCATTTAGGGATGGATCTTCTAACATAGACTACCTTGCCTAGGAAGGCACAGAGTTCACTCTTATTTCTTAAAGCTGGCATTTTCAGTTATGGCAGGTATCTTTTCTGGGTCTTGTTTCACTCCATCCTTGCCAATAATGTGTCCAAATAATGGGAGCTCTGTTGAACAAGAAGTCAAATTTTGAAGGTTTGGTGATAAGTTGGTTTTATTTGGGGTGCAGAAGACCAGGTGGGCGTCTTTCCAGTGTCCTCTACAGCTGGCTATATATGATTGTGTTGTAAAGTAGGCAAGGGCCCTTTTCCCAATGTGATCTTTAAATACTTCATTCACAAAGGTCACAAAGTTACTTGGGGCATTTGGCATGCCAAAGTTGAGGACAACACATCCAAACAAACCATACTTAGCTATGAGTGCTGTTTTTGGCATGTCCTCTGGTCTAAGGCAATTTTGGTGATAACCTGCTGTCAAGTCAATTTTTGTGAAGACTTGGGACCCCCCAGGGCGTCAAAAGGGCCATTAATCAGGGGCAGGGGATACATGTTCTTGATTGTGGCCTTTTTGAGCGCCCTGTAGTCTGTAACTAAGCAGAGATCTCCATATTTCTTTGCTACAAAGAAGGCGGCCCCACCAAAAGGAGATTTAGAGTGTCTTATGAGTTCTTTTTCAGGGGCTTTATCTAGGTAGGCCTTTAGTGTGTCGTCCTCTTGTGGTGTTAGGCGCTAGATAGGTTGTGCTTTTGGCACACTTCCTTTGAGGACAATTTCATGTGGAATGCCCCAATTGGATGGTAGTACCGGTAACGTTTCTTGGGAAATTGAAGGGGATTCAAGAACTAGCTGTTGTTGGACTGGGTCATGTTTGTGTGAGCTTTCTAAATTTTTAAAGTGGATAATCTCATACATGCAAGTGTTCCAATTGATCTTGCTAGGGTCCTTTTTGTCTCCTTTTTCTATAATTTTAAAAACAAGGTCTCTCATAAGTGTTTCAAGGTGGGATGGATACATGTGAAGGTGCACCTCACCTTGTTCTATGGTGAGGGTAGCGCTATCCCAGTCAATATGAGGTTCAGTCTTTCTCATCCAGCCCATACCAAGTACAAAATTGTACTTGGGGATTGGTATGTTTGGCCACTAAGGGTAATCTGTATGTCTCTTATTTGGACATGTGAGGGTTTTGCTTCTTTAGAGACTGGTTTAATTCTATTTTCTGCCATGATAACTCTCTTGACACTACTTTGAACCGTGGGTAGTTTCATGAGGTTGGCAATTTTTTGTCAACAACATATTGGTCTGACCCAGTGTCAAATAGTGCTGTGCCAAGATATCTGCAAAAGCGGAAAGGATAAGGGGTGAGGTTATATCCAGCTTGGGTGGCAAACAGTATAGGATCATTGGAGGGTACTTGGATCATGGTAATTTAGTCCAAATCCTGGTCCCTGTACAGGTCTTGCAAAATGGGGAGGGTGGTTTACCTAAGTACTCCCCTGAGCTTTTCCCTCCTTGGTGGTGTTATCAGTGCTCATTCAATTTGCTTAAGAGGTAAAATTTATGCCTTGAGGATGAAAGTTATAGGCTCATTTGTCCTGCTTATTAGATTGAGGTTTATCTTTGCTGTGGCAATTCCCTTTTATTTGTTGGTCACATGCAGGTTGTCAGTTTTTGCAGCACACTCTATTTCCAAAAACACGTCTTGGAGGTTTTTGCAGCAGCTCATGTCAAACTGGGTCTGATATGTGTGGGAAACCATTGTAGAAGTCCAGTTGTGATCCAGTATCATCAAAGTTGATGGTGTTGGGGGCTCAATCATGTATGTTTTCATAGGCTGCAATGTACTCCTTAATAGTTCCTATCCTTTTGAAGATTCTGAGTTCTGTCATGATCACCAAAGTCAGAGTCCCTTATGGTGAATTTCTCCAGGAAGGTGTTCTTAAACATTTCCCAGTCTTTGTTGTGATCAGGGTGTTGATTAAACCATTTTCTTACAAAGCGTGATGTGCCCCCAGTAACTTGTAAGGCAATTTCACTTGCCCAGAATTTTCAGGGATAGCCTACTTGTGTAAACTTGTTTTGGGTGCTTTGAATCTAGAGGTTGGCATTTTCTTGGTGTAGCCCTGAGAACGTTTCAATTTATGCTGAGTATAGGTGTTGTAATACAATGTTGGGTATTTTAGTTGTGTCAGGAACTGGAGGTGGAATCAGGACCCCTTGAGTAAACTAAAATTATACAGTTTGGTTGGTACAAGGATATTATTGAAGACAGTTGTGATATTTGGCTGATTAACCACAAATGATCAGGATAATCAATGCACACAGATCTTAATCAGTTACACGCCGTAAATATCACTTGGTTATCATTTAATCAAGTAGAGAAATTATAAGCTGTATAATCATTAGTTTATTATAATAGATATGGCAGTTATACGCCGTGCAATTGTAAGTTTATTACAATAGATGCAACAATTATACGCCGTATTATCACTGATCATCATTCCAATATTTACTGATTATATGCTGTATATTACTTGCTTAATTATAATTGATGTAACAATCATACGCCGTATAAACGTTAGCCAACATAGTGATTATCACTGATTCTACGCTGTATAACCTAAAGATCATCAATCACTCACCTCCCAATCTACCCTACTGGACGTTGTATCAACCCAGCCCCACACAGTACAATGGGCATATATGCTCATATCAAACAAGTGACATGCAAAAGATCAGGAAATACCAAGTTTGGGTCAGAGTTACATGGTGTATAATTGGGTTTCTTATTGGTTTGGGTCAGCTTTACACGGCAGATAATCCACAGGTTGATACTGGATTGAGTCTGCTATTATACGCTGTATGATCCCTAATTTAACCTGTTGGATTAATAAGCAGAAGACTCACCAGCCCAAAAAGGATCACTGATTAAGCCCTACAAATGGAATATTGGAATTCCACCTTCCAATATAGGAGGGCTGAACAGAGACAATTTTTAAGCACCAACTAATACAGTGTAGTTTCACAGCGCAATAATAGGTGTGTAAGAAACAGCCAACCAATAAATGACATTAGGCTAGCTCAAGAAGAGTGTAAGCTATAGCTGAAGTGCCATGTACGCCTGTCAAGGCCAGTAGCAACACACATGCCAAGGACAGCCAATCAGGATAGGCACAGCCAAAAAAATGGACCTATTGCAAAGGTGCCACTGATAACTGTCTGAAAGGACAAGAACAAGGGTTGTTGCAGTATATATTGATATAGACGCCTGAAAGGACAAAAACAAGTTCTTAGTTACACCTAGATAGATTGCAGCCACTGGCTAAATTGTACTCCAGCTTCAATAAACCTAATTATCTTCCTAGTTCTATATATTGTAGTCTGTAGTGCTCTTGCATAGGATTAGGCAGAGTCTATTGGCAAGGCTAACATCTATCTGTAGCTTTGAACATACCAGCAATAACACAAGTTGCTCAACATTGGTGCTCACTCAAAATCAAGCCTCTGCCAATGCCACAGGAAACTGCCCCCGCCCACCAAGGATTGTCCTTGGCTCCGCCTCTGTCCAGCTTTGTTGAAAAGCATGGGTACAAAATTGAATCATCAGACAGTGAGAGTGCTCCTGTCTTTTCTGTGAGCAACCCCATGGTTGTTCACCCTCCTGCAACTGTCCCTTTGGTTATGGCCCGTTGCCCTCTGTCCCTGAGGGTCCCGCCTTGATTGGTTTGTACAATCACACGCAGATTGTCAAGCTGGTCAAGAATTTACTTTGTGGGTTCTGCCTCTGTTTCTCTGATTGCCCTGACCAGATCCTAGCATATTCTTCCACTACCCAGTCCAGGAAACTTGCTGGCAACTCTACTGGCTCTACTGTAACGCCTCATTCCAGGCTCTTCAGGAGCGCCTTGCTGGTGGAGACCACGCTGTGGAGTACCTTGCTGGCTTTGCCCAGCCCTCTGTGAAACAACTTCAGCTAGTTGCCACCCGCCATAATCTTGAGCCTTTGTCCCTGGGCAACACCCTTCTCTTCTGTTGCCGCAACTGGGCTGAGCAATGGGCCACGACCAACGCATCCTTTTTGGAGATGCGTGCCGTGGTCCTGGCTAATCAGTCCATGGGGGAAAGTGCATGCACGTATTGATGAACTGATTGACATCTTAAACACAAAGGTACAGGGCCATGGTACATGAAGCAATGGACGCCTGTGGAGCTTCTCTGGCATGGCTACAGGATGTGCACAAGTTCTGTGCTGAGTCAGACAAGTTCAGCGTGAGAATGGCAGACAACATAAATACCATGGACCAGAACATGATTGCCCTGGACAAAGAAGTAGAGCAGCTTGGCTCACAGCTTCACCAGTTTGAAAAATACGTTCTGGACAACTTCCAGAGACTAGAAGCAAAAGTTGACAGCCAAGTGAAACCATCCCGCTCATCCATGCCAAAGCTGCTACCTTGCCTGCACAGTGCAAAGATTTCAACACTAGAGACTAAAGTAGCAACCTTATAGAACGCAATTAATGGATGTGAAGAGGAGTTTTCTGGAGCGCATGAGACCATAATGGCTCTGCAAACGGAGCAGACAACCCTGAGAAAGGCTGTGTCACGCCTTTCTAAAACCACCATGAGCATAGAGTCTGAGCTCTGACAAAGAAGCCTGTAGATGGACAACAGCAATGTCCACAACTTCCTGGCTAGAATGGAAGCTCAGATCCAGCTACTAGAAACAAAAGGCTGCAAATGCATCTCAAGAAGCCGGCAAACATCATCCTCAATATGCACAGACTACTATGAAGACGCTACTGACACCTCTGAGGAGAAAGGTGAACAACCAAACAGGGGGATTCCCAAGGTATTCACAACCCTTCCCTCCAGAGAGCCTTTCACACCAAAGGCCAGCCTAGGGCTAGGCGTAGCTATACAGCAGATAGGCAGTCAACTGCCTCCCCCTGCCAGCCCACTGAGCCTACAGCTGTGAACAAACAATTCAAACCTCTGAATCTCCCAAAATTTGATAAACAAGGGAATGTAAATCCTTCCTGAGACTCCTTGAGATGGCAATGAGGGGCACTAGCAACCACCAAAAGGCAACCACACTCATCACCACACTAGACACAATCAGTGTCAACTTAGTAATACCACGCCTACCTGTAACAGACTGGACATATCAAGAGGCTAGACAGGCCATGCTGGAGGAGTTTGGTGGAGAGGATATCCTCTTCACCAGGAAGTCTGAGTTTGGCGCAATAAAGTTTGCTCCAGGCAAAACTCTGCAGGAATTTGCAGAACAATTCTACCATGATGCGTTGGTGCTCCTTGGCTCCAGTATGGTCTCCACCTTTGGTATCTGCGCTGTAATGAAGCAGGCCACTCACCAGTACAAAGAGCTCCACAGAGCAATGGCCCCTGCCTATGCCAAAGATAAGGACGTATTGGAAATTGTGGACTGCCTCTGTAGTCATGCCAAAACGTTCTGTCCTCCCAACTAACCTGAGTCCAAGCAGCCTAAGCCAACCTACAATAAACCACGCTCCCAGAAAGAGAACCCCTAAAAAGTCCTCTGCACACCCTCCTGATGTGAAGGGTCCTTACTGCATTGCCTGTAACACAGCAGGACACTGGAAACCAAAGTGTCCAACCAACTCCAAGAAGTTGCATGTGGTACAATCCCACTCCACTAGCACAACCAAGGGAAAAGCCAAGGCAGAGTAGAAGAGGGAAATTCTACCGCTGCCAAATCCCTCAACGTTCCCATTGAACCTGGACCCTAAGACCACTGTCCCAGTGAGCTACACAAAGACACAATCCATATGGTTGTAGCCAACAACCTGTATGTAGTGACTACCCAATCCCAAAGCAAAGTCAAGCAAGAAGAGGCCGCCCTGGCTGAAGTCTCAAAGCCATATGTAGCCCAGTTACAGGATGCAAGTGAAAATTGTTGCTCACCATGCTCCAACAACACCCCAAACTTAAAGTCAATCCAATTAGCTTTCCCCCTGGCGGAACTTAAGTCTGCTTACCCTGATGTCTGCAAAAGTTTGCTCCACACCTTGGAGAGCAATGAGGAGAATGGTATACACACATTAAAAAGCCTCAATGACTCTTATATTGATTATACCTACATTGACCTATTGGTTAACAAACATCACATTCAAGCCGTAGTGGATAGTGGCGCTCCATTTAATATCATCTCCACTAAGATGGTGAAGAAATTGGGTATAACCCCAGATGTGGACTATAGATCACCCTTTGGTACAGCTGGAAAGGAACCCATGTACTCTGTGGGAGCATACAGTGAACTACCTATGTGATTAGGCTCCATTGCAGTGTCTGCCCCCGCAGTTGTTTTGCCAAATGACACCCACAATTTCCTCATAGGCACCTCCTTCCTGGTGAAATATAGTGCCATGACACATTGGGGTCTTTCCACCTTTGAAATCCTTGGTCAGACCTTACCCTTATTCTTCAGTAAGGAAGGTCAAGACACCGCTCCCAGGCCCTGCAAATTTGTCAATCTGGCTTATGCCAACAGAATTGTCCCCGTAGAATAAAAACTTGCCAGAAAACACAGGCTTAAACCTCTTATACAGATTCTGGAATATAAGGGTATTCTGCTGAGGACCAGGTCCGCCTTTTCCCTGGATCCTGGACACCAGAAGATTGCAGAGACTGGGTTATACATGGTTATCCCTGAAGGGCTATATGCAGAGGTCATCAAACCCTGGGGCCGTTCTTGCTTTGAGCCGTGCATTGCACCAGGCATTGTTACCCCAGGCCAGCAGGAGATACATATACTCTTGTCTAACCTCACAAAGAAGACGCTTTCTATCAAGAAAGACCAAGTGGTAGGCTCCTTACACTTCTACCCCACAGAGGAACTATCCGAGGTTAAGGGATTTGGTACATTCAAGGAAATGGGTATACTGGACAAACCTGGACCAGCAGTCCATCTGACTACCCCCCTAGCTGACCTTTCCTCCCTTGGTCCTGAGGAGTAAGCTTGGACATCTTTGCTGTTTGAAAAGTACTGCTCAATCTTTGCGGAAAGCAATCATGATCTGGGTTGTGCTAAAGGAGTAACCCATACATCAATACAGGAACCACTCCTCCAATCCGCATGCGCCCCATAGGATAATTGAAAGCAAACAAAAAATTTATCTCAAAAGAAGTCATCAATCTGCTGAAACAAGGCATGTTGAAACCATCCAAAAGTCCTTGAGCATCTCCTATCCTGATTTTCAAGAAGAAAGATGGCACTAACCAAGTTGTCATTGACTATCAACGCCTCAACAAGGTCACTAAAAAGAACTCTTACCCCTTACCTTGCATAGATGACGCATTAGACCGCCTCAGGGGGCCAAGTACTTCTCTGCCATGGATCTCATATCAGGCTATTGGCAGATTGAACTACCCCCCAAAGAACAAGAAAAATGCGCCATCATAACCTCACAAGGACTACTCCAACCAATGAGGATGCTGCAAGAGCTGTGCAATGCTCCTGCAACTTTTCAGTGTGCAATGGACACCATCCTTGGCAACCTTAAACTCTCCTGTGTCCTAGTATACTTGGACGACATCAATGTTTTCTCCAGGACCTTCACTGAGCATCTAGCTCACTTGGAAGAGGCTTCAAGAGGCTAGCAGCCGCCAATCTTAAGATAAAGCTGCGCAAATGCCAGTTCTTCAAGGACCAGTTGGAATACCTGGGCTTTGCTATAGATAGCCACAGCCTGCATCCCCAACCCGCAAAAACCAAAGCTATATCTAAGATGAAGCAACCTGAGTCAAAACGTGACATACAAGTATTTTTAGGAATGGTTGGTTATTATTGATGTTTCATCCCCCGCTTTGCAGCAATTGGAGAATCTCTCTTCCTCTTGCTGAAATTGGGAGTTGACTTTGTATGGAGTAAACAAAGCCAAGGAGCACTTGACAAGTTACTCTTGGCTTTGTCAAGCGACCCTGTTCTGATGTACCCAGACTTTGACAGACCATTCATGATCCATATCAACACCTCACTTACTGCAGTTGGGGCTATACCATCCCAACTCAACAACAAGGGACTCAAACACCCTGTAGCCTTGCCAGTAGGACACTAAACGTCCATGAACGCAACTATACAGTGATAGAGCGCAAATGCCTGGCAGTCATCTATGCATGCAAACAATTTTAGGTCTACATCCATGGTGTACGGTTCACCGTGGTCACAGACCACACGTCCCTAGCTTGGCTCCAGAGCCTCAAGGAACCAGAAGGCCAACTTGCTTGATGGGCGTTGAAACTACAGGCCTTGGATTACAAGATCCTTCAATGCCCTGGCAGCAAGCACCAGAACACAGACTGCCTATCCTGTTTACCCACTGTGGCCCTGGTGAGCCCATTAGCAGATCAGCTGTACCTGAAAATGATGACTGGGAAGTTTAGCAACAAGCCCAAGAAAGTACAACATATCCTACAGGACCTTCAGAAAGATACAGAACTACACAATGGTGTGCTGTACAAGCTAGTAGATGGTGAGGAGCACATATTCCCTCCTTCTTCTGAAAGGACTAGCATTGTTACGGCCGCTCATAAGGCAACAGGTCATGGTGCCTTTTGGAAGACCAGAGAGATCCTGTCTTGCAACTACTTTTGAGAGGCAATGAATTTCAACATTCAGGAGACAATCAACTGCTGCATCAAGTGCCAAGGGAATAAGCCACTACAAAAAAGCACAACTTACCAAATGGTGCAACCCCATTTTGCCTGGCATACTGTGTCAATGGACGTAGTGGGACCACTCCCACGTAGCAGCCCTGGCTTTTGTTATGTGATAGTGGCTATAGATTACCTAACTAAGTGGGTTGAAGCCCGGCCTCTAAGGAAAGTAGATGCCCCTTCTATTGCAAAATTTGTCTTGGATGCCATTATACTTTGCCATGGCTGCCCTCAGTTCCTACTCTCAGATAACGGGACCAACTTTACGGCCTCAGTAATATTGAGAGTGAACAACCTCATGGGAGTCTGCAGAGTATTCTCCACTCCATACCACCCTGAAACCAATGGGATGGTGGAACACGTCAATGGTACCCTAACCTAGATCCTCCAGAAATTAGCTTCATTGCGTACATCCTATTGGGAAACATAATTAGGAGCAGCAGTGTTTACTTACAACATTTTGCTGCATTCCACCACTGGAGCGTCCCCTTTTCAACTGATGTATGGTTGACACCCTGCCATTCTGCCTGTCCTATACTTGGCCACAGGCAATCCTGGGCAACTTTCCTACAATCAGTACCTAGGACAACTGGACAACACCCTCATCAAATTGCAGGCATCTGCTTTTAGCAACACAGCTATCAAGACCCAAGCCAGATTTGAAAGGGACTCTGCTAATAGGGCCCCATTGCCCTCTTTTGAGGTAGGGGAGGGGGTTGCATACTGCAACACCAGGCAAGCAGGTAGATCCCACAAACTAGACAAGCTATGGGTAGGCCCCTTTGAGATCATAGAGAAAACCTCACCTGACGCCTACACCATCAAGGATAAGGATAGTAGACGCATATTCAACTGTGTACATGCAAAGTTTCTATGTTCATTCCGCACCTCAAAGGAAGGGCCTAATTAAACACTATCTGAACTTATTATAAGAGAAAATAACAATAAGTAATATAAACACATCATGTAATCCATACAAGAAAGAAATTAAAAGATATAAAAACATAAAAAGATATGAAAACATAAAAAGATATAAAAAATATAAAAGATATATAAATAATAAAAATAAAGAAAGTGAATTATATTAAAGAAGGACATAATCCTAGGAAGCTTTATTACTGAGTGCCCTCCTCAGGATCTCAGAGACATGGTGTGTGGTAGCCTCCACATAGTCACCAAAAGCGTGGGTGGCCACCACCTGGTAAAGAACAACAACATTTCAAAGCCACATATGTTGCGCCTCAGGGGACAGCTGTTTCCAGTGCATAATGGGTGCAGTCAAGGCCAGCTCCCCATCTGCCAGGCACCCCAGCCCCCACTTGATAGGGAAGCACGCCCCCAACACCAAGCACTCCACAATGAACCCCTCTGAGAGATAGTCAACCAGAAGACCCTGCTGATGGCGCAACACTTCACAACAATAATACTCCAAGATGGCCTGCATTTGACCCAAGGAGCCACAAGGAAGCAAAGGCTTTGGAATCAGGAAAAGGTTACCTAACAAAGCCATATGAGGGAGATACCGGGAAGGATCCCAAGTCTCCAATCTCTCCAAGGTAATATTAATGATGTTAGCCAGCCAATTGTGCTAGTTGTCAGCTCAGCAAAGTCCCCTCTGTCTAGTGGAATTGGGACTAGGCCCCCACGTACAAGACCAGACCTGCACCACTGCACAGTTGAAGTCAATTACCCGCGCGTATTTGGCATACAAAGCCACATTAGAGCACAACAGCTCTACCAAGACCCCCTCCAGAGGCCAAGCCAGCTTACGGAGGGCAACAGAACATACAGCAGGAGGGTGATATTGCTCTGCATGGCAAAGACAGAAGTGAACATCCACTCCTTGCTTGCAGGACAGGAGGACAAAGAGGAACTCACTCAGGAACTTGTACCCCTGGAAGAGGCTGTTGGCCTCAAAGTCTGTGTGATCAGGGTTGTACAAAAGGATAACGCTACCCAACAGAGTAGGGTCAGGAGCATACGGCACAACAGGCAACCAAGGTACCACAGCCCGGGCCTGCCAGCCGGGTTGGATCTACTGAAGAAGCCCCCACCACCAAAGGAGGATGACCCTCTTGAACAACTTCCTGCTCTAAGATGGGGCTGTGGGAACACAGGAAGGGATTGGTCACCACAGTGGTGGCCAAGGACAAATCTGAGTGAGTATCATTCTTTTGAGCCTGTAGCAAACACCAACTGTAGAATTAGAGATGGCGTGCCTCCTTGCTCTGGCGGTTGAATTCTTGTTGACGCTCCTCTGACATGGTAGCCAAGAACTCCTGGTACTCCTCTTTACTGCTAAGCCAGGAAGACGTGGTTGAGAAAGCCATAATGCCTGACTCTCTTCTTACCCTCCTCATTTATGGTCAAGAGGGGGGAAATATGAGATTAGGCTGATTGACCACAAATGATCAGGCTAATCATTACATGCAGATCTTAATCAGTTACACACTGTATTATCATTTGGTTATCATTTAATCAAGTAGAGTAATTATAAGCCGTATAATCATTAGTTTATTATAATAGATATGGCAGTTATACGCCGTGCAATTGTAAGTTTATTACAATAGATGCAACAATTATACGCCGTATTATCACTGATCATCATTCCAATATTTACTGATTATATGCTGTATATTACTTGCTTTATTATAATTGATGTAACAATCATATGCTGTATAAACGTTAGCCAACATAGTGATTATCACTGATTCTATGCTGTATAACCTAAAGATCATCAATCACTCACCTCCCAATCTACCCTACTGGATGTTGTATCAACCCAGCCCCACACAGTACAATGGGCATATATGCTCATATCAAACAAGTGACATGCAAAAGATCAGGAAATACCAAGTTTGGGTCAGAGTTACATGGTGTATAATTGGGTTTCTTATTGGTTTGGGTCAGCTTTACACGGCAGATAATCCACAGGTTGATACTGGATTGAGTCTGCTATTATACGCTGTATGATCCCTAATTTAACCTGTTGGATTAATAAGCAGAAGACTCACCAGCCCAAAAAGGATCACTGATTAAGCCCTACAAATGGAATATTGGAATTCCACCTTCCAATATAGGAGGGCTGAACAGAGACAATTTTTAAGCACCAACTAATACAGTGTAGTTTCACAGCGCAATAATAGGTGTGTAAGAAACAGCCAACCAATAAATGACATTAGGCTAGCTCAAGAAGAGTGTAAGCTATAGCTGAAGTGCCATGTACGCCTGTCAAGGCCAGTAGCAACACACATGCCAAGGACAGCCAATCAGGATAGGCACAGCCAAAAAAATGGACCTATTGCAAAGGTGCCACTGATAACTGTCTGAAAGGACAAGAACAAGGGTTGTTGCAGTATATATTGATATAGACGCCTGAAAGGACAAAAACAAGCTCTTAGTTACACCTGGATAGATTGCAGCCACTGGCTAGATTGTACTCCAGCTTCAATAAACGTAATTATCTTCAAAGTTCTATTCTATTGTAGTCTTTAGTGCTCTTGCATAGGATTAGGTAGAGTACATTGGCAATGCTAACATCTATCTGTAGCTTTAAACATACCAGCAATAACACAAGTTGCTCAACAACAGGGAACCCCATTGAGACGTCCTGTCCTTCTTTGTAATCTCTCTGGCCTGCAGGGAGGGTCATTTGCTGGATCTTTTTGGGAGGAATTTTTCCTTTAATTTGTATAGGTGAGGATAACCTATCTGTAACCACTGTTCATTATATACTTCTGGGAAGTATAATAAACAAGATAAAATGGGAAATAAGAAGGGAATGATACTTTATTAGATATGAGCTTAAAGTTTTTCTATAGTATCATGATAAGTCACATGTTGTCCATGTACGTTGTGGCAGTTATGGGGCTTGTCCAAGTAGTGTTCCTCTTAGGACACAAAATGTTTGATCCTCATAATAGATGGGCAAATGATAAGAGTGCCACCAACTTAATGCTTAGTTTTGAATCATTTGGAGAGTTTCTCAGGTAATTGCTTTCCTAAGAGGGAGTAATTGAAGATTTTGTAGCACCAGGATGGCTATACAAAGAGATATAGGGATGTGTAGAGCAGCTGGGATGAGGGTACAACTTGGTCTCCCCTGGATAACTGTCTAGTGTGGCAGTGGGATCAAATGGTTCACTGGGGCATTGATACATCTGGGTGCACATTAAAATAGGGTTAGAGTTTCATTGCTCATGTCTCTGGGTAGCTCTAAGGGGGACCACAGGTACTTTACAAGCATCAGATGCTGTGAGGCTATTGGTGTGGCATTTTAGAGAAGTGGCTGCCAAGTTTAGCAATCCAGGATACCTTGGAAGCAGACCTGGTCACGCTTTCACCAAAATTTCCTGGCTGACCACCCAAGTGAAAGGGGGAGTCAGAACAAAAAAGTCTTGGCTCTGGCAGGCCCAGCTGGGGATTTCTGGTACCAAGGGCAATACTCAATGTGAAGCAAACATGCAAGCTGTCAGAGAGGTATAAACAATCTTGTAGAATTTACAAGATGGGCTGAAACATTTTCCAGAGTACTCTCCTAAAAAGAGCACAGTACCAGACATTTATGTGGGATGATTTCCCTTGGTTTTGCTACAGGAGGAAATTCTGGGAAAAGGGTAAATAAGTTTTAGGAAGCAAAAGCTCAGATATTTATTTACTATGCAGTTAAGTTATGGTTGGGTGCTGGAAACACTGTGCTAAAACAGCAAACCAAGCAATGCTTTGGAGCGCAAGCTGCTAACTCTTTGAGAAGTGCAGAAGGTGGAAAATATAGCTCCTAGGTGATTATCATGAGTGTGATGATATTAAAAAATTTAAAACTTAGATTTTTTAGATAACTTTGAGGCTTTTTGCTAATGGTTATTGTTGGTTGAAAACTTGACTTGTAATAAAGATTGAGAAATCATTGTAAGGAATTTTAAAGCTTTTGAGATAGTAAGTTTGTAAACTTTTTTATTACAGGTGTTGCAACTAAGTTTTCAGACTTGCCTGCCAATGTATCTTACAATACACAGGGGGCGCTTGATGAGTTGCCCCTTGATGTATCTACCAACATAAACCAATCTGATGGCAATATCAAATTACAGGCACTTTCTCCTAATTAGGAGTGCTACTAATTTGACCTGCTGATCCCCGCGCAAGTTATTCCTTGGCTTCAAACCCTACATGGAGCATGCCACTATGTCACCCCCTGTGTCCTTGTGGCTTTCCCCATATAGTTTATAAACCACATTTTCTACAATAAACAATACCTCATTCTATTCATTCTCATCCTTTCTATTGGACTGTTGTCTTCCCCAATCAAATAATGAACTCTAATTAGTTCAGCTGCAACACAGGTAAGAGTTACTGCAGAATAGTTTAAGATTTTGAAGAAGGCCATTATAAATAATAAAGCTTTTTGGAAGAAGCCAATATTGATAAGTGATTGTCTAGGAAGTTAAAGGATATTTTTAGCTGTATTTTTTATACTTAAACTGATCTTTTGGTTTGAAACTTTCTTTGGTTTGAATCATGAAGAACTCTATCTATGGCACAGTTGAAGAGCATATGGGGCCTTTCAAATATATATTTGAAGGAGTAGGTAGTCAATAGGACTTTAAATGGTGGCCAATAATAATTTTTATAAGGGGATCTTCCTTCTGTTATAGTGAAGACTTTTAAATCCTATGGTGCTCCTGCTCCTAGGAGATCACCAAGGTGTGTCCTGGGTCAAAGCCTGGGACCAACTGGATTGGGATGACATCCTTGGAGATACTTGCTCTATGAAAAGGACAAAAAAGTGAATTATCTAAACACTACAAAAGGGACTCACTAAGTCCCTTGGTGAAACTCATCACCAGTTGGTTGCTTTAATTATGATCATCATTGGGTACTTTCTGATCCTACTAGGATCCTGATCTCCCTTCCAATATAGTAGTTGTTCTTGATGATTATGATTTAGACTAGCTGTTGGATTATCACATAAGTCTGACTAGCTTCCGGATTGCTCATCCACCCTGGCCCTTGGATTGGGACTCCACCAACTTGCTTCTGGATTGCTTATCCATCTGCCTTGGTTCCAAATTAGGACTTCACCAACTGAACGTTAATTCTATCAATTAATCCAGTTCACTGACTGCAGTTACAACTGACCAACTTCTCCATCCTTGAGCCCTCTGCAAACCCCTTGTGCCACTGGGGCTGTTTCCATCCTCCCTCAATTGTTGTGTTGATCCTTAGTGGGTCAACATTCATTTCCCCCTTTCTCAACCCCCAAGCAATGACCAACTTACCTTGAGTTATCAAGTAAGTTGTAGGATATAAAGCCCTCTCCCTTTTCTCAATAAAATATACGTTATACCCTCCCTTATATTAAGCTACACCATTGAATAATTTGTTGAGTGTATAATCTAAGAACTGCAAAGGCTAGTCTCCTCCCATTGACTACACTGCCAACTAAGATTGACTAGAAGTCACTTGTTGAGGATTGGCTTTCAAGTAGTTGCTGTTGCCACTACTCTAAACCCTTTGTTGGTCTCTAGGCCAGGACGCTTTTGTACTACTGACTACTTGTCTGGTTTCTGACTTGTAAAGTACCAAGGTTACTGACCGACCCTTAGACTATCCCCCATCACTGTAGTAAGAGTACCACATCTTAATGCTCACTACAGGGGCTTTTAGCCAATTCCTTTGCAACCCCCCATTGACACCTATAAAGCCTCTGATAAGGGAAGAACCTACCTAACATGGTAAACACTAGATCTTCTGGAGTACCGCTTCTACCTTTAAATGACTCATCCAATGGGTTAGTTGTCCTAATAGAACAGGCTCCCCAGCCACTACAACATCAACACCATCTCAAGCAAGTGCCAATACTCTGGGACCAGTTGGTGGCATTCACCCCAACAGGTGAGTCAGTTTCTAACTGGCAGAACTACCTCCTGACCCTCAACCACCACCTCCAACAATCCCATCAGACCAGCTCTGTCTCCCCTGGGGAATTGTACCACAGGAAATTGGATCAACTGATAAAGCACAACTCCAAAAAGGATACTAAGTAACCATAAAAATTGTCCTATTCTCATAGAGCAACTCCAAGCAATGGAGATCCCCACAGTACAACCAGCCCCAATCCCTCCTTTGGGACCCTGGGAACCTCCTAGCCAGCCAGTGAGACAGTCAGTCCCAACCTTTGAGACCTTCAACTTCTCTGCTTCTGGAGTCGGTCAAACTCTTGATTGTTGGCCTTATGCACCAATATACCCAGTCTCCACTAGCCCCAGCCTTCAATTGTTTCTGATTGCCCCTTCTATTGGACAGGCCAATACTAATCCCTATCTCCCTCTGGATACCTCCGCAGAGACTACCAATACTGAGCAAGATCTGCAAGAGATTGAGCAAATGATTGAACATAATAACTGAGCCCTTCCTAAATCAACTGTCAATAGTTTAGAGAGACTAACCATATACACCACTAGGGTTGGTCATCCTCAACTCATAGACACAGCAAATGGACTCATCCAGGTCAATGCAAGCCTTTGAGAGCTAAATAACCGACATGAAGACCTCCAATAGTTGGCTGCTATTAGCTTTAAGCAACAAGGTGAATGTAAGAATATCAACAACCAGCGGCTTGAGGAGTCCAACGCTTGTGCCAGAGCAACTGCTGTCCCCTTGGAAGGAATAACCCAGGAGTAAAACACCTTTGTAGATACCCAGTTTACTCCTCTCTGCGACTTCACTGTCACCTTAGCTGCCAACTTGGAGTTGTCTGCGGTTCACCTTGAAGCCCAAGGAACAACCCTCACTGACCACCATTGACATATCCAGGAATTGATGGAACAAATGAGCCAACTTTCACGTGCAGCCTCTGCTCAGAGTGCTGTCCAGAGACAGCAGAACACCACTATTACCCATGTGAACACTGAGGTCACCAGACAATTCAATGAAAATTGCACTCATATTGAAGAGGTACAACAACAATATACCAAAGATCTAGCTACCACTACTGCTGCAGTAGTGGAACAGCTTACCACCTGCAACCAAGGATTACAACAGGCACACACTACCAATCAAGATCTAACAGAGAAAGTGGGTAGTTTTACAGCACAATTGGCTGACACCACTACCCTACTCAACAATCAAGTATGTGTAGTTGAAGAACTATGAGTATCCACAACTACTCTAGAAGAATGCTTTGATTGACTTGCCATTGGGGATCCAACAACTCACAACCCCACCATCATTGGAAATATTCTCAATCACAGTCAAACCAACCTATTTGCCCTCCTCAGTATACACCTACTGATATAGCAACTGGAGCAAACACTATGCTGATTGGGAGTGCAGGTCCAAGAAGCCAACGCCACCGCCAGAGAAGTCCTGAGAGTCACCAACGCCAGTCCTGCTGCAGATGCCACCAGCCTGACTACTCCAATAGTAGTAGTTTTAGTTCCAACTCTGGTTCTGAGGATGAGTTGACAATCTCATCTTCTACGTATCAGCAAGGAGTACACCATGGTTCTAGTTCAGGTAGAACTAAACCAAATAGTCTCTTCAAAACCAAATTCTCCATGAACAGTCACATCAACATCCACATGTGGCTGGACACTTTTGAGAAGGCTAATGAAGGACTAGGGTCAAGAGAGATGGGTCTAGCCTGTATTTGCATGCTAGACAAAGCAGTGTTAGCAGATATCTCTCAACACCTCCCTAGGAACTATAAATATAAGGATGTGAGAAAAGCTCTCCTTAAAGTCTTTGACTCTGAAGCAAGAGAAAAAATTGACAGGGATAACTTTCTAGCTCTAAAAATTAAGAGCTTTGAAGATTTTCCTTGATTATCCTGATCCATGGTAAGTTGGCTGCAGATAAAGAACTTCATCAGTTCCAACAACTGTTGTTGTGCCCTCTGACATGCCTTGTTGCCATACAAGGATCTCTGGCTTGAGTTCTCTGGTCAGATAAATGGCCTTCATGATATCACTTTGATTGTGGAGCAAGTCTTTACTCTAAGACAGTTTAAAACCCAGCTGGACTGCCTGAAGCATACCAATCAACAGTCTACGCCACTACAGAACCAACTCCAACTCCTGTCTATCAACTGTTGTCTTCCTACCAGAGCAATTCTAATGCCCAGTTGACTCCATATCATATGCAACCCAACTACACCAGTTGCAGAATTTGCAAGGAGAAGACACACATGCAAAAAGATTGCCCCAACTTTGCTGTGTATAAAAAAGTACAGGAGATGTTTAGAGTTAGAACTCAGGGTCATTCTGGAGTTCATGTAGTTTCTACTTAGGACACAGTCCACATAGAAGACTACTTCTCTTCTGACAAAGAGTCAAAAAACAAATAGGTGATGTACTCAGGGAGTCCCCATCACCTCTACCTAACCCCCCCAACAACCTAGCTGGTATTTTTGCTGTGCTATCCAACCCAATCAGCAGGAAATCAGTACAGGTCCAACAACCAGAGAAGAGACATGCCTTAATGAAATCTCTTAACTCTAGTATCACTGACCCAACCTTCCATCCCTACCTGTCCCAGCCTGCACCTGAAACGCTCTACCAACTCCGATAGCAACTGCAGAGAGATCACCTCATACAATGACAATTCTTTGTCAACCTATTGTTCCCCATCCCAATGCAGACTTTCTTGAAAGCCCTGCCAATTTTTAAGGATTGTTTGGATGCTCTACAAGAGCACCTAAGAACTGATCCCATATGTAATATCACTAATAATCTTATCAATACAACAAAAACATGTACATGGGTCCAACTTAAAGTCTTTTATATTCCTATTTGTGATGTTGTTGACACAGGAGCACCAACAACAATTGTTTCCTCCTGATTAGTATCAAAGCTTCAATTCAAACCAGACTTGGCTTATGATGAAAGCTTTTCTACCGCAGGGGATCAAAAAACCATTGCCGTAGGTGCCTACAGCAGTATCCCTCTGATATTTAGTGAGCTAGTCTTAACAACAAGTGCTGTTGTGCTACAATCAACCAGTTATGACATGCTAATAGGAACTGACCTGCTACAAAGATATGATGACATAATAGCCATGGGTACTGGAACAATAACCATTATGGGCTATTCAATTCTGTTATTGTTTAACAACAATCAAACCTTGTACATGGTATCACAAGGGAAAGCTGACCAACACCATACTTTAATCAAGTATCCACATGGTGTCATGGGAATTCCTTACCGTCTTGCCAACCTACATAATAAGACTCTTCAGACCCATGCTAACTCAGCAACAGACATCTAGTTAAAAGCTAATCATTCTATGATGATAGAGCCTTTTATGCAAGTTGTTGTTAGAACAGAAATCTGTTTGATGTTCCTCCTGGAATGTCTCTAAATGTGTTTAGCCTTCCCCACCCTTTGCTGGTCAAACCAATTGCAGCACCTGGATTTTGTGATGAAGCTGAGCATTCAGAGCTTAGGGTGATGTTAACCAACCTCTCACCAAAGAAAAATGTTATCAAAGACATCAACCAATTGCATACGTCAGGATTGAACCAACCACATACATTGACTCTGTCTACTATGTAGGAAACTTATCAGAAATAGGGATTTCAAAAACATCTCCAACCCATTTTACTCAGTATTGGCTGTCATTCCGCGCAAAAAGATATCTGGTCTTTCTGATGGGGAGATGTCCAAGTTTGAAAAACTTTTAGATGAGTTCAAAGATATCTTTGCAACATCCAATTTTGACTTAGGTTGTGCAAAAGGAGTCAAGCACAAAATCAATGTTAGTGATTCAGCTCCTATCTATCAAAGGTCATATTGTCAATCATCCAAGGACAATGCAATAATCAGTAAAGAAGTTCAACAACTGCTAAGCGCTGGTCTTTTGAAACCATCAAGTAGTCCCTGGGCTTCCCCTCTCCTGCTAGTTAAGAAGAAAGATGGCACAAACCAGGTTATCATCAACTACCAACAGTTGAATCAGATAACCAAGAAAGACAAATACCCTCTGCCATGTATTGATGAAACACAGGAACAACTAGGCAGAGCACATTTCTTCTCAGCAATGGACTTGGTCTCTGGTTACTGGCAAGTACCAATGGCCAAAGAGGATCAAGAGAAATGCACCCTAATCACAGCAGCGGGATTGTACCAACTGACTAGAATGCCCCAAGGATTAGCAAACGCACCAGCTACCTTCCAACGACTCATGGATAGTACATTTGCCAACCTTAAACTAAGTTGTGTTCTCATATACTTGGATGACATAAACGTTTTCTCCAAAACATTTGATGAGCATCTTAGCCACTTGAAGGAAGTCTTCATAAGGCTTATGAAGAAAGGGTTTAAACTCAGACCTTCTAAGTGCTCTTTCTTTAAGACTCATTTGGAATTTTTGGGTCACATCATTTCCAGCAAAGGAACTAGACCAATCCCAGCCAAGACGTTGGCCATAGCCCAGATGCCTTTCCCCACAGATATTAAAGGAGTTCAAGTAATTCTAGGCATGGCAGGTTGCTATTGCCAATTCATTTCCAACTTTGCTGAAATAGCCCAACCATTCTTTCATCTGTTGAAAACTTCCACTAATTTCAATTGGACCAAAGAATGTGAAGAATCATTTCAATCCTTGAAAGATGTGTTGACAACTAATACTCTGAAGCGTCCCCAGATAGACCCAAGCCTTTTGCTCTGCACACTGATGCTTCCAATGTTGCAATTGGTGCCGTTCTGTCTAAGACCAATGACAAAGGCAATGAACATCCAGTCACTTACTTCTCAAGAACTCTTAATAAGCATGAATGAAACTATAGCACTACTGAATGTAAATGCCTAGCTGTTCTGTATTCTATCAAAGAGTGTTGACCTTATGTACATGAAACACACTTTACAGTAGTCACCAACTGTTTGAGTCTAGTATGGCTAAAAAAGATGAAGGATCCAGAAAGCAGTCTAGCAAGATGGGCTGCCAACCTACAAAACTTTGACTTCAACATTGTCCATCAACCAGGAATCAAACATGGAAATGCTGACGCTCTATCCCAACTACTGATTGTTGCCGCATTAGGAGAAGACCTTGATAGTCTTTATGAGTTGATCAGTTGACCAGACCAATGGAGTTTCTTAGAAGAAAAAGTGAAAAGGACGCTCCAAAGACTAAGTTAACACACATTCATAAAGGATGGTAAACTCTTCAAGATTTTAAGGGTACCACCCTCCCCTATATTTGTCCCTCCAACCAACTTGCTTGTCTTGATGACTTTCACCAACAATTAGGCCACGCTGGGATACAACAAATGATGAAAACAATTTCATAATACATTTATTGGGAAAATATGACCACTGACATTGCAGAATACGTCAACAAATGTCTCCAGTACGCTAGGTTTAGAGAAAAACCCAGCCAACACTCTTATTGGTTCATTCTGCCTGGATACGCTTGCCAGACTGTGTCAATTGATGTTGTTGGACCACTCCCAAGCGCTGGTCCAGGAAAACTGAAGTACATCATAGTTGCCATATATAACTTAACCAAGTGGTTGAAGTCCAACCTGTTGCTTCTGCCAATTCTTTACATACTGCTAAGTTTGTACTTCAAGAGATCATTGCACAACATGATTGTCCTGCTACAATCTTAACCAACAATGAAACCAACTTTTTCAAGGCTATATTACCTCGGTTACATGACCTAATGGGAATCCAGAGTATTTCTTAGCGCCCTACCAACCCAAGACAAATGCAGCTGTTGAGAGAGTTAATGGAACTTTAGTTAGGATACTGAAGAAACTAGCACATGATCAGCCTTCTTCATGGGATATACATCTAGGTGCAGCTGTCATGGCATACCAATTCACTGTACACTCTAGAACTGGTGTAAGCCCATTCAAAATGCTATATGGCCAACAACCTGGACTCCCTATGCACTTGTTACCATTGAACGCTGACTGTAGTGAATCTACATACTCTCAACAACTGAACCTCTTGACCAACCAAATAAAAAGACCAATTTCAAGTGTTCAATAGTCTAAAGGAGTATCAAATAAAAGCTACTCATGAGACCAAGTGAATCTACCAGCCCTCTTCAAGTTTCAATTTGGTGATCAAGTTCTAATGTACCAGCAACAACTCCACAAGTCACAGAACAAGCTAGATAGCTTATGGACTGGCCCATGTGAAGTTACTGCCAAAGTAGGCTATGATGTCTACAACCTTAAGGATTTAACCTCAGGACAACTTATCAATTGTGTCCATGCTAAATTCCTGAAAGAATGTCCAGCTAACTCTTCAAGACCAACTGGACCTCTAGCTAAGGTTTAGGGTCCTCCCTTCCCTTACCTATTTTTTATTCCCTCTATTTTTCTATTCTATACTATACCCTTATTACATTATAAGGACAAAACCCAAAGAAAAACAAACAAATTGAAAAGAGAGAAGAGCTTTATTGCACATTGCTTATTTGAGAGAAACAACAAACCCAAGGGGAAAAAACACATCTCAAAGATGATGCATGACCAACACTGCTTTGCCGACAACATTGGCTTCCAGAGGACAACTAGAGCCAACCTTTCAGAAGTTCAGAAAATCAGGGAACTCAACTTGATCCAGACACGCCATGCCAAAATTGGAACCAAAGAGTCCAAAGATCAAGAGCCCAAGGCTGGCCAAGAATTCTGATTGAGGCCCATTTGCTAACCAGCTCTTTAAGAACTCTGTAAGTCTCAACTTTTTTACATCAGGAATTTCCTTGGCCAACAAGTCCTTTTCATGAGTCACTTCAAATAGCATCTCCAAGGTAAGGATATACAAAAGCCCATCAACTGGCCATACAAGAAGTTAGCTTCCTGGGATAAGTTAATGAAGAATAACTCTTGGTATTCCGCAGGACAATGCTCTCCTACTCTGTTCTGGAGAGAGATTGCCTGAGAGCCATATGATACTTGCTGGGAAAAGCCCAGCTGAGAGCCATGGGGCAACAGATTGTCAAGATTTTCTCTTGTTCCTCCTGACTTATATCCAAATTAGTTGCTTCCTGAAGGAATAAATCTAGTTCCACCTCGTACAACTGTTGCTCAGCTGACAATGCAGTATTCTCCATACAGCGCAAAAGAGGAATTGGCGTCTTGCCATCAGGAAATTCAATCTTGAACACCTCAAAAAGTTCTTTCCAGGATGATCCTAGCCAAGCTATGTTGCTGTCAAAATCCATGGGTACTGTGTACCCCATGTTGGTGTCCAAAAGAAGATTAGAAAACAATTAGTTGTTGCCATTACCTCAGGGATTGGTTTCACTATGCTAGGGTTCAGTGCCTCAGTTTGTTTCTTGGATGTTATTCCATCAACCAGTTTCTTGAAAGCTGACACCTCTCACCAAATATTTAGGAGCGTCTCCTCAGTGGAGTCTTGCTGATTGGAAGGCTTCTCCTTCTCCTTTTTGATAACAGAAGCCACTGGTTTACGTAACAAAATTTGAGGCTTCTTTTTGGTTTGCTCTGCTAGTTTTTGCTGCTTGTTGATGTCAGTTGCCTTCTGATAGTTACTAGAAGTACTCATTGAACGCGCTTGCTGGCTACCACTAGCAATGGAGGTTATTTGCTGTTGGAAATGTTCCTATTCCTCCACCTCCTTTGCATAGTCATCCAGCATGTTAGATACTTCAATCAGGTCCTTTGTAATTGCCTTGTCCTCCTCTGCCACAGCTGATTGCTTGGTTACCAGGTCTGCAACAAGTTTTTTGATGTCCTCCATTTTGTTGATCAGGCTCTATGAATTTTCATATGTATAGCCTATTCATGTGGGGGAATGTGTGGTGAAACTCATCACTAGTTGTTTGCTTTAATTATGATTGTCATTGGGTATTTCTGATTGTACTAGGATCCTGATCTCCCTACCAATATAGTAGTTGTTCTTGATGATTATGATTTAGACTAGCTGTTGGATCATCACATAAGTCTGACTAGCTTCTGGATTGCTCATCCACCCTGGCCCTTGGATTGGGACTCCACTGATTTGCTTCTGGATTTCTTATCCATCTGCCTTGGTTCCAAATTAGGACTTCACCAACTGAACGTTAATTCTATCAATTAATACAGTTCACCAACTGCAGTTACAACTGACTGACTTCTCCATTCTTGAGCCCTCTGCAAACCCCTTGTGCCACTGGGACTGTTTCCATCCTCCCTCAATTATTGTGTTGATCCTTAGTGGTTTGACATTAATTTCCCCTCTCTCAACCCCCAAGCAATGACCAACTTATCTTGAGCTATCAAGTAAGTTGTAGGATATAAACCCCTCTCCTTTTTCTCAATAAAATATACATTATACCCCCCCCTTATATTAGCTACACCATTGAATACTTTGTTGAGTGTATAATCTAAGAACTTCAAAGGCTAGTCTCCTCCCATCAACTACACTGCCAACTAAGATTGGATAGAAGTCACTTGTTGAGGTTTGGCTTTCAATTAGTTGCCTTTGTCACCACTCTAAACCCTTTGTTGTTCTCTAGGCCTGGACGCTTTTGTACTACCAACTACTTGTCTGGTTTTCAACTTGTAAAGTACCAAGGTTACTGACTGACCCTTAGACTATCCTCCATCACTGTAGTAAGAGTACCACACACCCTAATCATCACTAGTAATTAAAAAAATATGGGAAACATTTTTAAAAGTAATATGTGGGCTACCAAAGCAGCTCCATCATCTAGGATCTGTTTGAATGATAACCTTCAGTGGAACAATATCTAAAATCTCAAGGTTATTTTCACCAATTTCCTAATTCCTCAGCCATGAGTCTCTATTAATAAAAAGAATAAATATCTGGCTCTTCTGATCCCCTTGACTATCTCCAAAATCATTATCACCAGGGAAGTTCTCTGTCACAAGAAAGGAGAATAGGGGTTGAGATAGTCTTTATTAACAGAAGGAAGATCCCCTTAGAAACCTTCTGATTTGCCATCATTTACAGTCCTATTGATCAGCTATTCCTTCATAAAAGACTTCTTGAAACTTTATAGACCTTTTATTTACTCCAAACTAACCAGAAATATAACCATCAAGATGCAGATAAAGCACTTAACAACAACCCTGCTTGCAACCAAAATATTTCTAAAAAGACCCCTTCAACTTTCTCTCCAACCTTTTACTTGAAGCGCCTTGTTCTCAGCACTTGAGCCTTCATAATGGCTTTCTTCAAAAGCTTAAACTATTGGTGCTCACTTTTTCTTATAATAAATTAAGCTTACACACTTATTTCTTTAAAAGCTTAAATTATTGATTCAGTTTTTTCTTGCTTATACTTTAAGCTTTTAGCTTTCAAAAATTATATTGATCAGTAATCATGCCCACAACTAAACAAATGATTGCATAGAGAAAAACTTTACCATTTCTGAATATCCACTGTGATCCAAATAGAAACCAATTTCTAACACTTAAGCTGCTTGAAGTGTTAACACTTTGCACACCAAAGCATTAAGCAGTTTCCTGTTCTAGAACTATTTATTTAAATTGCTCTTCTTGATCTTCAATTTTTGTATATATGGGTCAATATTTTAGGAATTAGGCCATTTCTAATACACATGCTGCTCAAGTTGCAGCATAACACAGTTCAATTTTGAAAAAATCAAATTACAAATGTTTTACTTAAAACATTACTAACTCAACAAATATTTAATATTTTTCACACTGTAAGCTATCAAAATGAAGCTAAGAACCTTATCTTTCTATTGAAGCTAAAATATTAATATTTATATTGTATTGCATATTAAAGCAAAAGCAATTTAAAGAGCATGTGTCAGACTTTATTATATTATTTTGAAAATGAAATAAAATGGATTGCTTTAAGATAAAAAAGTTAATTTTTTATTGAACAATATATACTTTTTATTTGATGAAATTAAAGATAAGATTGAGAACTTTTTTTTTCAAACTTTATTTTATTCAAAAAACACAACTCTTTAGAATTTTATGGTAGTTTTAGGTTAGAATGTTATTATCACTGTTTAGATTAATTTTAAGGTCTAAGGTAGCTTCAAACCTCAATTTAAGCATTCTTTAAATGGATTTCTTTAATATTTTATCATTTTAAAAACATGCAGAAGAGTTACAGTTAAGTTAATACATGATTTTAATTGATTTACATTGATTATAAAGAGGATATGATGTAATAATGATGCTTAGCTGCTTCACATGAATCACTTATGCATAAAAACTGGGTATTTAATTAATTCTACAAACATAAATTCAAGTTCAAACTATAGTAAAAACTATTACAACATTTCTTTCAGAATAATGCCATTTAGCTTGGTCTATAAAAACTAAAGCACCACAAAGCTTCTAATACAAAAGACCTCATTCAAAGGCCACACTCTGATCAGAACTACTCTGTCATTAAGGCACATTTAAGAGATCTGACCTTATTATAGATTCAAAATACTACCATGTCATCAGTTAAATTTACTTCTGCCATGCTACCCTTTTTTTCTTGGGAGCTTCAACAAAAAGAGAAAGAATTTTGATGTTAAAAAAGGCATTCCTCTTTATGCTGGTGATGATCTTGATACTTTTATCAAGCAATCCCTTACTCAAACTGAATTTGGGAGATCTCAGTTCCTTCCAACTATTCAAAATCAAAAAGTCAATGAGTTCATTGAAAACTTAAAGGATCTCCTGAAATCTTCTCCCCAAAAGCATCTCCCAGCCTTGCAATCTCTGGTTACTTCCAGCCACTCTTTAAAAGAGCTTAATGATATGGGGTTTGATATAACCAAAAGTGAGTTTGAACATTCAAGAAAAATAAATAAAAATAAAAATGTAAGCTTAAACAAAAAAAGCCAAAAAATAAGAGCTATTCATTAAAAAAATAATTTAAAAAATTACTGGAAAATTCTTTTGAAACAAGCCAGTTTACAAAAAAGTGCTTGAAAATTTTATAGATATTGTAAAATGAGTGAATACTCAACTGCAATAAAATACTCTCTCTTAAAAACAAAAAAGATATATATGAAAATATGAAAATAAAAAATGAAATTTCAGTTTCAATTTCTACTTGCT
This sequence comes from Entomophthora muscae, assembly GCA_014839935.2. NCBI lineage: Eukaryota > Fungi > Entomophthoromycota > Entomophthoromycetes > Entomophthorales > Entomophthoraceae > Entomophthora > Entomophthora muscae. The sequence goes on along the minus strand of QTSX02000759.1, from coordinate 68,050 downwards.
ATAAATCAATTCCTAAAAATATAATAAAAATTAAAAATAAACTGATATGTGCAATATTTGTAATTTAAAAAATTCACTGGAAAAAAAGAAGGAAGAATGTGAAAGTAAAAACTTGCCATTACCAGAATCTATAGATACTGACTTAAAGACTATTAAGCAGCACCAAGACTTATATATTCATCAAAATAGGGAATATAAAAAAGATATTAACAAATTAGATGATAAGTCTTGTGTTGTAGTTATAGATTATAAAGAAAACTTAAAGGTTGGAAGTGGTCCAATTGAGACCAATAATTGCTTTTATTCAAAAAAAACCTATCTCATTATTAGGGTTTGCATTGGTTTTTAAAGAAAACAACAAAACTAAATATGAAACCATGATTTTTTGTCTCAAATATTATCATATGATTCTTTATTTTCAGGTGAATTTCTAATTATTCTTCTAAAATTAGATAGATTTAAAAAATAAAAAAATAAAAGTGTGGACTGATAATGGAAATTGTTTTAGATCATATGAATTTTGATATTACTTATTTAAAGAGGCACCTAAATATATTAAGGGTTCTATAAAATATAATTGTTTTGTTGAATGTCATGGAAAAAACATTGTTGATGGTCACTTTGTTGTAATATCAAAAATTTCAAAGGAAAAAGAAAATGAGCTTCATATTAACAATATTAATGATCTTAAAAAAAATTTTGAGCAGGAAGAAAAAAGAAAAGAGTTATAAAAATCAGTGCTATCAGGCTCAAATGTTTCTCAAAAGTCATTCTTTTATATTTATGAAAGAAAAGTTAGGCCTATAAAAAGAGAGCTTGAAGTTAAAAATCTGCGCATTAATCTTTCATATTTGATGAAAGATGAGAAGCTATATACTTCACCTCTAACATTTGAAATTTTATCAGAATATTCTGAGATAACTTATCATTTGAAATCACAAATGATACCAGAGAAAAAAATATCAGAAGATGCTAGTGGTGCATTAGGGCAAGTTCATAAAGTAGGGAAACTTACTAGAGGGTGTATTTTAAATAGAGTTATCAGTCTTTCAAAATAAATAATCTTTTTTTCTGAAACAAACTAAGAATATTTATGATGAGCCAAAGATGAGGTAATAGCATTAAAGCTTTGGGGCTGCTATTACTCTCCCATGCAACTCATCATAAATATTTTCTGGTTTGTAGTTTTTAGTAGCACTTAAGATATTTTCAGTAATACTATAAGTTGCAATTTTCAATTCTAAAATTGAAGACTTATTTTTTTAAAATATCATCTGAGCCCAAGATCAATTAAAATTTTGGGATTGATTGTATTTAAGCTTCTCAATCATTTAATATGAATAATGTGATTAAGTTATAAAATAATTAATCTGGCGCCTAGGCATAACAAGAAAAATAATGACCCATATGTTTACTATGTGAATTGGTGACAAAATACACCTAAGCAAGGTGAGTCAAAACTCAATCCAAAAACAAAACACAATAGCAACTCACTATGTAAACAAAATCACTAACTCAGTGTGTGCAGTGGATTATAATCATGAATGTAACCAAGGTATCTAAAATAAGATACAAGATCTGAAACATAAATTTTTAAAATATTGTGTTGGGTGCTTAATTTGGCGTAAAACCTGGGAAAATGGGTTGAAATTATTTTGTGCATTCTAAAATGGGAGTGGTAAACCCAAAAACAACTAAATAAGAAATAAAAAAAATCTATAATTAGGATATTGGGTGGGAAAAACTCTAATTAAATATCCATATTCAGATAAAAGCAAAAATTGAAATTAGGGAGTAACTTAATTGAAATTTATATAATATTTTATTAAATTTAAAAATGGAAGGAAAACAATACCAGAGTACCAATGCATCTGTTGTGCACCGCAGTTGTGGTTGCCCCGTGGGTCAAAGAATAGAGTTAGTGCAACCCAAGTGCCTACTAAAGAAGGAGACAGGAGAGGAGAGTTCCATAGTGACGCTGCACTGACACAGCTGGTTCAAGGAGCACAAGCTGCTAGAGTGCAGAGCATAAACCCTTGGGTCCCAAAGCTGACCTGGAAGCCAACCAATGTCACCACTACAAAGAAAGTTAGAAACAAGGAGGTAGAACTTACTTTGTATGTGTTTAACGTTGTGTACTGGAAAGAGTTGGTCCCATCAGCCATGCTGGAGAAGGTGAAGCCTGTACTTGATACTAGCTACAAGCCCTACGTCAGTGATGGCAATCAGGAGGATGACAAGGAGCCCAAGTTCTATCAAACCAATGAGGGACAGTTGGTGTTAAAAAAGGTTGCAGCCTTCTATACCAAGGTACATATGCCCTGTGCTGTGCCCAATGCCAACATGTCAATCCCCACCGCTAAAAAGCCTACCCAGAAGTGGATCCCTGACATCAAATACATCATTCTGCTTAAGCTAGTGCGGGAATTGGGTGATTAAAAGGTGGCTGCAGCCCTTGTTGGAGTGGATCCCAAGTACGCCAGCAAGACCTTCTGAAAATTCATCAATAGTGGCCGTGTTCATGCCGCCAAGAAATCCTTGAGTGTTTCTACCATGCTCACCAAGGAGCACAAATAGGCAATCCACCAGTGGATCACCTGGGACTGCCATCTTAAACTGGCAAATATACAAGCAATGGTAAAATCTACTTTTGGGATTGAGGCCTCAATTTCCTTTTACTACCATCTGGTGAAGGGAATGCAATTTTCTTGAAAAAAGCTTGGGGTATCCCCCTACAACAGAAACAGCCCAGCCAACTTTGACGTCCGGAAAAACTACGCAGAGGCGTATACTGCCCTCAAAGCCAAGAAGGCTGTCAAATTTTACTATATTGACAAATTAGCATTTGCCTTGTCAATGTGCAATAGGTATGACTATGTCCCCAAAGGCTCCAATGACAGGATGGCTTGGTGTGCTGCAGTCCGCGCCACAGCCTACTCAATGGTGGCTCTCCTTGGTCCAAAGGGGGTCAAGCTCTACCAAATGATATTGGGTTCGCATAACAGCAAGACCTTCCTATCATTTCTCCAATTGGTCCAGGAGCACCTGAGGCGCATGAGCCCTGGCTTCACCAACGTCATTATGTTGGACAAGATTGGTCTCCACAAAGTGGCTGACATTCTCAAGGAATTCCCAATGTTTTGACACCAGCATTGCTGTGGGCCCCCAGCAATTGGCCACAGCAAATTTACGCCTTCTCTTCCTCCCAGCCTATTCTCCCTTCCTAAATCCCATTGAGGAAGTCTTTGGGTGGCTCAAGCAAGTTGTCAAGTGAGGAACCCCAACTGGGACTGAAGACCTCTTTAATTTGCTGCAGGCCAGGATCCACACCCTCCCAGCTGAGACTGTGGCCAAATTCTATGGCCACACTGATTTGTTCATCCCCACGTGCCTACCCAATCATCCAATCAATTAAAGGCTAGTGTGTCCAATTTTTTTATATTCTCTTATTTATATTCAAGATTTATTAATTATCATTTTATATTTAGATGTTTCCACGCCCGCAATAACATTCAGAAGATCCATCAATAGATGTAAGTAATTTATTTATTTTATATTATTTTTTTATTATGGCATCTGAGGCTATCTAAAACACTTGATACTGAATTACACTAATATATTTATATGACTCTTAATAAATAATAATAAAAATGATATTAACGAAAAATTAAACGTAAAATGTACAAGTTAGAATTTATTTTATTAATGTATAATTTTATGCTTTTATGAGAACTGTTTCTGCAATATATTTTGCAAAACTGGTTTGCTGAAATAAAAATTATAAAAATTTATTATAATTAGAATACTATAAATTGTAATAAAATTTATTGGAATCATATTTTTATTGTGTGCGCCTGTAGTGGGTTCTTTGGTATTTACCCACCCCACAATGGAGGTGGCGCACAACCTCCACTGCCACACCGTGAACGGTGAATACACCCTTATTAAAATACTCCCTACTGCTGGTGAAAGGCAGTAGGGTCAGATGGGAGTGAAGCAGCAGCTTTTCAGGCGGGGCTACAAACCCGTATATCCCAGCCAGGACCAGGGCGCCTTGGATTACATGGTCCACCAAGCTGTATCCAGGGGGGACCTTGTTCCCATTGAGTGCAAGCCAGGCTTTGTCAATTCCCAGAAGGACCCCGTCCAGGTCCTCTACAGATGCGCCCATCCTGAAGTAGAATAGGATCCCAGATTAACAACCAGAGGAAGCCTTTGCCCTGAAAAGGCTTCTATGAACTCACACAGTTTATTATAGACCACACTGATCTTCTTGTTGTGCCTGGTCTTTGCAAAGGTCATCTCCATGGCTGCAGGGAGCCCCATCTTGTTGGCACTCCAGGCCAATCCAAAGTTGGCAAGGAGGATTTTTGTCTTCTTGACAGCTGTTGCGTCTGCAACAGCCAATTAGCCCACTGCACTCCCAAAGTTCTCCAATAGGTAAGAAACTGTGTGCTCCAAGGGGTAGCAGAAGCAAGCAGCCACATGGGCCTGGCCCATCTCCGGTACATTCTTGAATGGGAGCGTTGCCAGGACATCTCAAACAAGCTCAATGGAGTTTACACAGTAAACTCCACTGAGGGATACTGGGTCCAGGCAGGCCAGTTGGGCATCCTTGTAGGCAGTAACTGCCCACTTGGATGCCCCCTCAGCATGTGTCAGCTCAGCCAGTGCCTCATGTGACATCAGAAAGTTACCATGGATCCTGTCTTCAAGCTCCTGCAAGACAGGGGAGACAGATCAGCTGCTTAGCCACGTGAGTGGCATAATTTGTACAAAAGGTGGCCAGGACAAAGGAGACCAGGACTTGGCGGAGTTTATTGTCTACGTTTTCTAAGAAAAAAGGTAAGTTTTCTGAAAATTTATTAATTTTTTTTTAGGCTACCTTATTGTATTTCTTCCTTGCCCGCAGCCTTGGACGGCTTGGCCATTCTTGGCGCAATCAATTGTGTAGGCAATTTGGTATCCTTTGCCCTGGCACGCTTAGCGGGTTGGAGATGTTCATACATCTCTGGGTCATCAGTCCAGACAGAAGGCACAGAAAGATTGTATGTCTTAAATTGCAGGCCCTCAACCACAGTTTTTTGAGTATTTAGTAAGCGCTCAATTATCTTCTCTGGAGTGTCTGGCATTTTTTGACATTAGTACCTTTGCAGACACCTTGTCAATTTTGTCCCCAGTGAGGACGGTAGACTTCACTTTGGCTTTGACCTTGTGGTCAATGTCCTTTATTTTGGCAATTGCCAAGTTGAGATCCTTCAGAAGCTTCTCCAATTTTCTCATAGATTTTTTACTAACTTTTCCATATGTTTTTATAGCTTTTACCCCAATAAATTCTGTATTATTTTGATATTGTTGCCTCTTTGTTTATTCCTTTTTGTTTTCCCATCTACTAGATTATCCCATCTTTTTACCCATTTTGTATATGTTTTACGCTCATCTCAATATGTGTCATTTGCTTTGTTTGACATTGTTTCCTTGATTACCATATTATTTTTGGCGCTTGACATAGCCCCTTGTGAAAATATTAACAACAATTTGGTGATCAGCTAAATTTGAATTAGAAAATTATAGTGTAACTGTTTTTAGATAAAGTTGTTACTGATATGAATTCAAAACCTTAATGATAAACTTTAAGCCAATAAGGAGCCAAGTGATAAAGTGATTGTTATGACATAAAGGGCAATTTAATAATTCTTTGATGCATGTATGCTAATTAATATGATTGGCTGGATTTTTGCCATTGTACACCATTGCAGCTGTGGAAAGTTGTTGATGGACTAGTGCTAACCCAGCTGCTGATTGGGCACTAGTCCATCAACAACTTGCCACAGCGGCAATGTTGTACAATGGCAAAATATCCAGCCAATCATATTAATTAGCGCACATGCATCAAAGAATTTTTGAATGACCCTTTATGTCACAACAATCACTTTATCACTTGGCTTCTGATTGGCTTAAAGTTTATCATTAAGGTTTTTAATTCAGATCAGTAACAACTTTATCTAAAAACAGTTAACACTATAATTTTCTAATTCAAATTTAGCTGATCACCAAATTGTTGTTAATATTTTCACAAGGGGCTATGTTTAAGTGTTAAAAATAACTGTGTTCTGGATCTAGATACACAACATAGTAAATAAATGATTTTATAGTATAAGCTGAACATAAAGAATAAAACCAACTATAAACAAAGAGAACATGAAAAATTGAAAATCAAAAAAAGATAATATAAATAGAAAATGTTTGGCAACAGAGGGTTTATTAGGGCGGGGAAGAGTGATGCCTAGGAGGCAGAATAACACAGGAAGGAAGACGTAGAGGCGGTGCTGGCCTGTGAGTCTGGGTTTGGGTGGGTTAGGCTTGCGGGTAGGGGTGTTGGTGGCGGGGGTGGAGGCAGGAGGATCTCACATGATGGCTGCCATATAACGCTTGTTGTATTCCTCATTGGTCATTGGCTGGATGGGCTGGTAAGTGGCAGTGGCCTGATGTGGAAGGCGCTTATACTTATATGATTGGTTGCCCATGTTCACATGGAAAACCATTTGCACAAACAAGTCAGCCACCATCTGGCAGCCAAAGAGAAAATTGTGGTCAAGGACCCCAAGATAGAGGTCATTGAAAGCCTGAGAGCGGCGCTCCTGTAATGTGGATCCCATGTTGAAGAAGACAACATCAGCCAGATTGATGTCTGCATGGCCAGCAGGGCACACTGAGGCCTGGTGCCTGCGTCCCTGGATGGCCTCAAGGGCGGTGGAGCTACCCTCCATCTTGTGGCTCAAGAAAACCTGGTACTTGGTTTTTGAGCCATCCCAGGAGTTGAGTAATCCACCAAGGATGTGGCTGTATGAGTAGCCATCAATGAAATCTGGGTTTGTCCAATAGTAGACAAAACCCTTGGCTGAAACAGCCAGAAATGCACCAATGAACGTCCCCTCCTTGACTTTCTTCCTTCTATTCTTGGCAGCGGCTTTTCCTTGCTCGCCAAAATCATGAAAAGCTATTGATAGCTTGTAATAGGAGATGATCATGATATCATCAGTTAGACTAGTCAAGCGTTGGACCAGGGTTGATTCAATGGTGGTGTCATACGGTGAATCCTCAGCACCATCTCATTGGTTGCCAGCAAAATTGGTAAGAACCCATATGGAAGCCACCTTCCCATACATCCAGAGCTGCACCATGCAATTGGGGACCCATATGTCATGGCGCGCAAGCTGCTTCTGGACCTGGGTCAAGGGAAGCTTGGGATCCCGCTGGAGGAGGTCAAGCATGATTGGGTATGCCTCAGATATTTGTGACTCGGGGGCCTTCTTGGGCTTCTTGGCTGTCCCAATCAGATTCCCCATGTTCATCAGGCTGTTGAATTCCCGCATGTCAGTAGCTCAGGTAAATTGCAACTGGGCGGCAATCTGTTCCCAGGACATACCCTGCAGGTTCAGTGCCATAATTTCCTGGAGAATTTGGGTGGTGATGATTTGTTGCTTGGGGCGCTGGGCTAAGGGGAGCTGAAGCCTGGTTGGCTGTAGGGGGAGAAGGTTGGGTGGTGGTAGAAAGTTGTTCCAAATTAAGGTTATCATCCTGATTGGTTGGTTGGCAGGCAGCTTGTGCGGGGGTGGGTATGGGAGCAGGGGTAGAGCTAGACACTAAGTGACTCTCAAACAAGTCAAAGCCATAGGGTTTGGTGGTCAGATACAGGTCAGCTTCCTTGTTACCCGCCTCAAAGGCTTGGGTATAAATAGGTGCCTCCACGTTCTGAGCCTTGCTTCCATTGAAGCTGGCTTGGCTGCTGCTGGCTTGGCTGCTGGCGCCGTCAAAGATATTGCTTGTAAAAATCATTGTAAAAAACCTAGCATAAAATCACTAAAAGTAGAAATTTTAAATTTTAATGATTTATTTTTATTGTAATCTTGAGTCCATATTTGGAAGGTTCTCAAAACCTTTTCATACAAATCTGGAGCCATGAAAATGGATAAAATGCCTCTGTTCCTAAATTGGATAGCTGTTGATTGGCTGTTAAACTGTTATTTTTCAATTTTAGGCTGCTCATACTACACATTGTGTGTGAGTTCATTTTGTTTGTGTTTGTGGAATCTTGCTTCTAGATTGCTCAAATTTTGTTTCATTTTAGTCCTTCTGTCAGTGCCTTGTATGAATCCTGATTGGATTATAATATACTCCAGAACAGCATACATTCATCTCACTTGTTGTGTCAGTTCATTTTGTTTGTGGTTTGAACTACACTGCTTGATGTTTGATATAATTTTGTATAATGGGCTAGTGAAATTTTGTTTTTTGTTTGACAGTTCATTTATTAACTGAAATTTTATAAATTAATTAAATCTTGAATCTTGCGCAACTTGGATTTTGTTCAAATCTGAAATCATTTTGTTTAAATCTGAGGTACTTTTGGTTGTTGCCATAGCTTTTAAACTACTGTATAGAATTAAGTCTGTCTGGATGTCTGTAATGTTACCTCAAGTGGCTCAAGCTGTAAGGGATTTGACTGAATTGATGTTCCTGTAAATTTTATTTTTAGAAGTTTATGATCAAGGCAAAAGCTTAATTTGGCTCATCCTTACCTCCAATCTCTTACATGACTGTTAAAAGCATGGGGTTACATTTAGTGGAATATTGTATAAACAATGTCAAACTGAGACTATAGGCCATTTTAAACAAAATAAATTGGTATTTAATTACTTAATTTTTAAAACAGTAGCTAACCTCATAAAGCTGTATCAAAGAGGTTTATTTGTATAGATTACTGTGGTGAAACTCGCCACCAGTTGGTCAATCAATCCTGATCTGTAGTTTGGTTACTTCTGGAATCATAGAAGTTCCTGATTGTCTCTTTTATTCAAATGTATTCTGGATTGTTTGAGTAAACTGACTAGCTTCTGGATTAAAAAATGTATTAACTAAAGCGGTAATTAATCAATTGATTAGTTAACTGACACATGGTATTAACTAACAGCCCCCTTTTTAAGCCCTCTACCACCTCCTTGTGTTGTTGGGACTGTTATCATCTCCTCCTGGATTGATGTGCTGATCACATGCAGTTTAGCTCTCATTTCCTCCTTCCTTTTCCCTATTTAATGACCAACTTATCTTGATCTGTCAAGTAAGTTGTACTATTTAAAGCAAACTTTCTTCTTTCAGTAAAGATATATGTTATACCCTCTTTGTTTAAGCTACACCACTGAATATTTCTTTGAGTGTATTACTGTAGGGATCACACAGGTTAGTCTCCTATACACCAACTATTTTTCCAACTAGTTTGACTGTCTAAGTCTCTAATTGAGGACTGCTTTTGAGCAATTGCTATTGCCATTGTTCCAAATCCTTTATTTCCTTGCTAGTCCTCATAAATTGTTTCTCAAAGTACCTGTCTGGTTTCTGACTTGTATAGTACCTATCTATACCAACCAATTGATAAGTCCTACATATTCTCCCACCACCAATTGTTTTAGTCATTCAACCAACTGACTACCTTCTCATCTGTAGTTTAGAGCACCACAATTACCCACCTCTAGAATGGGTGGATTAAAATTAGAAAGGAAGCAGAAATTGTTTAAGATCCTTTTAGATGATTGGGTGTTCAAACTCTACTGAGGATTGGATTGACTGATGATAAGAGAGCCTGACTAGTTTTAAAATATATTGAATCAAAAAAGCTATATAAATGCTGGTTTAAGTACAGTATGGTTGGCTTAGAAATTTCAAATCTATCTATTCTAAAGTAAGATATTAGAATATTCTACTTGGATGCATCAGCTGATCCAAGTGGCTGCATATTGTTTCAAAGTAAACCTTATTTACTATTTCATCATTCAAATAATAATATCAGTGGAGTAAACTGGTAATAATGATATTCTGATTAAACAAAATGATTTTCATGAAATTTAAGAGAAAATAAATAGATTTTTCAGATGATTCTAATCAAAATGACACCAAACATGATAGCTCTAGCTGCTCTAGATGCTGAGATATACAGTAGTTTTCAAATTTGTTGAGATAAACATAAAATCTCAGTCTAAAAATGTATACAACTCAGTCTAAAAACAAAAAAAATTAAGGAATTTGTATTAAATTACAATAGATTTGGATCCAGTAATTTTGTTTTTAGCCTGAGATTTTTTGTTTATCTTAACAGGTTTGAAAACTAATGTATAGTTAAGTGCTGGGATTGGGTTCACATCATAATCAAAGGCTCAGACTTGATTTGAAATTATCTAAATTTACTTTTAATACATACTTAAAAACTAGAATCAATTTATCTCAGTGAATACTAAGCCAATTGTAATGTTCAATAGCTTATTTTAAAGCTGCAGATAAACTCTACGTTTTAAAATGCATTTAAAAAATCAAATACTAAATTTTAAAAAATTTAGTTTAGCTTTACTAAACTTAATCGTGATACAACCTTAATTTAGATTTAGATTTAGATTTTATATATGCTTGGGATATGTAATTTTAAATTTAAATTTATATAAATATAATTGAAATTACCTTTTAATAAAGCAATTAAATAAAATTTTAATTAAACATTTGATAATTAATCCAAGCCTAAAATCCAATAAATTATATTGAAGTGATATATTAAATTCAACTTAATGTCTGCCCTTGGACGGGCAACCACCTTTATGAATTTTTTCATCTGGGCTTCATGGTTTTGATCACATTGATTCAAAGGGGGTTTAGTGTGGATTTTATATTTGATAACATGAAAAAGAGTGAAATCTGGCATAGTCACACTGGTGTAGATTTTAATTAGGGTTGGGAAGGTTACAGTTTTGCAATCAGAATAAACTACTTCAAAGGAAAATTTATTTAAAAAAATTGTGACCTTCCCAACCCTACTCTTGATTAGAGATACTTCGGCTCAGCCCTGGCTAGATTCCGGCCCTGGGCCGCTTTAGCCTAAGCGGAATCTTATAATATTTAAATATGTTTAAATAAATCTTTGACAAAAGTGACCCAGTGCCAGAAACCAGCCACAGCTGCCCAGGGCTTGGCCGAAGCAACCCTACTCTTGAGGCACTCCATCTGGTTCTGGCCAATTGATTGGTTAGATTTGGGTGAGATTACAAAACTCGGATAAGGTGGATTAGATCCCATGGGGCTTGGGCTAAAATCTATGTGATCAGTGGGCTACTTTAATTTGAAATTTATTTTGTAATTGTAGCTACTGGTTCATGTAAATCTATCACCAGTAGTGTGATATTTAAACACGACCTGTAAATTTAGTTGACATTTAACATCTTATAAGAGTGATAACTTTATGTGCTTGATTGAAATTGAGTAATTTACCTTTGATCTTTTTGGGTCATATGAGTTGTTCTTTGATTTGCCTGGTAAATGTCAAGCTCTGGATTGAAGAAAATGATGATTGAGATTTGAACAGGAACTCGTTGCTCCACTACAAACCGTTCCCTCGATATATTAATATGAGGGTGTGTTTTTAATTTATCTTTAAATATGTACATTTTCCATTAAAGATGATTAAAGATTGATGTATTTCTTAAATATTTGTACAATGTAATAAATTTAGATGATTAGAGTTTTATAAAGCCTTTTTTGGAAACCTTTATGCATTACAATTAAAGTCTTTGATTAAAAATTAATGCATTTTATAAATATTTGTGGGACGTAATTAATGTAAATAGCTATAATTGTAAACTGAACTTTGGAAATGTTTACACATTGTAATTAAAGTAGATGGCTTTAAAGAAAGATAAATAAGTTCGCTTGGTTTGAAGAGATGTCAGCCTAGCACTTAAGATTTTTTATATAAACTGGTTTAGCGAGCAGTTGGCGGAGCATATATTATTTTTGACAGGTTGGCTTAAACACGAGCCAAATATTCGCGTTTCATTAAAACATATGAAGTCTCGCTATTCCCTGATTGAGGATTAGTTCCTTAAGTCTCCCTTTACTCCAGCTAGTAGCGGAGGGAGAATTTAGATCACCGTTAATATTAACTGGTAATAATTTAACCACATGCAAATCACACTTCCAGGCTGCCAATAAAAGAACCCCGTTTTTATATTTTTAAGGAACGAGGAACTCCAGAGATGGTTTTAAATTGATAATTTATATTTTCAGACAATACTTTAACAGGGATGGCTGAATTTGGCTTAGGCCAAGCAGGAGGATAATGGGGTAAAGCGAAAGTAGGTATTTATTTGGCAAAACATGGACGTCATTATAACAGAGCGGGGTAGCCCCTGAGTCAATATGGCGGGGATTAGTTATGGTCAATGTGGAACCACACTCAGAACTATATATAGTGCTTGGGGCGGAGAGAAGATGCAGAAATCCTAATCATGAACTCCTTCGCACTCGCAATTTTAACTTCAGTTCTCGCGCTTGGCCCTTGCCCTGATCCTACCAAAGAGTCCTGCCTCCGCGGTGGCGCCAGCTCAGCACCCTGCAGTGGCTTGAGATGCCCACCTTGTTGGGTCCCCCAAGGCGCCACAACTTGGGGCTGCTACGAAAAGGCTATGGGCCCAGACAATCAAGCCGCCTGCCCTCCTTGGGCCGGCATTGTCGACATCACCATGCCCCCTTCCAACTGCGCCATCACCGCTGAGCCCCCTACCAAGCCCACTGAGACTCCCACCAAGCCCACCGAGACTCCCACCAAACCCACCGACCCCCCCATTCAGCCACCCACTGGCAACAACCCCATCTGCCCTGATGTCGGCCAAGACACCTGCTTCCAAGGCGGCCACATGGAATACCCTTGCCAGGGCGCCACTTGCCCTCCCTGCTGGGAATACAAGAATAAGAAGTGGGACTGCTACGACCCCATCAATGGCAAATGCCAATGGGGCAACCTCATTGACATTCGCAATCCTCCCAGCAACTGCCAGCTCCCTGAATGCGAATAACTTATTTAGCCAATAAAAATCACCAAGTTAATTTGAAACATTGTTTTTACCCTCATTTGAAATGCAACTCTACATTTATTTGAAAAGGAGGCCAGATCTCTGACATAGAATATGTTTTATGAACTTGACATCTCAATATTTATTACAACATCTAAATTCTACCTTGAGAACCATTTTAAAAAAACATATATAGCTCTATAAATGAAAAATGTGATGATATATGGTACCCACTTCATTTCTTACAAGCTTTTAACACATTAATTTCTAAACCCATTATTTCCAATACACATATTAAGGCACACATTTGTAAAACGTTATCTCTAGCAAGTTAAAAATTAAAACTTAAATTTAAAATTATACTAAAAATATGTTATAGCAAACAGATAAAGACTTTGTTAAAAATAAACTTTATGACTTTGATTATTCAAGATCATTTTCATACTTTTTGCAATATAGTCAGAGCTGATCAGCTTATAATTTTTCTCTGTTGTTTATCCCATACTTATCCTTCCTGGAAGGTGCAGCCTCACCAATCTTAATCAAATCATGCAGCTTCTCGGCTGTATCCTGATCGCCCTTCATGTCTTCAAAGTACCTGCCAAAGGAGAGCTTATCGTCTCTTACTTATTTGGAAAACTTTACATGCATCTTTCAAAAACAAAGATTGGGATTAACTCTCCTTCAAACATGTCATGGAAGAGGTTCTATTATCAGGGATCTAATTCTGAGGAAGAATGAATCCAAGATGATGAAGAATTGCAGTAGGCTGAACCTCTATCAAGGTTGAGCCCACTGGGACTCCTGTCATTAAAAGGTTGACTTAATAGCCCCATAATTTGTACTGTCCCATTAAAGATATAAATCTGTTGAGGACAAAATAGATAGATGAATATCAAAGGCATACCAAGAGGCACCTGTACAAACAATAGCAGAAGGATCTGGTTAGCTATTTATCCCATCTTGGTGTGCTTTTCTTGTATGTCAAGATGATCCCAAGTGAAATATCTTGTTTTTTAGACTATATTATATTTAGTATCAAAGAGTTTCTTACTGTCTGTTAAATTAAAGATTGAAATAAAAGCTGTTTCATGGGTCTATAACTTTTAAAAAGCCAGACATACTAATAATTACAAAGATAAAAATATAAAAGGTGTCACAACATCTTTGATTACTCCCTCTCAGGGAAGTATTTCCCCAAGTGACTCTCTTAATGATTTTCTGACTAATCATTATGTTGGTGGCACTTTTATCATTTGGCCATCTATTACGGGAATCAAAATTTTTGAATCCTAAATGAAACATAACTTGGACAAGCCTTGTGACTTAAGAGAAACAATCACTTGGATAAACCCCATGACTACTATATATAGATGGACAGTATGTGAATTCCCATGATACTATATAATATTCTATATTCATACCCAATAAAGTATCACTATCCTCTTAATTTTCCTCTTTATCTCGTTTATTATACTTCCCAGAAGTATATACTTGACAGTGGTAGCACAGATAGGTTATTCACACCTACACAACTTAAAGGAAAATTCCTTCAAAGAAAAGAACCCAGAAGATGGCACTTTACTTTGGCTGGATACAATATGAAGAAGGTCAGGACGTCCTAATGGGGTTCACTATCTTCAATAATATTCTTGTACCAACCAAGCAGTAAAGTTTTTGGTTACTCAAGGGGTTCTGATTCCACCACCAGTTCCTGACACAACCAAAATACCTAACATTGTATTACAACACCTACACTCAGCATAAATTAAAACATTCTCAGGACTACACCAAGAAAATGTCAACCTCCGAATTCAAAGCACCAAAACAAGTTTACACAAGTAGGCTATCCCCGCAAACTCTGGGCAAGTGAAATTGCCTTACAAGTTACTGGGGGTGCCTCACACTTTGTAAGCAAATAGTTTAATCAACACCCTGATCACAACAAAGACTGTGATATGTTTAAGAACACCTTCCTGGAGAATTATGCCATAAAGAACTTTGATATTGTGATCATGACATAACTCAGAACCTTCAAAATGACAGGAACTATTGAGGAGTACATTGTAGTCTATGAAGACATACATGACCAAGCCCCTGACACCATTAACTTTGATGAAACTTGACCACAACTGGGCTTCTACAATGGCCTCTGCACACACATCAGGCAGCAGTTTGATATGAGCTGCTGTAAGAACCTCCAAGACGTATTTTTGGAAGAAAAGTAAGCTGCAAAAAAACTGACAACCTGCATGTAACCAATAAACTCAAGGAAAGTCCCACAGCAAAAAAAGGACTCTCAACTTAATAAACAGAACAACTGAGCCAATAACACCCATCCTTGGGGCATAAAATTATACCGCTCAAGCAAATCAAATGAGCACTGATAACACCGCCAAGGAGGGAAAAGATCAGAGGAGTGCTTAGGCAAGCTGCCCTTCCTCACTTTGCAAGACTTGTACAGGGACCAAGACATGGACTCAATCACCATGATCCAAGTACCCTCCAGAAATTCTATACTTTTTGCTGCCCAACTGGAAATAAACTCCTCACTTATTCTTTCCGCTTTTTCAGATATCAGGGCACAGCACTTTTTGATACTGGAGCAGACCAATCCCTTGTTGACAAAATATTTTTCAAACTCATGAAACTACCCACAGTTCAAAGTAGTGTCAAGAGAGTTATCATGGCAGATAACAGGAGCACACCAACCAGGGAAATGAAACTTTTACGTGCCCAGATAGAAAACATACAGACTACCCTTAGTGGCCCAATCATACTGGTAAGGAGCACCTTTTGGGGAAGCTTCAAATATGGAATTAAGAAAAGAATAAGTATATTTTATTGGATAATACTTTAGACTTATATAGCTTTAGCTGTGGCGGAGATCTTAGTTAGATCAAACCTAGGGGCTGGTCATGTGCAGGATGGGTTCAAGTAGCTGGATACCTGGACAATCATGTGATATTGGTTTGTTGCCATTTCTGGTATGTCAAATAGTATATTGGAAAGGCACCAAATCAGGCAATGACTGGATGTTAAGTGGGATGGCAGTAGCCAGAATACTTGTACATCCAGATCATCAACACACCCCTCCCTTAAGGGGTTACTCAGGTACATCAGGAGGGGTTTTGTCTTGATGGCTGCTGCCTGATGTTACTGGAGTTGTTTGCTAGTTGGCACCAACCGGGTTGAGTGTTTTCCTTTGCTAGGGTGGAGGTGAGATCTGTGATACTTCTTGATGATGGGCTCTTTGGTGCCCTGGAACTTAACCAGGTAGGTGTTCCTGTCTGGTTGGTATTTGATGATTCTTCCTGGTCCTCTGTGTACTGAGTCTAGCTTCTTCCTGTTCCCAGCTAGGACCCAGACAGGGGAGTTGATGGGGAGTGGGTCCTCTGTCAAGGTTACTTTTTGGGGTTTGAGCCTTTTTGTTTCTGCTAGTTTGGCTTTGAGGTGTATGTGTTGTAGAGCTGGTGTTTATTCTACTGTGGGAGGGTTCCCTGGGGGGATCTTCACATACAGTTGGTTATTGCAGGCGACTATTTCTGGTTTGTACCTGTATGTTAGTTTGAACAGTGAGTAGCCTATCCCTTGATTGGCGTGAACCCAGGATACTAATAATGCATGTTTCACGTAGAGTGGCCATGTGTCTTTGGTTTTGCCATCCATTATTTTCTTGAGGGTTCTGATAAGGCTGCTGTTCAGGTGTTCAACTCTGCTGTTGGCCTGTGGCCTGTAGGGCGATGTTATGGAATGTTTAATGTTCTTTGTTTTTAGGTTGTTGTTTACTATGTGGCCTGCTAACTCATTTGCTCCATCTGTTATGATGTAGTCTGGAGTGCTGTAGTCGGCTATAATTGCCTTGTTAATGAATTGGTTTATTGTTTCTACTTTGTGGTCTCTTTTTGCTCAGCAGATGAGCCAGTGTGTGGCAAAGTCAATAGCTACAATTAATAAATGTTGGTTTGTCTTTGTTTTAGGGAAGGGCCCCACTATGTCTAGCCCCCAAACCTTAAATAGTTCAGGGTTGGGTACTGGGTTAACTGTTGGCTGCAGAGCCTTGGTTTGGGGCGTATTTTTCACACACTGTGCATTTTTAGAACATCAATTATGTCTTGCTTCATATTGGGCCACCATACTATCTCTTTTAATGTGAGATATAGGTTGTTAGCCTTTGTGTGTCCTAGTAGGTGGTGGTGTCTTAGTATAGTGTCAACTTTTTGGCCAAGTGGAATGTATGGGGTGTGTTTATCCTTGATGATTTGATATACTGTGCCATTTGATATGTGGAAGTATTTTTCATTCCTAACTAGTGTATCATGGGTAAGTTGGTGTGTGGAGGGATCTTTTCCTTTTGTCTTGTACTCAGTGTTGTATAGGTTGGGCCAGTCAGGGACCAGGTGGTCTGGGTGATTCTCTCTTGACTGACATAGTCTAGAGAGAGAATTGGCTGTGACCAGCTCTGCCCATTTTTTGTATTGGATGTCCAGGTTAAGCTGTTCAAGCAAGGACATCTATTTGGCTTGGCACTGTGCAAGTGTGTTCTGAGTTTTGAAATAGATTAAGGATTTGTGGTCAGTTAGCACTTGGACGTTAAAATGCCCTTCTAGGTAACATCTCAATTTCTTGCATGCGTGGTATATTGCTTGCAATTCTTTATCATGTATTGGGTACCTTTGCTCAGTGTTTGTTAGTTTTCTGCTTTTGTAACATACTGGCAGGAAATTTTGCTTCCCTGGCTGGCAGATGCGTAGGACTGCGCCAATGGCAGTGTCACTAGCGTCCAACTCAAGCTTGTAGCACCTGTTGTTATTAGGGTATTGCAAGGTTGGTGCTTTGATCAAAGCTTGTTTCAATAGTTGGAAATTCTTTTTGCATTCTGGTATCCAGATGAATTTATTTTTTGCATTACCTTTGGTTAGGTCATTGATTTGTGCAGTGAGCTTTCTGCAATCTTTGATATACTTCCTTAGGTAAGCTACCATTCCAAGAAAGCATCTTACTTGTTTCACGGAGGTGTGGTGTTGCATTGTTATTTAGGGCTTTTATTTTATCTGGGTCTTCTTTGATGCCACCATCAGAGACAATGTGGCCCAAGAACAGGAGTTCCTTTTCCATAAATTGGTACTAACTAGGCTTGGCGTAAATTTTGTGCTTTGCAAGTCAATTGAGTGTCTTGTGGACATGTGTGAGGTGTTCCTATTTTGTTTTTGAAAATATAATGATGTTGTCAAGGTAGCGTAATGTGTTCAAGAGTCAGTTTAGCGCCTGGTTCATCATGGTGACTAATGATGCGGGGGCGTTGGTCATCCCAAAGTTCATTACCCTATACTCAAAGGATTCAAATTGCGTACAGAACACAGTCTTTGGTATGTCTTTTTCTTTTACTTCAACTTGGTTATAAACTGAGGTGAGGTCAATATTTGAGAAAATTTTGCTCTGGAGAGCCTTGCAAATAGATCTTCTATGAGGGGAAGGGGGTGTTTATTTTTTACTGTACTTGCGTTTAGTGCTCTATAGTCAGTAACTAAGCAAAGAGATCCTTCTTTTTTCTTTATGAAGAAAACCGCTGCCCCCCACGGGGAATCAGATGGGCAAATGAATCCTTTGGCTAGATTGTCCTCAATGTGGGCTTTAAGTGTTTGGGTCTTCATGGGGCAGAGTCTGTATAGGGGTGCTGGTTTAGGCATGGCTTTGCATAGATTGATGCCATGCTTGACTTCCTGCTCGGGGGGGGGGTAATTCTATGAGTTCTTCCTTGAATACATGAGCGTATTTGTTTATAAGTGCTGCAAGTTCTGGGTATTGGATTTTTTGTGTTTGTATGTTATTGAATTTGCTGTACCTCATTATGTGGAGGGTACTGTCTTTGGTCAGATGTTCTGAGTTGTCTTGATTTATGACTTGGAAAAATACTGTATCTCTTAGGATGAGATTGTTAGGTTCTTTGAGAATGTTGAAATTTACTCCATTGTGTTTTATGGTCATGGTTTTTGTTTTTCAACATATGCTGGGATTTACTAGGTTAAACCAGTCCATGCCTGCTGCAATGTTGTAGTTTATGTTGTTCATGAAAAGTCCTTTGATGGACGTTTGTATACCTTGGAGGTCAATTCTGAAGGGAGTTGTTTTGCCTTCAAGTAGAACTTTTGATTTGTCTGCCATTCTGGCATATTTGAAGTTGGATTTGATAACTGGTGTGTTGTATTTGGTTACAAAGGGTTTGCTAACAATAGTGTGTTGTGCACCAGAATCAAATAAAATTTTATGCATATGAGATTTGTAAGTGCATAGGTAGACAAGGAGTTGTGAGAAATCTTTAATTTTTTTGTTCATAAAAATGGGGGATTGCGGGACACATGGGATGCAAGCAGCAAAGTTTGTGCCTTGGTAATTTTTCTTGTTGTGTTGGGGGTGACAGGGGAACTTAAGCCTGTTCCCCCTCCTCTTTTTCCTGTTCCTCTGTTTTGAGTCCTTCAAGGTCAGAGAATGTGGGGTCAGATTCATAGTTGGTTGCTATTTTGGCTTTATTAACTTTGGTGGTGTCCTCTTTCTTGGGACAGGAGCAGTTTGTGCTTTTGGCTAAAATTTCCATTGTTTCAGTTGGAGTTGCTGTTGCTATGATTGGTGTTTTGGCGCTTGTTGCCATTAGAGTTGTCTCTGCCATTGCTGTTTGAGGAGCGGTTGCTGTTGTGTGCAGCATATTCCATGTTTGCGCGTTTTTCTGTGTGCTTGGCTTCTGCAATGAGAGCAGGCATGGAGGTGTTGACCTCTGGACTGATGAGGGCCACAAAAGAGGGTTTCATTCTATTGATGAATGAGGCTCTGGTGTGTACGTTGTCAGCTTGTGCTGGGTTTTGGATTTTACAATGTATTTCTTCAAATTTTTTGGCATAAGCTGTGATAGTGGTCTTCTGAGGAAGATTACTGAGCTTTATTGCAATGCCTTGGAGAGATTCAGTGATGCAGAAATTGTGGGTGATGTTGGCTTTGAACTCTTCCAAGTTGTCAAGCTGGTTGTCTGTTTTTGAGCCAATCCAGGTGGCAAACCAGTTATCTGAAGCCTCATATAGGCACTTACTGGCTTCTTGGACCCATTTTTTGTGGGGGATGCGGCTGGCGCAGAGTTTTGCAGCTGAGTGGTCTAGCCAGTTGATGACGTTTTCTTTGTTTTTACCAATGAACTTGTCAATACCAATGTACTTGTTATTGGTCACTTCACCTATGATAGGTGGTTGTACGTTTGTTTGTGGTTGAAGAGAGTGACTGTATTGAATTATCTTAGTGCATGCTTTGGGCATGACCAGACCTTCAAATATGGTGCATCCACTAGGAATATCCTCATCAATGTTGTGGGCGCAGAAGTACGTTTTCCAGGTGTCCTGGGAAGTGGCCTGGTTGAGTACATAAGCAAAAGTGCGCAGGTTCTGTTCAGTCATTTTCTCTTTCATTGGCATGGTCAAAAACTGTAGCAACTACCAGTGATAAGGAGCGCCTTTTGGGGAAGCTTCAAATATGGAATTAAGAAGAGAAAAATTATATTTTATTGGATAAAACTTTAGACTTATATAGCTTTAGCTGTGGCAGAGATCTTAGTTAGATCAAACCTAGGGGCTGGTCATGTGCGGGATGAGTTGGAGTTGCTGGATACCTGGACAGACATGTGATATTGGTTTGTTGCCATTTCCAGTATATTGAATGGTATATTGGAAAGGCACCAAATCAGGCAATGACTAGATGTTAAGTGGGATGACAGTAGCCAGAATACTTGTACATCTAGATCCTTGACAATACCAATCCCCAAGTACAATGTTGTACTTGGCCTAGACTGGATTAAAAGGACAAAACCTCATAGAGACTGGAATAGCGCTACCCTCACCATACAATGATTGAGGTACATTATCATATGTATTAAACCAACCTTGATACACTTATAAGAGACTATGTATTTGTGAAAATTACATAAACAGGAGACAAAATGAACCCTAACAAAATCAATTGGAGCACTTGTACGCATGAGATTATTCACTTTAAAAATGTAGAGACCTCACATGAGCAAGACCCAATTTGACAACAGCTAATCCAAGAATCCCTTCTGTTTTCCAAAAACTTTACCAGGCTACCCCCAACTGAGGCATACAACATGAAATTGGCCTCAAATGTCAGGATACCAGGAGTACTGTGGAGCTACAGCAGGTGAGAGAGGCGGCAAAGCAGGTACTGGTATGGCCCACCAGATGATGGGACCTAACTTTACCAGGTAGGAAAGGGCCTTCCCAGCCATAGCCCAGGGCCCAGCTGCTGGCAAAGCAGAGTCAATCAATCCTGTGAGCATCAGGTAAAGCAATCCCAGAGATTTACTACTCTAGCAGTGGCATCAGAAGTGGATGGGGTTGAGATGGTCTGTTTGGGTGTTGGGGGTGTGTGGTACTCTTACTACGGTGATGAGAGATATTCTAAGAGTCAGCCAGTGGCCTTGGTACTTTACAAGTTGGAAACCAGACAGGTAGTTGGTAGTAAAAAAAGCGTCCATTCCTAGAGAACAACAAAGGGTTTAGAGTAGTAGCAATAGCAACTACTTGAAAGTTAATCCTCAACAAATGACTTCTAGTCAAGCTTAGTTGACAGTTTAGTCAATAGGAGGAGACTAGCCTTTGCAGTCCTTGGATTATACACTCAATAAAGTAATTGATGGTGTAGCTTAATATAAGGGGGGTATAATGTATATTTTATTGAGAAAAGGGAGAGGGCTTTAAATACTCCAACTTACTTGATAACTCAAGATAAGTTGGTCATTGCTTGGGGGCTGAGAGAGTGGGAAATTAATGTCAAACCATTAGGGATTGACACAACAATCAAGGGAGGATAGAAACAGCCCCAGTGGCACGAGGGGGTTGCAGAAGAGCAAGGATGGGGAAGTGAATCAGTTGAAACCGCAGCCGGTGAACTGTATTAATTGATAGAATTAACAACCAGTTGGTGAAGTCCTAGTTTGGAACCAAGGCAGGTAGATAAGCAATCTGGAAGCAAGTTGGTGGAGTCCCAATCCAAGGGCCAGGGTGAATAAACAATCCAGAAGCTAGTCAGACTTGAAATGATGATCCAGTGCCTAGCTTAAATCATAATCAACAAGAACAACTACTATAATGGAAGGAGATCAGGATCCTAGTATGATCAAGAAGTACCCAATGATGATCATAATTAAAACAACCAACTGGTGATGAGTTTCACCACACATCCCCTCACATGAATAGACTATAAATGTGGAAATTCATAGAGCCTGATCAACAAAATGGAGGACATCAAGAAACTTGTTGTAGACCTGGTAACTAAGCAATCAGCTGTGGCAGAGTAAAACAAGACAATCACAAAGGGCCTGATCAAAGTATCCAACATGCTGGACAACTATGCTAAGGAGATGGAGGAATTGGAGTGTTTCTGACAGCAAATAACCTCCATTGCTAGTGGTAGTCAGCGTGCACATTCAATGAGTACTTCCAGTAACTATCAGAAGGCAAACAACATCAATGAGCAGCAAAAACCAGCAGAGCAGTTCAAAAAGAAGCCTTAAATCTTGTTACATAAACCAGTGGCTCCTGTTATCAAAAAGGAGAAGAAGGAGAAGCCTTCCAATCAAATAGACTCCACTGAGGAGACGCTCCTGAAAATTTGAAAAGAGGTGTCAGCCTTCAAGAAGCTAGTCAATGGAAGAACATCCAAGAAGCGTACTGAGGCGTTGAACCCTAGCACAGTGAAACTGATACCTGAGGTAACAACAACAACTAATGTTTTCTAATCTTCTTTAGGACACCAACATGGGATACATAGTACCCATGGATTTTGACAGCAATGTAGCTTGGCTAGGAGCATCCCAGAAAGAATTGTTTGAGGCGTTCAAGGTTGAATTTCCTGATGGCAAGACACCAATTCCTATTTTGCGTTGTCTGAAGAACACTGCATTGTTGGCTGAACAAAAGTTGTACGAGGTGGAACTAGATTGGTTCCTTCAGGAAGCAACTAATTTGGACTTAAGTCAGGAAGAACAAGAGAAGATCTTGGCAATCTATTGTCCTGTGGCTCTCAGCTGGGCTTTTCCTGGCAAGTATCATATGGCTCCTCAGGAAATCTCTCTCCAGAACAGAGTAGGAAAGTATTGTCCTGCGGAATACCAAGAGTTGTTCTTTATTACCTTTTCCCAGGAAGCTAAATTCTTGTATGGCCAGTTGATGGGCTTCTTGTATCTCCTTACCCTGGAGATGCTATTCAAAGTGACTCATGAAAAGGACTTATTGGCTGAGGAAATTCCTGATGTACTGAAGTTGTGACTCACAGAGTTCTTGAACAGCTGGTTAGCCAATGGGCCCCAAACAGAATTCCTGGCTAGTCTTGGGCTCTTGATCTTTGTACTCTTTGGTTCCAATTCTGGCGTGACGCGTCTGTATCAAGTCAAGTTCCCTGATTTTCTGAATTTCTGTAAGGTTGGCTCTAGTTGTTCTCTTGATTCCAGTGTTGTTGGAAAAGCAGTGTCAATCATGCATCATCTTTGAGATTTGCTTTATTCCCTTGGATTTGTTGTTTCTCTCAAATAAGCAATGTGCAATAAAGCTCTTCTCTCTTTTCAATTTGTTTGTTTTTCTTTGGGTTTTGTCCTTATAATGTAATAAGGGTATAGTATAGAATAAAAAAATAGAGGTAATAAAAAATAGGTAAGGGAAGGAAGGACCCTAAACCTTAGCTAGAGGTCCAGTTGGTCTTGAAGAGTTGGCTGGACATTCTTTCAGGAATTTAGCATGGACACAATTGATAAGTTGTCCTGAGGTTAAATCCTTAAGGTTGTAGACATCATAGCCTACTTTGGCAATAACTTCACATGGGCCAGTCCATAAGCTATCTAGCTTGTTCTGTGACTTGTGGAGTTGTTGCTGGTACATTAGAACTTGATCACCAAATTGAAACTTGGGGAGGGCTGGTAGATTCACTTGGTCTCATGAGTAGCTTTTATTTGATACTCCTTTAGACTATTGAACACTTGAAATTGGTCTTTTTATTTGGTTGGTCAAAAGGCTTAGTTGTTGAGAGTATGTAGATTCACTACAGTCAGCGTTCAATGGTAACAAGTGCATAGGGAGTCCAGGTTGTTGGCCATATAGCATTTTGAATGGGCTTACACCAGTTCTAGAGTGTACAGTGAATTGGTATGCCATGACGGCTGCACCTAGATGTATATCCCATGAAGAAGGCTGATCATGTGCTAGTTTCTTCAGTATCCTAACTAAAGTTCCATTAACTCTCTCAACAGCTCCATTTGTCTTGGGTTGGTAGGGCGCTAAGAAGTACTCTGGATTCCCATTAGGTCATGTAACCGAGGTAATATAGCCTTGAAAAAGTTGGTTTCATTGTTGGTTAAGATTGTAGCAGGACAATCATGTTGTGCAATGATCTCTTGAAGTACAAACTTAGCAGTATGTAAAGAATTGGCAGAAGCAACAGGTTGGACTCCAACCCACTTGGTTAAGTTATCTATGGCAACTATGATGTACTTCAGTTTTCCTGGACCAGCTCTTGGGAGTGGTCCAACAACATCAATTGACACAGTCTGGCAAGCGTATCCAGGCAGAATGAACCAATAAGAGTGTTGGCTGGGTTTTTCTCTAAACCTAGCGCACTGGAGACATTTGTTGACGTATTCTGCAATGTCAGTGGTCATATTTTCCCAATAAATGTATTCTGGAATTGTTTTCATCATTTGTTGTATCCCAGCGTGGCCTAATTGTTGGTGAAAGTCATCAAGACAAGCAAGTTGGTTGGAGGGACAAATATAGGGGAGGGTGGTACCCTTAAAATCTTGAAGAGTTCACCATCCTTTATGAATGTGTGTTAACTTAGTCTTTGGAGCGTCCTTTTCACTTTTTCTTCTAAGAAACTCCATTGGTCTGGTCAACTGATCAACTCATAAAGACTATCAAGGTCTTCTCCTAATGCGGCAACAATCAGTAGTTGGGATAGAGCGTCAGCATTTCCATGTTTGATTCCTGGTTGATGGACAATGTTGAAGTCAAAGTTTTGTAGCTTGGCAGCCCATCTTGCTAGACTGCTTTCTGGATCTTTCATCTTTTTTAGCCATACTAGACTCAAACAGTTGGTGACTACTGTAAAGTGTGTTTCATGTACATAAGGTCAACACTCTTTGATAGAATACAGAACAGCTAGGCATTTACATTCAGTAGTGCTATAGTTCTGTTCATGCTTATTAAGAGTTCTTGAGAAGTAAGTGACTGGATGTTCATTGCCTTTGTCATTGGTCTGAGACAGAACGGCACCAATTGCAACATTGGAAGCATCAGTGTGCAGAGCAAAAGGCTTGGGTCTATCTGGGGACGCTTCAGAGTATTTGTTGTCAACACATCTTTCAAGGATTGAAATGATTGTTCACATTCTTTGGTCCAATTGAAATTAGTGGAAGTTTTCAACAGATGAAAGAATGGTTGGGCTATTTCAGCAAAGTTGGAAATGAATTGGCAATAGCAACCTGCCATGCCTAGAATTACTTGAACTCCTTTAATATCTGTGGGGGAAGGCATCTGGGCTATGGCCAACGTCTTGGCTGGGATTGGTCTAGTTCCTTTGCTGGAAATGATGTGACCCAAAAATTCCAAATGAGTCTTAAAGAAAGAGCACTTAGAAGGTCTGAGTTTAAACCCTTTCTTCATAAGCCTTATGAAGACTTCCTTCAAGTGGCTAAGATGCTCATCAAATGTTTTGGAGAAAACGTTTATGTCATCCAAGTATATGAGAACACAACTTAGTTTAAGGTTGGCAAATGTACTATCCATGAGTCGTTGGAAGGTAGCTGGTGCGTTTGCTAATCCTTGGGGCATTCTAGTCAGTTGGTACAATCCCGCTGCTGTGATTAGGGTGCATTTCTCTTGATCCTCTTTGGCCATTGGTACTTGCCAGTAACCAGAGACCAAGTCCATTGCTGAGAAGAAATGTGCTCTGCCTAGTTGGTCCTGTGTTTCATCAATACATGGCAGAGGGTATTTGTCTTTCTTGGTTATCTGATTCAACTGTTGGTAGTTGATGATAACCTGGTTTGTGCCATCTTTCTTCTTAACTAGCAGGAGAGGGGAAGCCCAGGGACTACTTGATGGTTTCAAAAGACCAGCGCTTAGCAGTTGTTGAACTTCTTTACTGATTATTGCATTGTCCTTGGATGATTGACAATATGACCTTTGATAGATAGGAGCTGAATCACCAACATTGATTTTGTGCTTGACTCCTTTTGCACAACCTAAGTCAAAATTGGATGTTGCAAAGATGTCTTTGAACTCATCTAAAAGTTTTTCAAATTTGGACATCTCCCCCTCAGAAAGACCAGACATCTTTTTGCGCGGAATGACGGCCAATACTGAGTAAAATGGGTTGGAGATGTTTTTGAAATCCCTATTTCTGATAAGTTTCCTACATAGTAGACAGAGTCAATGTATGTGGTTGGTTCAATCCTGACGTATGCAATTGGTTGATGTCTTTGATAACATTTTTCTTTGGTGAGAGGTTGGTTAACATCACCCTAAGCTCTGAATGCTCAGCTTCATCACAAAATCCAGGGGCTGCAATTGGTTTGACCAGCAAAGGGTAGGGAAGGCTAAACACATTTAGAGACATTCCAGGAGGAACATCAAACAGAATGCCTGTGCTAACAACAACTTGCATAAAAGGCTCTATCATCATAGAATGATTAGCTTTTAACTTGATGTCTGTTGCTGAGTTAGCATGAGACTGAAGAGTCTTATTATGCAGGTTGGTAAGACGGTAAGGAATTCCCATGACACCATGTGGATACTTGATTAAAGTATGTTGTTGGTCAGCTTTCCCCTGTGATACCATGTACGAGGTTTGATTGTTGTTAAACAATAACAGAATTGAATAGCCCATAATGGTTATTGTTCCAGTAACCATGGCTATTATGGCATTGTATCTTTGTAGCAGGTTGGTACCTATTAGCATATCATACCTGGTGAATTGTAGCACAAACATTACTTGTTGTTAGGACTAGCTCCCCAAATATCAATGGGATACTACTGTAGGCACCTGTGGCAATGTTTTGTTGATCTCCTGCGGTAGAAAAGCTTTTGTTGTATGCCAAGTCTGGTTTAAATTGAAGCTTTGATACAAGTTGGGAGGAGACTATTGTTGTTGGTGCTCCTGTGTCAACAACAGCGCGGGTTGGAGTATTGAAGACTTTAAGTTGAACCCATGTACATGTTCTGGAAGGATTGATGGTATTTTTAGTGATATTACATATAGGGTTGTTTCTTAGATGCTCTTGTAGAGCATCCAAACAATCCTTAAACATAGGAAGAGCTTTCAAGAAAGTCTTCATTGGGATGAGAAAAGATACATTGATAAAAAAGCTGTCAGGATATGGTGGAATGTCTTTGCAGTTGCTATCAGAGTCAGTCAAGAGCAGGTCGGGTACAGGTTGGGACAGATAGGGACGCAAGGTTGAATCAGTGATACTAGAGTTAAGAGATTCCATTGAGGCAAGTCTCTTTTCTAGTTGTTGAGCCTGTACTGACTTCTTACTGGTTGGGTTTGATAACACAACAAAGATACCAGCTAGGTCATTGGGGGGAGGTTTAGGTAGAGGTGATGGGGACTCCCTGAGTCCATCACCTATTTGTTTTTTGACTCCTTGTTGGAAGAGAAGTAGTCTTCTATGTGGAATGTGTCCTCAGTAGAAACTACATGAACTCCAGGTTGGCCCTGAAGTCTGCTTCTAAACATTACTGTACTTTCTTGTACACAGAAAAGCCGGGGCAATCCTTTTGCACATGTGTCTTTTCCTTACAAATTTTGCAGCCTGTGTAGTTGGGTTGCATATGGTATGGAGTCAACTGGGAATTAGAGTTGCTCTGGTAAGAAGACAAAGGCTGATAGATAGGAATTGGGGATGGTTCTGGAGTAGCATAAACCTGTTTTTTGGTATGCTTTAGACAATCTAACTGAGTTTTGAGCTGCCCTAAGGTAAAGACTTGCTCTACAATTGAAGTGATGTCGTGAAGGCCATTAATCTGACCAGGAAACTCAAGCCAGAGATCCTTGTATGGTAACAAGGCATGTCAACACATAGCAGCAGTTGTTGGGGCTGATGAGGTTCTTCACCTGCAGCCAACTTACCATGGACCGGAATTCATGGGGGAAATCTTCAAAGTTCTTAATTTTTAGAACCAGGAAGTTATCCCTGTTAATTTTTTCCCTTGCTTCTGAATCAAAGACTTTAAGGAGGGCTTTTTTCACATCCTTGTATTTGTAGTTTCTGGGAAGGTGCTGAGAGATGTCAGCCAATACTGCTTTTTCTAGCATGCAGATACAGGCTAGACCCATTTCTCTTGACCCTAGTCCTTCATTAGCCTTCTTGAAAGTGTCCAGCCACATGTGGATGTTGATGTGACTGTTCATGGAGAATTTGGTCTTGAAGAGCTATTTGGCTTAGTTCTGCCTGAACTAGAGCCATGGTGAACTCCTTGCTGATATGTAGAAGATGAGATTGTTAATTCATCCTCAGAACCAGAGTTGGAACTAGAACTACTACTATTGGAGTAGTTGGGTTGGTGACATCTGCGGCAGGACTGGCGTTGGTGACTCTCAAGACTACTCTGGCGGCAGCAACGGTGGCTTCTTGAACCTGCACTCCCATTGGAATAGCATTTGCTCCAGTTGCTATGTTGGGAGGAGTGTATTGGGGAGGGCAAGCAGGATCAGCTCAACCGTGATTGAAAATATTGCCAATGATGGTGGGATTGTGGGTAGTTGGATCCCTAATGATCAATTAGTCAAAGCGTTCTTCTAGAGTAGTTGTGACTACTCTTAGATCTTAAACTACTGGTCCTTGATTGTTCAGTAGAGTGGTGGTGTTGGCCAATTGAGCTGTAAACCCACCCACTTGCTCCATTAGGTCTTGATTGGCAGTGTGTGCCTATTGTACTCCTTGGTTGCAGTTGGTAAGCTGTTCCACTACTGCAGTAGTAGCGGTAGCTAAATCTTTGGTACATTGGTGTTGTACTTCCTCAATCTGTGTACAATTTTCATTAAATTGCCTGATAACCTCAGCGTCCACATGAGTGATTGTTGTGTTCTGCTGTCATTGAACATCACTTTGCACGGAGGTTGCTCAAGACAGTTGGCTCATCTGTTCCATTAGTTCTTGAATATGACAATGGTGGTTGGTGAGGGTTGCCCCCTAAGCTTCAAGGTGAACCGTGGATGACTCTAAGTTGGTAGCCAAAGCAACGGTTAGGTTGAGCAGAGGAGTAAACTGAGTATCCACAAAGGTATTTGACTCTTGAGTTATCCCTTCTAAATGAACAGCAGTTGCTCTTGCACGGGCGTCGGACTCTTCCAGTTGCTGGTTGGTGATATTATTCCATTCACCTTGGCGCTCAAAACTTATAGCTGCCAACTGTCATAGGTATTCATGACAATTATTGAGCTCTTGGAGGCTGGCATTGACCTGATTAAGTCTATTTAAAGCATCCATAAGTTTGGGATGGCCAACCCTGGTGATGTACATGGTCAATCTGTCCAAACTGATGAAAGTTGATTGAGGAAGAGCTCTATTATTGTGCTCAATCATTTGCTCAATTTCTTGCAGGTCTTGCTCAGTGTTGGTGGTCTCCGCTGAAGTATCCAGAGGTAGATAGGGGTTGGTATTGGCTTGACCAATAGAGGGAGAAATTGGAAAAAATTGAAGACTGGGGCTGGTGGAGACAGGGTATATTGGTGCAGAAGGCCAACAATCAAGAGTTTGACCAACATCAGAAGCAGAGAAATTAGAGGTCTCAAAGGTTGGGACCAACTGTTGTACTGGTCAGCTAGGAGGTTCCCAGGGTCCCAGAGGAGGGATTGAAGCTGGTTGTACTGTGGGGATCTCCATGGATTAGAGTTATTCTACAGGACTAGAACAATTGTTAGGGTTACTTAGTACCCTGTTTGGATTTGTAGTTTGTTGGTTGATCCAATTTCCTGTGGTGCAATTCCCCAGGGGAGACAGAGCTGGTCTGACGGGATTGTTTGAGGTGGTGGTAAAGGGTCAGGAGGTTGTTCTGCCAGTTGACAACTGACTCACCTGTTGGGGGTGAATGCTATCAACTGATCCTGGGTTACTAGCGCTTTCTTGAGATGATGCTGATGTTGTAGTGGCTGGGGAGCCTGTTCTATTAGGACAACTAACCCATTGGATGAGTCATTTAAAGGTAGAAGCGGTGCTCCAGAAGATCTAGTGTTTACCATGTTAGGTATGTTCTTCTTTTGTCAGAGGATTTATAGGCGTCAATAAGAGGTTGGTAAAGGAATCAGCTAAAAGCCCCTGTAGTGAGCACCAAGATGTGGTACTCTTACTACAGTGATGGGAGATAGTCTAAGAGTTGGTCAGTGACCTTGGTACTTGACAAGTCAGAAACCAGACAGGTAGTTGGTAGTACAAAAGTGTACGAGCCTAGAGAATGACAAAGGGTTTAGAGTAGTAGCAACAGAAACTACTTGAAAGCAAATCCTCAACAAGTGACTTCTAGTAAAAGCTTAGTTGGAAGTTTAGTCAATGGGGGGAGACTAGCCTTTGCAGTCCTTAGATTATACACTCAACAAAGTAATTGATGGTTTAGATTAATATAAGGGGGGTATAACATATATTTTATTGAGAAAAGGGAGAGGGCTTTAAATACTCCAACTTACTTGATAACTCAAGGTAAGTTGGTCATTGCTTGGGGGTTAAGAGAGGGGGAAATAAATGTCAAACCATTAGGGATTGACACAACAATTGAGGGAGGATAGAAACAGCCCCATTGGCACAAGGGGGTTGCAAAAGTGCAAGTATGGGGAAGTGGGTCAGTTGTAACCGCAGTTGGTGAACTGTATTAATTGATAGAATTAACAACCAGTTGGTGAAGTCCTAGTTTGGAACCAAGGCAGGTGGATAAGCAATCTGGAAGCAAGTTGGACTTGAAATGATGATCCAGCGCCTAGCTTAAATCATAATTAACAAGAGCAACTACTATATTGGAAGGAGATCAGGATCCTAGTACAATCAAGAAGTACCCAATGATGATCATAATTAAAGCAACCAACTGGTGATGAGTTTCACCACAGGGTGGTTCCATGGGGACCAGGTAGGCAGTAGGATTGTTGTATTTCCTGTTGAAGATCAAAGGATAAATGGTGATTGCTTTGCTGTCACAGACAATTTGGTAGGGTTCCTTGGGGGTGTTTGGGCAGGTGTACCACTGCAAGTCTTCCAAGGTCCAGGGTTTATGATCAGTGTTTGGGGGATACTCAGTGAAATGCACAGGGTCAAATAGAGCATTGGGTGGGTGGTAGTAGTCAAAGGCTTTAGTTTTGTCAACTGGAGTCTGGCTATCTATTCCAGTGGATGGGTACTGACGCTTTGGTGTTTGAAGATGGAAGAGTATCAAAAATAAGTATGAAAACAGATTGGTGAACCAAAGGTTCATAACAACTTTATTGGTAAGGATGATGATAAAGAATTTTTTCAGGTGCTTCTGATTTTTATACTTACTCACATGCAAGTGTCTCTGGGCATTTTTCTGGTGCTATCTGTTTGGCAAGGCTTGACATCTCAGGATCTGCTGTTTGGTTGTCTGCTTCATGGTTGTTTTTTGGGTTTTCAGGAACAGTTGTTTGGTTTTTTGATGGTCCATCTTGGCTTGGCTGGTCATTGGTTCTGACAGGTTTTGTCATAGCCATAGTTTTCCTGGATGTGGCTCAGCCAAAGCGCCGCCACATGGGGAAACCCAGCCCAAAGCCCGGCCTGTTTGCAGCAATTGTAGATTTAAATCTAACAATCAATTGCAAGTGGGTGGTGGCACAGGAAATTGGGTCCAAGTGGGGCGTGGATGCCCCACACCCAATTTTCCCTTCCTTGACCTTCTGGTCAACAAATTCTGACTTCAAAGAAGGTCAGGTAACAGCTTACAGAACCATCATTGGTGGTATCTGTAAGCTGTCTAAATATTGTATTCAAGGAGGCCACCTCATCAAGATGTATCCAAAGGCTTTAAGTAACAATTGTCCCCACTAAACTACCTTATTAGTTTGATATTTTACTCTCAATAAATATCTTGCCTCAATGATTCACTTATTTCAATATTTTCTAATCAGATTTTTAATAACCAGACTTCTAGATTCTTCCTTCTCACCTCTGCAATTTCCTGGTAATCTTACATCTCCTGCTGAAATGATTCCTAAAACCTGTGAAATTGAATGTGAGCCTATCTATGCTGCTGATTCCTTGACGTTGAGCCAAATAAAGTCTTCCTGATGTACCTGTGCATAATTTTCTGCTGCAAATTTCCTTATTCACTCTTCAAGGGTTATTATTCACAAGTAAATACACATTGTCTCCTCCTCATTGGTAATATCATCCTAATTTGGGTGTAAATTCCCCATTTGATTGATTACAATGAGCTCTTTCTCTCTCTTTACTTTACCCTGACAGGTTTGGCTTCAGGAGTCATGGGTTTTTTTCCCAATTTGATTGCCATTTTGGTACTGGCTTGACAGGCATTCCTGAGGCAAAAAAACTTGATTAAAAAAGGGATTCCCAATTGAGAACCCCAAATTACTTAATGGAGGGTGGGCTTGTACTGGGTTTACTGGGCAGCTAAAATTAGCCTGCCCAGGCCCAGCCAAACCCACCCAGGTTTGGGCATAGCTTTTGGGGCCCAGAACGGGCCCCACAGCTGCCACCAGGGCAGGATAGTTCCTGCACCTGGATTTTGCTTTTTGAAGCAAATCCATGTGCAGGTAAATCTCCTCCGCCTGCTTGCCCCGCCTGGTGGCTAGGAGCAGGTTTGATTCCCGCCCAGGGCTTTAAATTGTTTACTTTTGTAATATCAAAGGGAGTGTGACAAAAGCATAACCTATTTATTGCCTAACATCAAAAGAATACAATACACTGATGGCTTATCTAGACAAAGCCATCAAAAAAGGACTCATAAGACACTCTAAATCTCCTTTTGATGCAGCTGTCTTTTTAATAGCAAATAAAGATGGATGAATCCTCCTGGCCACAGACCATAGAGTGCTCAACAAGGTCACAATTAAGAACTGGTATCCCCTGCTCTTTATTGATGACATTTTTGACGTCCTGGGGGTCCCAATTCTTCACAAAAATTGACTTGTCAGCAGGTTATCACCAAACCCACGTTAATCAAGAGGACATATCCAAAACAGTGTTCAGAACTAAGTATGGCTTGTTTGAATGTCTTGCCCTCAACTTTGGCATGCCAAATGCCCCAAGTATCTTTGTGACTTTTGTGAACAGGGTTTTAAAAACACATTTGAAAAAGGGCTATTTTCTACCTTGACAATATAATCATAAACAGCCCAACTAAAGAACAATACTGAAAAGACGTCCACCTGGTCCTCTGCACCCTCAAAGAAAACCAACTTATAACCAAACCTTCAAAATGTGACTTCTTCTCAACAGAACTCCCATTCTTAGGACACATTATCAGCAAGGATTGGATGAAGATAGACCCAGAAAAGATACAAGCCATAATTGACATGCCAGCACCACACAATAATAGTTAACTTTGTGCATTCCTAGGAATGGTAGCCTATGTTAGGAGATTAATTCCTGACTGGGGCACCTTAACTGCCCCTTATCTGCAATAACAGGCAAGATAACCAAATTTTTATGGACACTGTTGAGAGATCTACATTTTTGTCAATTAAAAGAACATATGGCCACTGCTCCTATCTTGCAATATCAAAATTTTGAAGGAGTGTACAGACTAGAAACTGACGCCTTCAATTATGCAGTAGGAGGAGTACTACACATTCAAACCACAGAAAGGGACTTCCTCCCTGTAGCATATGAATAAAGAAAGTTGTCTGATGATAAGCAAAGATATTTGATACATTAACAAAGAACTGATAGCCATTGTCCGCTGTCTAATGAAGTGGCAATGTTATCTGGAAGGTGCACATATATTCAAAGTGCTAATCAACTACAAGTCATTGGTGTTCTTTAAGACTCAACAACATCTATCTAGACAACAATCTGAATGGATGAGCCTCATACAGAGGTACTCTATGATAATTGAATACAAACCAGGCAAGGAAATTCTTACTGCATGTGCTCTGTCAAAGCTATACCGTAAACATCTCTTATACACTGATGGAGACCCAAATTGACCTATGTTAATAATGGGAAATATCCAAGAGGAGTTCCCACCTGGTACATCAATGAAAATCCCAGAGAAAGTCCTCAAGAACAAACATCTGTTCAAATATATATGGTACTCTATACCGCATATTACCAAATGGTGATACTGTACCCTACGTCCCGTAAACACAAAAGATTGTCACAATCCTTTGATACTACAGAGATCTGAGACACACCCATAGTAAGAGCTTGTATGAATACCTCAAAACGCGCTACTGGTGGCACAACATGCTGGAAAATATCAAGGAAGTATTGAAGCAATGCAAGGTCTGTGAAAAGTGCACCCAATCCAAGGCTTTGCCTAAATCAGTACTACTGGTGTCAATCACACAACTTTTCAAAGTGGGGTCACTGGATATTGTGAGACCAATGCCCAGCAACAACAAGGGCAAAAAGCACATCATCCCAGCTATCAACTATGTAACTAGGTGGCCTGTAGTGCAAGCTACAAAATAACATAAAGAAAACAATTAAAGACTGTTTATTTTAAAGAAATCATAGCTAAGTTTGGAAAACCTGAGCTCCTAATCACGGATGGGGGAACTGAACTCAGAGCCACTGGCACCAACATCTACCCCACCAAGAATGGAACAAAGCCCATCATAGCCAGCCCCTATCACCCACAAGCAGACAGAAGAGCTGAAAGACTGAATGGCCCCCTTGTAGAATCCCTCAGCAAATTATCTGCTAGCAATCTGAAAGCCTGGGTTGACATGCTGCCAACTGCACCCATGGTGTGCAGAACACGGGTTAACCACAATACAGGAAAAATCCTGTACCAAATTATCTATGGTCATAAGCCCACCATTGTTAGCACTACATCAGGACCACAATCAACGTTAACTAAGAGAGTGCCAGATATCAGTGACCCTGCTGTACAGCGCGCCAGGAAGGACCAGGAGGACAAGGAAAAGAAAAGGGCTGAGAGAGAAGTGATCCCACTACACAAAAGAATGCTTCTAAGTTGGGGAAAAGATCTAGGTTGGTAACCACAACATGCACAATTTAGATCCAGGATTACAAAGACCAGGCATTGTCATGAAAGTCAAGCCCAACAACACATATCTCATCAAGTGAATTGGCACTCAAAAAGAACTAAAGCACATGCACCACAATTGCCTCTACCTATGTAAAGCAAGAACAGCTCAACATAACTCCCAGCTCCCTGTACCCAACACCAAACTGGATCAATACCAAGCCTGTATCCCCGGCACTCTCAAGAAAACTCCTAAGGTTTCACCTTCCAGCACCCCAGAGGGAGATGTTGCAACATCTACAATTACTCCCTCTCAGGGAATTAATTCCCCAAGTGACTCTCCAAATGATTCCCTGACTAATCATTAAGTTGGTGGCACTCTTATCATTCACCTATTTATTAAGGGGATCTAACTTTTTGAGTCCTAAGAGGAACACTACTTGGACAAGCTCCATGACTTCCATGACATACATGGACAACATGTAGCTTCTCATGATACTATATAATACTTCATATTCATATATAATAAATTATCATTCTCTTCTTAATTTTCCCCTTTATTGTGTTTACTATACTTCTAAGAAGTATATAATTGAAAAAAGCTAACTTTTTTTCAAAACAAAGGAAAGTTTTTAGATCAATATGTCTTTAAAATTTCTGGCTCAATATATGCCCACTTGAATTCCTCAGACAGTTTTAAGTAATAGAGATATTTGGTTCTGGTCTTCTAGAAGTCTTGGAGTAGTTTGCTGCATAGCTTGTAACCAGCAGCAACCAAAAACAGGAATAATTTTTTGTGCACTGAATATGTTGGTTCTTGAAGTTGGTACTTGATAAGAGTTTTGGATTCTCCTATCAATCCGTTTAATTGGCTGGGAATAGTTAGGCTGGGTGGCTGATACCTTCTTGTAGTTTCTGGTACTTTATATTACTGATTCATATCCCAGTTTTGATTTGAAGCCTTTTCAAATATATTTTAAAAACACCAAGCTTCTCTGCACCCATTCCTGAGTTGGTGTCACTTCTTCCCTTGATTTTTGAAGTGGATGTACAAGAAAATGATAATTGCTTTTTAAAGACACTATTTTGTTCTTATATCTAACAATGCTTTCATTTAATTGCTGGTGTGAGTTTGTGTGAGAATTGGAGAGCAGGTTAGTAGGAAATAAAACCAAGCTCTCAACCACAATAAAAATTGCGGTTTCAGCAACAACCAAAAAGGGTTGTCACCAAAAATTCCTGAGAGGCCAAAGAGGGGAAGGAATTAACTGAAAACCAACAGCAACAGAAAAAACCCAGTGGCTGGATTTCACTAATAAATTTTGAACTTTATTAGAGTTGAGAATGATAAAGCAAGGTATTTTACAACTCTTGCATTCATTTAAGGGATATGATAGGATTGGGTGGTAGATTGAATGTCACAAACCAATTGACTAATGATGTGAGCAGATACAGATGCATTTCTTGAGGCAGGAAGATCTTGACAAATTTTGAATGTACATAGTCAAAAGGAAAACTGAACCAACTAACATCAGGAATATGCTTTGGATGCAATTATCACTGTTCCTGGATGCTCTTGTACATGATATTTAACCAGAGGTGTCTCTTGGATGGGTTAGATGGGGGCATCTTCAGAATAATTCCAAAATATTAAGTTGATGGCCTTTCTTGGGCTTTTTCAGTAACCTTTTATATAAATATTCAAACATAATTTGGTAGAAATTCCCAAGCATTTGGAAGGAATTAAAGTGTAGGCTAAAGGGGGAAGCGTAACTTTACAGTTTGAGTTTTAATTCCAGTCTTTATGATTGTTGTAAAAAACTATTAATGTTGATAATGTTTTCACTGGTCTCTGCTTCTCCTGACATGTTTTTGTGCAAGTATTTTTTAATGGCTGCTTATTCTTTTATATTCCAATTAAAATCATGGTTGGAAATAATTAGCTTCTCTTGGCTCTGGTCATGGGAGATAAAATGCCTTACATCTAAGGGGTCTTGGTATCTGCCTTGCCATCTCTTATAACTACTTTTTTTTCAAGATTTATTAATTATCAAAGCAACTCAAAAATTCCCAGCAGATGATTTCATGCTTGATGGTACTGTAAATTAAGAACCTAATGGTAGAAACACAGGATTGTCAAATCCTAGTTCCAAATTTTTAATCACATTTGCGGGTAACTCAACTGAGTGAAAAATAAAATATTTAATAAAAATCATTTATTAGACTTTTTTGATTTATTTAAACTAGAAATTATCAAACTCTGTGAGCAGATAACTCAAAATACTAAAGACAAACCATAGCAAACAAATACAGGATACATGAATCAAAATGCAGGATTATCATGTGAAATTTGGTATTTTTTTAGGCTAACAAGTCATAGACAACATGGAAAAATTAACAAATCTGAAATTGCGGGATTGTCAAATCCAATAACCAAATTTCAAATTGAAAATGAGGTGAATTTGAAATAAATTTAATTTATGGGCATCTCAAACAGGAAGTCAAAAGATCTGGGGCCAATTCATGCCAGCTCTTTTGAAATCCCCAGCATTCTCAAAATCCCCCAACTCTGTTTTAGGATGGCTAAAATTTAGATATTAATAATCACTGAATTAGAAAAAATTGGCATTTAAGAAGAAACATAAATATTTTGTGTTTATTAACAAAATCAATTTGTGTTATTAATAGCATTGTTATTATAATTGCCTTTTAAATTTATATTAAACACATAAAAGCTCCTATGACCAGTTGTTGTAACCAAAAATATAGGGCACATTGTTTTAATAGTGTCAAAACAACAGGGTCCAACTGCCAACAAGGTTCCAACTAAGTGGGTTTGTGACCTGCAATCCAACTTCCAGGTGGCCCATAGTCAAACAAGGAAGTCAACTTGTTTTAAAAAATTAGCAACATGAGCAAATATAATCCCAAAGGATGGATATCTCAATTCAGCGCTTGACTCAATATCTAGATCAAGCCACCTCCCTAACCATCTAACCAAGTGATCAACACAATTATGTTCCTGTTATCCATGATTCACAATAGCTATATAATAATTATCTCTCACTAAAGAATATTATCTAGTCTTCAAATATTTTTCCCCTTGTAACTCTGCTAAAACAGCACAGTTATGAAAATAGTTGTATTTTTATGTACTGTTATTCAGAATGTAAAACTATATTTGAGCTTTAAAAATACTATAAAAAATAGAATCAAAGTTATAATTACTGTTATTGATCTGCAGTTTTCCCTGGTGTGATAATTGTCCCTTTATTGTTAGCTATGTGATTGCACCTGATTGGTTAGGGTTTAACTCTACTTTTGTACACAATAGGAAATATGTGTGCACCTCTGACCAAAACTGTCCTCCAAGGTGTGACCTCACTTCCTATTGCAGGTGCAGCTGAAGAAAAAACAAACCAATCAAATGCAAGCATATAGTTAACAACAACTGAACCATTACCACACCAAGGAAGACAGTAAAGCAATGGCAGTAAACTGTAATATATGTTTCTATCTCATTATTAACATTTTTAAAAATCAACTGCAATTTTACATCCTTAATAAAAATACATAAATATACAAATGTTAAAATAATATGCCCTATATTTAAGTCACAAAAAATGGCAGTAATAGATTTTATGGGTTTAATATAAATTTAAAAGGTTAATTTTAATAACAATGGTATCTATAGTATATATTAATTTTTTAATGAACAAAAAATATTTTTATTTCCTCTTCAAGTGGTAACTTTTTTTAATTCAGTGAATAGCAGTATCCATTTTTTAGCTGCCCTAGAATGTAATTAGGTAATTTTTTAAGAAGGACGATGATCCCTAAAAGGTTTGACATGGATTCACATCATATCCTTTGTCACCCTTTTTAAAATGTACATTGATTTAATTGATTTGAAATCCACCTCATTTAAGTTTTGAAACCTGATTCTTGAATTTAATAGTCTCAGAATTCTGAATCTGTTAGTTTTTCCAGGTTGCCAATGATTTTTATTCCACAGAAACTGCTGATTTTTTTATTAGAATCCCACATTTCCAGTTCATGTATCCTTCATTTGCCTTCCCAGTTTTGTTTTACACTGGGTGAATTATCTGCATTGCAGATTTAAAACTTTCATCTTTAAATAACAAAAGATGACGTAGTGACTGCTCTAACAAGTTGTCAGGATTAAGAAGTACTTAGTTATGTGAGCACCAGGCAAGGTGGAGTACAACATAATATGCTTTGCCAGCAGAAAACTGAGGAGTTGCTGACTATTTTCAATATATTAAGATCATAATATTAACAACAGCAGAAGAGTTTCAGGTGTTGGTTGGCAACAGGGAAACAGGACATGCTATAGAGTCAGTGTATAGTAGCCAGTCAGATACCAGATAGACAATATAAAATTGGGTAGGATTCAGTTATTGGTCAGCAACAAGACAACAGAGTTGGAACAGGGTTGGCAGAGGTATGGGTGTATGTTAATCAGTTGGAATCCAGACAGGCAATGGATACAAGGGAAGGGGAATAGAGGATTCAGAATCAATAAGTGGAATACAGCAGACTTATGGTTCCTATGTGTCTCTATATTAACAGTACTGAAAAAATGAGCTCAAAATCTGTTTAAGCTTACTGTAAATTCAGAACCTGAATGTAAAAATGCAGGATTGTCAAATCTTTGGTCCAAATTTTGAATCACTTTTGTGGGATGGCCTTTTTTAATTAAATTGAATTATTTGGATTTTTATTTGAATATTTGAATATTTGAAAATGTTGGAACTCATAGACACTTTGCAAAGTTCAAGTTGAACTGCATATTTCCAATGGACAAAATGAATTAACTGAAATCAGATTTGAAGCGTTCAAATCCATCAACCATTTTCATTAAGTTTACTATGTTTTTTGAAATTGCAGGAATGTCAAATCCAAGAACCAAATTTAAAACCACTTTTGAATGCCACTAGTAAACTCAGATATTAATTGCAGGAACTGGAATTCAAATTTAATGTACACTAAGCACACTATGAAACACCAACCCAAATCAAGAAGCTCCACTCTGGATAAAATCAAATGAAAAATCCAATCTCAACAACCATGTTTAGACATGAAATTAAGTGAAATTCAAAATTGTCTAAACTGGAAATGATGCAAAATTCTGCACTCTAAATCACTAATATAGTGACCACAAAACCATATAATGATTTATGAGCTACTCCCCTGATGACGCAAAAAAATTTTAAAAGTTTTTTGGCCCCTGGCGTAGCCAAGGGGCCAACAAAACTTTTTTTTCAAGGAAGAAAGGAGAGGAAAAGATAAACATCAGTTTACTGCACTATGTATTCATGTACTGCTATTAAGGATACTTGATTACAGTAGATTTCAGAAAATACTAATAATAAAATAGAATTATGTATTACAGTCTGTTTTTACCATGTTGCCTTTATCTTGCTGTGTTGTTAGTTCATTTGCTGTTGATAAGGTGTTTGCATTTGATTAGATGATTTCACCTCCAGTTGCCTTGGCAATAGGAAATCAAGCCGCCTCCCCTTGACCAACTGTGGTTGCAGAGGCAGCTTGATTTCCTATTGCTAAGGCAACTGGAGGTGAAATCATCCAATCAAATTCAAACACCTTATCAACAGCAAATAAACTATCAACACACCAACGAAAAGGCAACA
Organism: Entomophthora muscae; assembly: GCA_014839935.2. Taxonomy (NCBI): domain Eukaryota; kingdom Fungi; phylum Entomophthoromycota; class Entomophthoromycetes; order Entomophthorales; family Entomophthoraceae; genus Entomophthora; species Entomophthora muscae. Next base: position 27,262 of record QTSX02000759.1, on the reverse strand, counting down.
TGATAAAAATAGATTGTAATATACAAGTCTATTTTATTATTAGCGTTTTTTAAAATCTACTGTAATCAAGCATCTAAATTTTAGCTGTCCTAAAATGGAATAAGGTATTTTTTGAGAATGCCTATGATTCCTAAAAGAATCAGAACAAATCCACTCTAGATCCTTTATCATCCTTTTTGAGACACCCATAAATTATATTTATTTCAAATCCACCTCATTTTTGATTTGAAATTTGGTTCTTGGATTTGATAATCCCACAATTTCAGATTTGTTAATTTTACATGATGTCTATGATTTGTTTGAAATACAGTAAATCTTTAATCATACATTAGAATCCTGAATTTCTGATTCATGTATCCCACATTTGTTTGCTGTGTTTTGTCTTTTGTTAGTTGAGTTATCTGCTCAAGAGATTTGAAATTTGCCAATTTAAATAAACCAAAAAAAAGTCAAATTAAATGGTTGCTTTTATTAAATATTTTAATTTTCACTCAGCTGAGTTGCCCATAAAAGTGATTCAAAATTTGGACCAAGGATTTACAATCCCACATTTTTACGTTCAGGTTCTGAATTTACAGTATAGAATCTAACATAGGTTGTACAGGCCCAAGGTCTGCACCTCTGCAAAGGCAGTTGACAAGTAACTTATCCAAGTTAAATGAGAAATAACAGTATTCAGTTTAAAATAAAAGGTATCTCATTTATTACATAAGTCAAGTGAAGATTATATAGGCATTTATGAGATGATAGTCAACTGAAATTTTGATCAACAATATGGAATATTTGATGATCAATCAAGTTAGTTGCTACAGTTTAATGTGGAGATTACAACTGACAAGAGTGGTTGTAAGTTAGATTATCAGAGTCAGTTGGAAACTGGTTATTCCAAAGGCAATTATGGCAAATTAGGCATAATCTGGACAGATTATGGAACAGACAGTTTAACAGATCACTTATACTTAATCTGAACGACAGATATGACATGTGGAATGGTCTGGCCAACATCTTTGATCTATAGACTTGTACGGCCAACAGATTAGGCCTATATACTCCTATGGCTGACAGGTAATTCCTATAGCATCTTATGGCCAGCAGGTATTGCTTATAGCCTTCTATGGACAACAGATAAGGCCTATAACCTATTCTGGCTGACAGAAGCTGGTAAATAGCGTCATAGCTCATAGCTATTTCACCACAGATGTCAAATAAAAATATTTGATTTATTAAATATTTTATTTTCCACAAAGCTGAGTTGCTTACATTTGAATTTTGAAATCTGAAGGTTGGATTGGACAATCCTGCATTTTTCTCCACATTTCTGACAACTGTGGTAAAATTAACTCACTAGTAGTTGACTATTAAGTAAAGTGAGTATTTAGTTTTTTGTATGATTGACTACTGGAATTTGACACTTTTTTTAATTAATAGTACTTGATGTACTAAAACTCTTAATAAAAAATCAATATATACAATTATGGTAAACTATAGTGACCCCAGATAACTCAAAAATGCAATAAAAATATATCTTAATTAAAAGAATAAGGAGAAATAAGCAACTATTTCTCATTTTACTATGTAATTTACATTCTTCACTATAAAAATATTTTTTATTACCCTAAAGGTTTAAATTCTAATGAGACAAAAATAAAGGTCACTATATTATAAGTAATAAAAAATATAAAGAAATATTAATATTTATTTTTATACTTCATATAAGCACAACTGTTAATATGTTATGTTTTATTAGGAAAATAACAAAAATCAAGACATTCCATTCACTTTCAACTATAACTTTTTATCTCAAACTTACCATCTATACATAAAAAAGAAGCAATATCTATTGAAATTAAAAAAATAGAAAAATTAAAACTACAAATTAAAAATTAAAGCTAAAAAGTTAAAAGTAAAAACATAGAAGCAAACAAGTTTATTCCTCCCCCCTTTCCCCCTTATTCATCTTGGCACCTTCCAGGAGGGCAGTGGCAATAAGCTCAAGCTGCTTCTTTATTTCAGAAGCCTTGTATTTATGCTTTGTGGCATCCTGGATCACCTTTGTGAAGTAGGGCTTCTTAGTGGTTGGCTTGGTGGGGGGGACGCAGTTGGCAAGATCAGTGAGCTTTGAGATTGTCTTCCCCTTCTCATTTAAAGGAGATAAAAGAGCTTATTGAACTTTGGGTAAGCACAAAGTTGGACTTGAGATGCCTGTGATAGGCCTTAATTGATGAAGTTGTCTTCAGCTTGCCATTGATGGCAGCCTGGTACATGTTTCACAAGGCCTTGGCTCTGGCCTTGCTTTGCTTTGGGTGACAACCTTCCCAATCCACTGGGGCTCAAAGTACCACATGTAAGCCTAAAATTGGTATGCTTATCTATGTAGGAATCCTTTTAGAGAATCTTGACCCCTGCACAGTATGCTCTTGCTTTAAAAAATCCAAGGAACTAAATTATACCAGCACAAATTTGCTGGTGTCTGAGGTATTCCTGCGGCTCAACCTACTAAGTTCAGCATTGGCTTGAACGTTGCAAGCAGCTGCTTGAAAGTAATAAAAATGGAACCCCTGTACTTTCCTGTCAAACAGATTTCCATATACATTGAACTGAACAGCTCAAAGTCCATAATATATATGTGGGCCAAGAGAACAAAGCCTTAGCTTTTCCTTGGCATCTAGTTTCAGGAAGCTAGGCGTAGGTAGAGGCATTGGGTGACTTTGGACTAGATACCTCTGGGCCAGTTGGTAATGCTCACCATAGGATGGGTGCTAACTTGATAACATAAGATAGGGATCACTTAATTAAGGACCAGAGGCCAAAGTTGAGCACCATTTAATCTACCAAACCTGTCAGAGTAATTTAGAATACTCCAAACAGCTGTGTGGACATGATCTCAGCAACAGCAGGTTCCATTGGGCGGTCAGGTTGCAGGGTCAGAGGTGGGGTCATAGGAATCAGGTAGATGGGCAGATAATTGTACTTGTCTTTGAACAATCTTGACAGCCTCACATATCACTTTCCTTTATGTCCTATAGTTTTGGTCTCTCTAGTCCTTGCCAAGGGGTTGACAATTAGTATATTTTCTAAGTTAAACTCTTAGTAGGCAGGGTTGGGCAGGTATTTGGTAAAATACACAGGTCTGAAAGGTGCTCCAGGATGATAGTATAGCGCTGGTAGTGGGTCAGCAGGTTGCTCTCTAGAGTGGGTGGTTGCATGGTTGTCTACTTGACCAGAGTTAAGATGAAAGATCACTAAAACTAAATAAGATAGGATTTGTTCAAACCAAAGTTTAATAAAACTTTATTATCAAAAATTACAATAGGGTCATCCCCAAACTGCTGGGGTTCTTATACCAGATGATTTTACTACTTTGTTTTTTGCAGACTTCAGGTCTGTGGGCATTTACCAGCAGGGTGTGGACCTTGGGGCAGGGTTTTGAGGGCAACAGATTCTGGTTGGACAAGCTCTGGCAAACAGAAGTGACAATGCTTTGTTCTGCTGCTTCTGTTCACTACATCACCTGAGCCAGCCAATTGTGTTGCCAATTCTGGACTGGGGACTGACACATCTGGTGCTCATTAGCAGGGCTGTTATCAGGCCTCATCTTAACCTCCTTTAGGCAAGCCACAACCTCTGTGTAGGTCTGGGTCCTCAGTAGCACAAGGCTGGCTGTAATCTGGTATTTATTTGGGAAATCTCCCTTAACAAGATGACAGGGTGCAGAGTAATTAAACAACTTGAGTCCATGACTCAACAGGTTGGCAGGTCCCCGTTCATCCTGGTTGGCACAAGTCATTTTCAGGGGAGAAGGGTTTGATTCTGGGGTTTTTAATACAAGTATTAAAATGCTATTCTTGATATCTGTTGAGCTGGCAGGTCTCTGTTTATCCTGGTTGGCACAAGTCATCTATGTAGGACCAGGGTTTGATTCTAGGGTTTTCAATACAAGTTGTGAGAGAGGGGGGCTAAACTAACTAAGTTTGGCTCTCATCCTGGAGGGAGGATCCACCAGGACGCCATCCAGTATAGGACTGACATGGCTGCTCAAAGGGGTGTCTATAGAGAGGATGTGGCAGACACTTGGGGAAAGTAGGAATCCGAACCCATTAAGATCATTCCTCTAAGCAACCAGGATGCACACTTAGGAGTGAGCTCTGGGGTGCCCATGCCTCTCTCTGAGACCAGGGCAGGCGGGTCCTCAGAGGGAAGGAGTGTGGGGTGGCCCAGACTGAGGGGTGCAGCAGAGACTGTTTTGGCGGTAGAGAGGTCAAGGTCATCACAGGTCAGGCTCCTCACCACATTCTCACTAGTGGTGTATATACCCTGAGTGCATGCAGGGATATCTTTGAACATATTCAAGAGCTGATTGGGGTTTGAACCAACACAGAGTAAAGAATTGGTAATACATCCCCAAAGATCTGGAGAGGTAGACCAAATCATCACCAGGGATGATGCCAAGGTAAAAGCCACAAACTTGACCAGAGGGACTAACATGTTTAGAGTCTGGAAGTGAAGCCCAGAAAAAATGCAGATAATTCTGTTGTTTTAACCCTTAAATTTAAAACAGAAGGCTCAGGAGCAAACAGGAGGACTCTTGAATACCAGAGAAGAATAGGGAACAGCAACTGCAGACCAAATGGTTTCAAAAGCATATATGAAAGCTTTATAAAGCGTATATGAAGCCCAAGCGTAAGCAAAAGCAAAAAAAGTATGAAATCAAACTTAAAATATTAAATATATTAAATTATATACTAATTTTTAAAATTGAGCTGTTCTCTTCAAAGCAAAAGAGGTAAGCTTTAACCTTGACGTTGACAACGCAGATAGGGACTTCAGGAAGTGGCAGAAGGGCCCGGGAGGCAAGGGGAAGGTAAGGAAAGGAAAACTTTTACTAAAAATCTTAGAGAATTGTAGGGCCAGATGGGAGACCCAAAAGAACCATAATTCTAAGAGAAAAAGCGTTAAAACTTTATTTTGAAAAGAATGAGCAAGCAGGGGACCAAAAGTCCCCTGTCCTGCTTTAAGGGACAGGCTTCAAATTCGAAAGGTCACCTGACCCAGGAAATAGGTCTGATTGTCCAGAAGAGAAATTTTGTGAGGGCTTATCCATTTATTTGGAGGGTTTTTCAATAATTTCCAGCTTCAACTCTGATTGTCTGGCATTACTGGAATGATTTAAATCAGCATTCAATCCAGTTGGATTAGAATTTGATGGTTTAGCAGTAGCGCGACCTGGTTGTTTGGACTTAATTAATTTTAAATATGGTTGAGCCCAAGCCAGAAGATAATCCAAATTAATTAGGGATTCCTCCCAAGTGGGAACAGAGTGAAAGCGCCATTATTTACCACTTGAGAAGGGTATACCAATACAAATCTCTTATCAATTGTGTGGGCTAAATCTTCAAGGGAATTGAGGGGCTTGGCTGGCTTCTGAGCAGATTTTTTTGTGTGGCGCAGGAAGATTGTCCTATCTGGGGCTAAAGAGGGAAGTGACTTTACACAAGTATTAAAATGTCATTCTTGACATCTAGAGTGACCTGGTCCTTATCAGCATCTGGGAGTTGGCACAAGTGTGAGGAGGAGTCTTATTGGCGATGTTTTCAGAGGACAGAAGGGCAAGCTTGTGGAAGAGGATGGTAACAGCACAGCTGTAAATGGCCTTAGTGGCCCCAGGAAGAAAAAAGGCAAGTGTAATCACTCAGATGTCAATCTGGGCATTAGCCATCTAGAGCTGGTAAAACATCCAGGGGCAGGTAGAAAAGGTGCCTTCAACTAGCCGGGTTGACACTCTTTTCAACTCCATCAGGTTCTGCTGGATTGAGTAGTAGATAATACAATCCTTGAACATGGCCTGTCATTGTGGAGGAGGAAGCGCTCTCCACTTGAGAGCTGCTTGAGCTTATGAGTGAGCGTAAGCTCAGTGTTGTGTAATTACAGACAGGGGTAGTAGTATTATACTGATAGTTAGCCAAAACTCTTCATTCTCAACACTCTACCTGTGGGTGGTAAAGTGATAGCCTATAAAGGAGAGAAGAAAGGAAGCTAATGTGATAAAACTAACTTTTTGATTCTAATATTGTAGTTTATATAAGAAAGAAGATGAGCAATGATTGGATGGAATAATAATGGGATGGTTTATTCTTGGGCCAGAGAGGTGGCATAAGGATTAAAGGCCAACATAATGACAATTTCTTACAGCCTTACATTTAAGGGAAATTGTCAGGCACCCACCCACTAGGAAGTAATCTTCCCAGGTGATGAATGATGGCAGAGGGATTTAGTCCGGTTACCAAGGATCCTACAGGCAAGGACACCATTCCTAGACGGAATAATTCTCTGAACACTTGATATCTGCCCAACAGCGGGTTGAAACGTCCCAAGAAGAAGTATGCCCCCAAGTAACACAGGAGGAAGGCAGAAGCCAAAGGGCGGAAGGCTTGAGGTTCAGGGATCTGGGATGCGGATTTATAATCCTTGGTTTCTTCTCTGAGAGGGGGGTTATGTGATAAAGGCGTAGCAGTATACCATACTCCAGGTATAACCTGGTGCCAAGAACTGTTAAGGAATTGTGCTTCTGGAGAGGTGCCTGAATCTGTGCGCAAACCCATCAAAATGCTGGCCAACACAGCCGGCAGCAAGATTATCCAATACAATCATTTATACCCAAGAGACTCCCTAGGAGGAGTCTTGGGTAATCTCATGGCTCTTGAAAGTTTAAGACTTAAGTCAAGTTTAAAAGGATAAGCAAATAATTCACAGTGGGTTAATGTAGACTTTATTGATTGAACAAGTGGAAGATCAAAAGTTACCAGCATTATATAGCATGGAAGGAAAATATAATCTGGAGATAAAATAAAGGAGATCAAATCTCTTGGGGATTGAAATGGGGAAATTTGGAGGGAATCTGGGGATCATGGACAGTTTTAATTTAAACTAAGATTATTTGTGTTACTGAGCAAACTACTGATAAGGAGCGCCTTTTGGGGAAGCTTCAAATATAGAATTAGGAAGAGAAGAAGTATATTTTATTGGATAATACTTTAGACTTATATAGCTTTAGCTGTGGCGGGATTTTAGTTAGATCAAACCCAGGGGCTGGTCATGTGCTGAATGGGTTTGAGTTGCTGGATACCTGGACAGTCATGTGATATTGGTTTGTTGCCATTTCCAGTATGTCAAATGGTATATTGGAAAAGCACCAAATTGGGCAATGACTGGATGTTAGGTGTGATGGTGATAGCCAGAATACTTGTACATCCAGACCCTTGACACTACTAACCTCAGCGGTACCAATAATCATTAATGTTTTAAATTATAATTACTTCCCTAATATAAACAGGGGGAGCCCAGCTATTCCCCAGACAGAGCTGTGGAAGGAGAACAAGAACAAGCAACAGAAGCAGAGGCTATTGGATCATCTGGAGCAAAAACAAGGTTGAAACTGAGCTGGACGTCATCCAGGTGTTTAAATACACCTAACAGTTTGATTGTTGTAAATTCTGATTGGTTGAAATCCAGTTCATAAGGTAAATATTTGCTCTCCACAAATCTACTAATTGTTCTATTAGTGAAAGTAGAGTCCAGAGCAAAAGAAGACCTGGGTTTGAACCCCATTGACGCAAGAAAGGAATCAGAAGCAATTTCTGAAATCAAACCATCAGGTAACAAAGGACAGATTCTTCCAACCAACCCAATAATTTTAGGAGATCCAATATAACCCAAAGGTAGAAAACTTTCTTTTTCTGATCCCAGGAATAAATTGTTATCAGGATTTAACAAAGGAGCATTCCTGAAAGAAATGGAAATTTATGCCACTGTTTTGTGTTCTGAGGCGTGGCACAGACATCCAACAGGAAATCTTAACCTTAGTATTGGATTTGTACTAATCCTTGGTTAGTTGGCAGGGAAGGTGATGCAATTACCTTGTGGCCCTGTTTAATAAGTCTCTACTAGCTTTGGCTAGTGAGAGGCAACAAAGTACTTGAAAACACAAGGACAGAAATGTGAATAGAACTTAAATTGTATTGAAGATAGAGAAATTGGGAGATATCCTGTGTAGCTTTACCACAAAACAATACACATACGGTAGGATCACTTGCCCTGAGCATGAGTGGTGCAAGTGAGTTGTGCAGAATCAGGAAACAAAATAGCTGAATTTCCCACTTTGGAATCAGACCCATTTTGAGGAGCAAAAGCAAGGGATTTGTCCTCAAAATAACCCAACAAAGGCAAAGTCAATAAAGCGTGAATATTAGCATTTACAACCCATTGTGTGATGTCAAATCTCAAATTCCCTTTATTGGAGTGTGTGCACAATTAGTGCAGCTACTCTTTATTGGATTTAGACCCATAGTTAAGCTGATAACAATGGAAGAAATCCAAGCACAACAAAACAATTGCGCAACTGGTTGATTGTTTTGTCATTTTTTGCACAGATGTATGACCTATTGTCTTATCCATTTGGAACTGCAACATTCAGAGAGGACATCTGAGGCCTTGGGAGGAGAAGGATTAGTTTTGATTCTTTTAATGCTTATGAACTTTACCAACTGCTCTTGTGTTGGTACCAACTTGAGATTATTGGGTTATAAGTGCTGCAAGACCTTGATGTCCAAATTTGATGCTTGGAGTTGGGCAGAGGTGGGAATGACTTGAACAAGGTACCATTTTAGCATCTTTGTGATAAGATGATTGGGGGCTTGCATGTATGTTTTCCCTTCTCAACTGTCACCATTTTCCTTTCCTTGGTGTTCAGGCAGGCCTCACAAGACTTATCATTGCAAAAAAAAGTGCTTGCTTTTAGACTGCCACTCTTGATTATTACAGTTGAAGATGTTATTGTTAGTGAAGTACCCAGGGCCACCCTTTACCAACATAATAGGGAAATAACAGGGGAAGCACTTGAGCACTTTAAACTCCTCATCCACATTTCAGATATTGTGGATAGCCAGTGGGTCCCAAGCCACATGGACTGTGGCCTTGAACTTCTTTGGGTAGTCCTCTGGCTCCTCCTGGTAGTCAGAAGAAGGGAGGGGGCAGAGCATCAGGGGGTGAGTGGAGAGGTTCCTTGAGGCCTGCTTGGAGGCCTTCTTCTCTTTGCCAAAAGAAGAGGTAGGCTCCTTAGCATCCTTTCCTTTCTTAGTGTAGTGCTGCTTGGTGGGCTCTGACTCAGCCTTGGACTGGTAGAAAGGGTGATCAGTGAGTTCATTGTCAGTTTTATTGGGGGAGGAATTGTGAGGGGAATATGAGGGTGGAGGCGGTGTTGGGGGGATGAGGTTGAGGGTGAGGAATTCTTGGTCTTGGTAGGCTTTTTTGTACGCTTGGTGATGGTGGTGGCAGGGACCTTGGAGCCTTTGGAGTCTTGGCGCTTGGTTTTCTTGGTGTTCTTGTTAGGCCTTGGCCAAAAGAGGTTTAGTATTGTGAATAAACCAATATGAAATATATATAAACACAAAGAAGTAAATCAAAGCAAAATATAAGTAAAAAGTATACATTTAAAGTATTATTTAGCAAGAAAAGAACATAACAAAGTAAAAAATCAAAATAGAAACACAATGTATAGATTTAAAAGATAAAACATAGAAAATAAGTGATATTAGATGGATCCTCAAAGATGTTAGGTCCAGGATAGCATCTTGGGACTAAAACAAGGGATAACATATTTAAAATTAAAAATAAATGAAAAAGATAGTGGGAGTAGTGGGGAGGGTACTAGAACATATTTACAAAAGAAATGATTTATTATGTGGGATTTTTTATTAGAGGTTAACCACTCAAAAAATTAGTAATTGTCAATTTTGGCACTGTTGACCATCTGAAACCCCCCAATTCTCACTGTTGAGTGAGAAATAAAGCTGAATTCTTACTGTCAACTTTCCTGGAGTTGACCAAAAAATTAACACTACTATGTTTTTACATATAAAACTTGTTTAATTTTAAAACAGGTTTGAAAGTTAACCAAAAAGCAAGGCAGTTTTATAGGTGCAAAAAATTAAAAAAAAGAAACTTAGGTTAAAACAGTAAATAAGTGGGAATATCATTATTCGTTTAAGAGTATATAGGGGTTCTGGGAGTAGAATATTTACCATAGTGAGAGTTAAAACATTAAGAAGCTCTCTGTACTAGTCACCCTGTCCAGGGGCAATTTGGTGGGTGTTGAGTGGCACTCATAGTGTGTCACATTAATTTAGGCTTAAATCTGAGCCTTTAATTTTTAAATGCCAAACCAATTATGTGGCAAGTGGATAGTGTCAAAAAGCAGGGTGAAATCAAATTTCTGTTTGTTATAAATTACATATTAAATCTATTAATAAATTGGGCTTAATTCCTTTGGCACCACTTGATCTACCAACCTGGAATATCCATAATGTAAAACAAGTGGGGTACTTGATTAATGTTTAGACCACCAAATCCAGTATAGTGGTGCTTGGGAGCTTAATCAACAACTATGGACATTAATAATTAAAATATAATAGTAAATAATAAAATTTATATAAGTACATATGTGTTTTATTAATAAAATTAGGATTTGGCTTGAAATGTGTCAAGCTGGCCAACTTTCCTTTTAGAGTGACAATAACATGTGGTTCTAATTTTATCAGTAAATTTACATATAAACTACCTCTTAAATTGGTCTCTTGACCAATAGGATTATTAAACAGAGTTGACTTCCAGTGTTTTTGATCTTGGTTTCTGGTTCCATACCCCTGAATCACTAGTAAAAATTAGCTTAGATCACTATAGCCAAAAATACTAGTGAATTTACTTGTGTGGTAGTCAACTTCCTGGTAGTCAACAATCTGCCAACTACCAGGGAGTTGATTTCACCGCAGTTGCCCATTTCTTAATCTAAAGTATCTGAATATCATTGATTGTCAGCCATCACCAGCTTAAAATTTAAATAAGATTAAATAAAATACTAAAAATCTATAAATTAGGGAGATTTTAGTGATGAGATGATAGTTTCTATCACCAAATATTTGGTCTATTAAACCATTGGCAGAGAGAGATTTTTATAATATTTTCAATCACTTGGAGTGAAATAATTGATATTTATAAGAGCCACCAGACTCTTTATCTATTGTATACATTGTACATATTCCTATCTGTCATGAAGGTATGATCATATTACTTTGGGCTTTATATGAAAGATAAAGTCAGATATTGCTCTGAGAGTGCTTATTTATGGAGTATAAGATGCTATGGCAGCAGTTATGTGAGTGTTATGAAAAGCCAAACTTCTAGCAGATGTGATAGCCATCCAGTTCCTGACTCAACTCAACATGTTGCCTATTTGGGCAACTACTCATACACGCCACCCAGTCATAACCTTGTTGATTACCACAGCTATAAATCTGCATATACTGTCCAAGTAGGTTCAGTCACATGGTTTTGAAGATCATTCTTAATAAACCTCTTTCCACAAACCACCCCAGGATAGCCTATTGCAGGATATAAAACCCTCTCTTCCTTCTCACTAAATCTTATCTTGACCTAATTTCTCTTTCTTTACTTTGTTGTAATTGCAGCTTACAGCACAGTTACGACATGGGTATAATTCTATCACAGCTTTTAAACAATAAATATTCTATGATATCTGTTTAAAAAATGTAACTACAGCCTAAAATAAAAATGTATATTGATTAAATTGACAGAAATAAAGTTGTATAAAAATTTATTGTCTGGTCTGCTAATTTAAAATATCTTTATTATCAAAACAACAGGGTTGACCCCCAGCAAAGTTTGCACAAGAGACCTGTGCCACTCAAACTGACTTCCTCATGACCTGTAGTTAAATGTGGAAGTCAACTTGAATTTCCAAACCAGGTAACAAGAACCAGTGATGATATCAACTTGGCGGACAGCTTGATTTGGTGCTTGACTCATTGCAAGGATCAAGCCACCCCTATCCAATCCAATTAAGTGATTGTCCCAATCTTGTTCCTCTTTAAATGATTTCCCCAAACTATATAAGCAATACATCTCAATAAAGATAATTATCCAGTTTTCCTATATTTTCCCCTTGGAACTTTGCTAATACAGCACAGTTGCGATATTATTTTTTTAGTAAACATGTTTACCCCAACATATTTAAATTCAACATTGGTTTCAGATTAAAAAGGCATATTTTTAAATGATGTCATATCGCCGACTGTAAAAATATGTGCTGAGGGTTTTAAAACGCTCCTATGGATGAGTCCCTTTTAAAGCTAAACGGATGCAATCCAGGTTCTGGAGAAAAATATCTTGATCCAACCAATTCGAACCCAGGATTTTATATGCAACATATAATCTACGCATTGAACCGCCCAACTTGAAAAGGCGTGTAAGTTATTAGGCTTGCAATCTAGAAAAGATTGACCAATCAAGTAATTGGCTGATTTTTAAATTTGTAGTTATATCTCCCAGAAGCAAGCATCCTCCCAGACGGCTTGGTTAAGAAGGGATGTCATTCCTTGGCTTTGTTTGCTACAATGATTTGTTACGGGGTATGCTTCGTATAGCTAAAGAGTTAAAAACTAAGGTAATTCGTGAGTTTATTAGAGGATAGGCTTTAAATTGGGAGGTCACATCCTTTATTTTGTTCTAAAAATGTCTTAAGCCTTTGGCACAGCTGAATTAAGAAACTGGTATGCTACATAATGTCTCTGGTTGAATTAAAAACATGGGCAAATATGTACTACCCTACATTATCTACATACAATTGTATTTATGGTGTACAATAAGAACATTACATTCTTATTGGTGTAGCTTTACTGGAGCAAATGTTTATCACAAAGCAATCTATTTAAGGTTGCATAAATAGAAACCTCATAAAATCAAATAAAATTGTAATAATTGTTATACCAATCCTATTTTTAGATTCCTCCGATGGATTTAATCATACAAGAATAAATAAAGGATTTGTAGTGAACGAATTAGTCGATATAAATCATCGCCTCAATCTGTAAAGGGGGTCTTAAATGGCGACGAGCGAAGTGATCATGATGATACCTTTTTTGAGGGAACACAAATTTTATCAAGATTCAGAGGTGGCGCTGTGATAATGATGATACGATGGGGTAGTTAAAAACTTCCAAGTATTGATCAACACTGCCATCTCAGATAAGTATTGGCGTAAACAGGCAGCAATTTTATATTTAAAAAAATCTAAATGAATGCTGGATATCTATAAATAGATTTGCTTATTTAAAACCGAGATGTCCTTATCTAGTCATAATCGGAGTAAGGGTGATAGAGAAACTCCCATGTCTTAGAAATACTATAAAAGGAGAACGAAGCAAGAAAAGACCTTACAAACATGAACAGCTTTATCCTCTCCCTCTTGACTGCAGTCCTCGCACTCGGCCCTTGCCCCAACCCTGCCACAGAGACGTGCTTGATCGGAGGCTCCACTACCCCCTGTACTGGCATGCAATGCCCTCCCTGCTGGATTCCCCACACCACCAATAACTGGGCTTGCTACCAGAAATCCTTGACTGGAAACACTTCAGAATGTCTACCCTGGAATGGTATGGTTGATATCACCAACCCTCCCTCCAGCTGTGCCATCCCCACTAAGCCTCCCACTACCAACACCACGATCTGCCCCACCGTCTCCAGAGATACCTGTTTCCAAGGCAGCCACTTGGAATTCCCCTGCAAGGGCAAGGAATGCCCCCCTGCTGGGAGTACAAGGGAAAGCGTTGGGACTGCTTCGACCCCGTCAAGGGCAAGTGCGAGTGGGAAAACCTTGTCGATATCCGCAATCTCCCCACCAACTGTGAGTACGTTGCCTAAACTTTCCCTGCCAGCTCATCACATGCAAGGTTAAAGACCAACAAGTTATCTTATAAAAACCTATTCCAAAAATATTTTTTGCTCATAGAATTAAAGAATTAGCCTTGTCTTAGGCTGGAATCAACTTACACTGGGTATAACCATCAAATTGCTACAGGCACTGATTGAATAGCAACGATCCAACTTCTATTGGCTAAGGGCTCTAAAAGGCTAGCAGTAAATAATTAGTTACTCAAGAAATATGTGTACCTTAATTGAAATTTAAGAGAGAAATGTGATTCTATCTAACCTCTAATTACTAGACTAAATTGTGTTGCAACCGAGATCAACTCTTCGCCCACCAACATATCTCCCAATACCCAGGGGGTGCTCATAGAGGCGCCCCATAATGTATATAACAACATTGGGCATTCTACCACCAATATCAAAACACCAACAATATCTCTTAATTAGGTGCATAACCGATTCTAAGCGCCAATCCCTCAGCTATTTATCTGTTGATCACATCATAATTGCATCCCACCACAATGCCACCCTTTGTAGACTAGTGACTTCTTTTTACATCATATCAACTGCCACTTACTAATAAAGATACATTTTATCCCTATTCCTTGTGCTTCCTATCAGACTGGTATCCTCTCTACTATCAATACCAAACTACAATCAGATTATTTGCAGCAGTATACATTTACAGGAAGCATCAAAGCAGCATCAATCATGAACTTCACAGCATCCCCCCTCAATATTGGATAGGGGGAGCCAATACCAGCAAAGGAACTTAGTGTACACAAGAGAAAGGCCAAACAGTCATCAATAGCTTTACAGTATACCCAACCCCCTTTAAAGGTGGATTCACAGGGACCAACCCCAACATATTCCAGCTTACCAGCCCAGCCTCCCAGATACTCCTGATAGTAAAGAACCAGATGCCCCACACAAAACTTGGCAAGGGTAGCTCAGGATGCATCAGAATGAGGTAGCTCTGAACCCCTAGTCCTATATGCAGAGATGTACAAGGTGTCTTGGATATCACTGATCCTGTTAGAAAAATTCTTCTTGTGGGGTTCAGGACCAGTGACTGCATAATAGTCTATTACCTAGGTCCCAAGGTTGAGGGAGTAGCTGCCTCTTGCCCATAAAACTTAATAGAGAAAATTTGTCACGTTACTCAATGACTGTGCAGGCAATAAGCAAAAGGGGCAGCAGGGAGGAACATATCCTAGCCAGCAGCATTGGAGAGAGGAGGCTCCCTTGCAATAGAGATTAGGGTGGAGTTTGCCCACTCAACAGTCTCACAGGTAGATGGATTGTAGGGGCTGAGAAAAGTTGATATATGTCTATAGTTTCCACAATAGACATTGTTGCAACTGAACTAATTATAGTTCAGTATTTGATTGGGGAAGACAACAGTCCAATAGAAAAGACAAGAAAGAATGGAATAAGATAAGGTTTATTAATTGGTATTGTGACTAATATACTATATGGGGAAGCCACAAGGCCACCAGGGGGTGGCATGGTGGTGGGTTCCATGTAAGGTTCAGAGCTGAGTAATAACTTGTGCGGGGATCATCAAAGTCAAATTGGCAATGCTTCTAATTAAGAGATAGTGCCTGAAATTTGACCTCACCTTCAGTTTGATCCATGTTGTTAGATATGTCATGGGACAACTCATTGGGCGCCCCCTGTATATTGTGAGATAAGTTGATAGGCAAGAGGGGGATCTCAGTTGCAACAACATGATCAACCAAGGGTTGAGATTGTACCGCTATCTGATAGCAAAGCCTGAGAGCATACATGTCATTAAAATATATCTTGTAGAAGGAAGTTAGCTGTGGTCCTAGCTGCGATATCCTTGGTGGCCCTGGCTTCTACCCAGTTGCTGAAGCATTCAACACCAATCAGGATGGATCAGCAACCAGAGCAAGAGTGTGAGGGATCCAGGACAAACCAGTTAAACTTATCATTCTCATTTCTTGGCTGACTCTTTTCACCAGAACCTTTCTGGGATAAATCTTTGGCAAGTTTTACCTCCAAGGAGGCAATTTTCTATGAGTGCACCTTATTGTCATCATGTCATTGGGCCATTATTTACACGCTTTCTCTTCTCTTAACTTGAGAGCCTCAATCTTCTGGTTTGCAGCATTTTTCACCTACTGCAAAATCTCATCAACCCCTACAAGCAAGCTTCACAAATCTGAGGCATAAATCTGATTCCTTTGTGCTGGGGTCCCCCCTTAGCAAAATAGTCTGAACATAACTTCTCAAAAGCTGCTTTGATTTCTGCTAACAATTTCTCAGGCAAAGCCTTTGTGGCCTCAATACTCTCCCAGGCCTCCTCCAGGGAGCCTTCAGGGATCTCCTTTCTGGCAGTGGCAGTTTCAACTCTAAAGACTCCAAACCTTTTCTTTTGAATAATAATTGAGAAGCCATGATAATTGGAACAGATTGAGGGAAAAGCTCCAAAATTGACATGATATGTTATTTAGAATGCTGCTGTTTTTGCTTATATACCATTCTGTTGCAGTAGGCTCTATAATGCCTGGAATTATTTGGCCAGGTTGCAGAGCGCAAAAGTTGGGTAAGCCGTTAACCAGATTAACCAACATGTGGATTTAAATCAAACTGCTGATCAGAAATGGGTTACTGTTGCTCCAGTTTGCCATTTGTATTTGATTTCCCCCTTTCAAGCTGACGCTGATAAATTGACGTAATCTGCAAGTCACTTGATACAACCTCATTAATCAGAAAAATTGTCAGAAATTGGTCACACAAGGATTCTTTGCGTACCAGACAAGGTACCCCTTAGAAAATTCAGAAGGAATAAGAGCAGAGGATCCAGGTGGTAGTGCTTAGTTGATATTTGATATATATGGGAAAAATTTCACTGTTCAACTTGTAATAGTTGAGTCCTTCCTAAAACTTTTACTCAAACAAAAACGAATATTCTCATGGTCTAACTTTAATTTATCATGCATCCTGTAGTTGGCTTGCTGCTCTAAATTCCCTATGATTTGATTCTCAGGCAAATCATCCCCAGAAGATGGAGCCCTGTCATTGTTACTTTGTTGTCAATGCCTCTCAATGTTAATTCAATGCTGCAGAATCTTGGAGCTTTCCCCTTGGTATTTGAAACTGAGACACCTGTTCCCTCTAAATTCCAGAGTTTAACGCAGAATACACCCTGACCCTCTCCCAGGCCATTCATCTAGGACTTTTCTGGTTAGTATTGAATTTTTGGCTTAATCCTAGTGTATTTTTTGGAAATTTTACCAAACAGTATCTGAAGCTTTGTTGGTGATTAATCATCAACTCCATGTGAATTTGGGTGGTGATTCCCCACCACATGGAAACAACTTCCTACTATCCAACCATTTCTGTCACATTCCTAGTGTCTCTCAAGATGAGTGGATAATGGATGTGCATCTGGGCATAAAATAAGACAGTGAAATCTCCTGGCAGCCTTCACAGGTACTAATGAGCATGGACCAATTCAAGTAAGTGGAATGGCAAAAGAAGGTAGCTCAAAGAATGCCAGCATTATTGGTAGCAAAACCTTTTATGTGGGCATTGAAAGAAATCATCTTGCTGGATTTTCTGTTTGATGGCATTCCAGCAAAAGAAGTATACAACCCAGGGTGTGCTGGGGTTGTGGTATAAAAGAACTTTATCAGAAGACATGGCATAAACCCATCAAGATTGGCCATGTTGACTTTTTCTTCAGCAGATGGGGTCACCACTATTGAACAAGATGTGTTTGATTAAGTGGTAATAAAAGGGAAAACACCAAGTTCAAGACTTTTCTGTAGTTTTACTAGGGGCAGGGTTCAATTTCCTACTGGGTATGTTGTGGATTATTGAGACCAAGGTGAGCCTGGATGCTATCAAGAATGTCTTGGTCCATGAAGGAACTGAGTACGTTTATCAGCAGTTGGAAATTCTCTTGTTTCCATAAGGGGTCTAGTTGGTGGTTATCTACGCTTAGGAGCACTGTTCAATTCTGCCAAAGGGTTTTGCTTGGTTGAAATCTATAATATTCAATTGTGGAACTCAGGGAGGGCAAGTCATCCCGGAATTGCCCCACTATATCTTGTCAAATGTTGCAATATTCAAAAATGGCTCAGATGGTGAACTCCTTAAGTCCTATAAGTTGTTCAATACCTGTGAGTTCCTGTTAATATACATCAAGGTCAGTGTATTGGAGTCTGGATGGCATTAGTTGATGAAGCCACAACTAATAAATTCAACATCTCTTATTTTTGTGTGCCCTTCAACAATTTAAACCTTATAATATGTCCTGATGAATCACCAGGAAGACCTCTGTATACCCTGGTGTGAAAATAGAGTAGTTGTTTATTGTTGGACAAATATGACGTGGGAAGAACTGGTCCGCCCTATATCATAAAAATATTGACTGGGAAGCCATACAAAAGATATGTACCCTGCCACAGTCACACTGAAGTTGTTACAATCTAAGAGTAGATGGAGAAGATGCAAAGGGCCAACCTGATTGAAGAAATTATCAGTCCTTACTCAGCTCCTAAGGTTTGTGTACCAAAGCTAGATGAGAATATATGTGTATGTATTGATTTTCAAATAGTGAATGATGATATTGTGAATGATGCATATCCAATGTATAAGATTGAAGACCAGATGGACGCTATGGCTGGATCTTCCTGGTTCACCACATTGGATCTGACTAAGGGTTATAACCAATTGTTAATTGATGAGAAGTCTAAGGAGGTTACAGCGTTCTCTACACCTGACGGTCTTATTAATGGAAAGTTTTGCCATTGGGAATGAAGACAGCAGGTGCTGTGTTTCAGTGTGTAATGGACCATATTATATCTGGACTGCAACCTAGATGTTTCTTGGTATATATAAATGATATTAATGTATATAGTTCTACTTGGGAAAAACATCTTGAAGACCTCAAGGAAGTATTTTTTCAAATTGAGAAAGCAAAGTTGAAGATTAGTGTATCTAAGACTAAGCTTTCCTGTTGAGAGGTGAAGGTCTTGGGGCATACTGTAAATTCTTAAGGAATTCAGCCAAGCCCTGAGAGAGTTGCTCCATTAATGGTTATGAGAGCATTGCAATTGATCTAAGAGGTGTGAGTATTTATGGGTTTGGTGAATTTTTATCAAAATTTCATACCTAATTGCTCTGCCTTGGGAGAATCCTTGTTTGCATTGACAAGGAATTATGTCCAATTTATGTGGAGAAAAGAGAAAGAGACAGGTTTTCTAAAACTAAAGGGAAAACTCTTGGAAGACCCCATAATCAGATTCCCCAATTGGTCAAAACTGTTTTATATTGAAACAGATGCTTCTCTACTGGTCTTGGTGCTGTTCTTACCCATGAAGGTGAGTCAAAGTTATCCTTACATCCAGTTTCATATGGTTTCAAAACATTGGGAACAACACAGAGAAAATACTCCACCACAGAACAAGAAGGCCTGACAATGGTATGGACGGTGGAACATTTTAAGATGTATATACTAGGAATGCCATTTATTATTGTCACTGATCACACAGTGTTAAGTGAAATTCAAACCAAAGAAGATTTATAAAGCCAAATGCAGTTGTATGCAGAGAGGTCATATGGTTATTATTACAACATCATCTACTGTCTAGGGTTGGAAACCCAGATTCTTGACTTGTTGTACAGAGTGCTGTTGGCCTGCGGAGAAATGGATACCAGAAAGCAAGGGAAGCATTGTCCCAAATAGGATTTATGTAAAAAATTCAAGCATCTTCAGGTGGTTAGAGATCTCCATGTGCAATGGGGAGGTTATCTCTGATATGAGAAGCTATGTCAAGCGGTGAAAGCTCAATATTGGTGTTCAGAAATGAGAGCTACTGTCTTTCATATTTTGTGGGAATGTGATGTCTGCTCTAAATTCTTGTCAGCAAAATTCAAGGTGCAACTGAAGTTGGTAGTGTTACATTATCCTTTTGATTGGTCTCAATGGATACAAGTCATGTCTCATTAGCCAGTGGTTTTAAAGAGTACTTTGTAGTGGCAGTTGATTCTTTTATAAAATGAGTGGAAGTTTGAGCACTGACCCAGGAAACAAGCATTGTAATTGCTAAGTTTTTCCAAGAAGAAATAATAGCATAGCATGGATGTCCTGAGAAAGTTCTCACCAATAATGGACTGCCTTATGTAGGACTTGTGAGAGAGGGGGGCTAAACTAACTAAGTTTGGCTCCCATCCTGGAGGGAGGATCCATCAGGACGCCATCCAGTACAGGACTGGCATGGCCGCTCAAAGGGGCGTCCATAGGGAGGACGCGGCAGACACCCAGGAAAAGTAGGAGTCCAAGCCCATTAAAACCATTCCTCTAAGCAACCAGGATGCACGTTTAGGAGTGAGCTCTGGGTTCCCAAGCTTTCCTCTGAAACCAGGACAAGTGGGTCCTCAGAGGAGAGGAGTGTAGGGTAGGCCAGACTGGGGGGCAGCAGAGGCTGTCTTGACGGCAGGGAACTCTAGGTCATCACAAGTTAGACTCCTCACCATGTTCTCACTGGTGGTATATATGTCCTGAGCGTGTGCAGGGATATCCTCAAAAATATTCAAGAACTGGCTGAGGTTGGTGCTAGCGTGGAGGAAGGAATTGGAGATACAACCCCAAAGATCTGGAGAGGTAGACCAAATCATTACCAGGGCTGGTTCCAAGGTAAAAACCACAAATTTTACCAGAGGCACTAACATTTTTGGAGTCTGAAGGTGGAGCTCAACAAAATTGCAGGTAGTTCTGCAAATTCCAAGTTTAATCTCAAACCAGGGGACTCTATGGCACCAGGAATATATAAGAAACAGAAACTGTGGACCAAAGGGTTCAAAAGTGTATCAAACAGCTTTATTAAAGCGTATAGGGAAGCTTTACTAAAGCATATAGGAAGTCTAAGCGCAATTAGAAGCACAACAAGTGCAAAATTGAACTTAAAATAGGTGAATATATTAAATTCACTACTAATTTTTAAAATAAATTCGGTTTCTTCAAAGCAAAAGAGGTAAGCTTTAACTTCAACGCTGACAACGTAGATAGGGACTTTGGAAAGTGGCAAAAGGGCCCAGAAGAGAGGGGGAAGGTAAGAAAAAGGGAAACTTTTACTGAAAATCTTAGAGAAATCAAAGGGTCAATAACAGACCCAAGAAGAACTAATTAAGTTTGAAGTGCAAAGTTTAAACTTTATTTCTAAGAATGAGCAAGCAGGGGACCAAAAGTCCCCTGTCTTACTTTAAGGAAAGGCCATTGAAATTAAAAGGTCAGGTGACCTCAGCCAGTCATTTGATTGGGTGAGATAGAATTTTTGCCAGTAATTCCAGGGAGTTTGGATGTTTTCTCATCAATTTCTGACCCAACCTCTTATTGGCTAGTGCCTAAAGAACACTTCTGAATGCCATTGATTCCAGTTAAGTTAGGATTTAATGCTTTATCAGTAGCGTGACCTGATTGCTTAGACCTAATTAATTTTAAATGTGGTTGAGCCCAAGCCAGAAAATAGTCCAAATTAATCAGGGATTCCTCCCAAGTGGGGACAGAATCCAAATCATCATTATTTACCACTTGATAAGGGTATGCCAACACAAATCTTGCATTGATTGTGTGGGCTAAATCTTCAAGGGAATTGAGGGGCTTGGCCTGTTTCTGAGCAGATTTTTTTGTGCGGCATGGGAAGATTGTCCTATCCAGGGCTAAAGGGGGGAGTGACTTTACAGGACTAGCATTAACTAAGGAATTCCTGGAATGTGTTATTGCTAAGTTAACATCAGCCCTGTACCATTCCAAAAAAAATGGTTTAGCCAAAAGAACCATTAGAACATTAAAGTGCATTATGGGGAAATTGGCTGATGGAGATATAACCCGTTTAAAAATCACCTAGTGATGAGTGTCATGGCACACTGTACAATGCCCCATGATACAACTTGGTTTTCTCTATTCAAAATGCTTTACAGTTAAGAAATCACAACAAGCACTGATATTAGTCAATGGCAATTCATGGAAAAGAATTAATAGAAAGAGCCCATAGAATAACATTCCATTGAAATTCAGAAGTTGTTGCCAGAGCAAGAAGCAAAGGAGAGCAGTTCAGAGAGAGGCATGCAGCCAAATGGAACTCAACACCTTGATTTTTCCCCTGAGATCATTTCCAGGTTAGAGACCTGGTGTGATTTGATCAGAGGCGCCGTGAGAAGCACCCACAAAGAGGTCTGCAACAATGGGTAGGCATAATGAAGATTATTTTGGTTAGTCCAGGGCCAAACTACCTAATTTGAGGAGTTGGAGCTGCCCTAGGAGAATGATGGTCCCATATTCATCCTTAATTCCTGTGACTGTACGACAGTCACTATTGAGTATTTAGTCAAATAAATGCTCCAAAATATAAAGTTATCTCTGTTTTTCTGTTTTTTGCATGTAGATAGGTTGGATTGGAAGTCTTAAGGTAAAGATTCCTGAAAACTGGATATCTAGGTTCAATAAAGGAACAGAAGGCAAGATTGGCTGGTCAATCTGGAAGACTGGGTGTCTCAAAAACGGTTTAATTAATTGGAAAGATTAATAAATAAATACACGGGAATATAATTAATGAGGATTTAATTATATTGGTTAAATTGTCTTGACTATGTCAAGAAGTTTGGTCAAGGTCAACCATAAGTAAGCCCCCAAATTTTGGGTTAAAAGCGCTGCCTGATGGATTTGCAAAGCACCAAGGCGCCACTATCAAATTTTTTCAGGTGCTGAGGTGCTGGGGCGCTGCCTGGGAAAGTTCCTGGGCGCTGCAGTGGCGCCTGATTTGAGTTTTGAAGTGTTTTAAGGCAAAACCCCATTAAATATGAAAATAACTAAATAAAGGTAAGGATGCCTAGGAATTCAGGGTTGATCAGCTGGTTCCCAGTTGGAACATCAATAGCTGATTTTTGGGATGTTTAATCCACAGGGTTTTGGCGCCGGGAGCTGAGGAAGCTCCATGCTGAATTGGTACATTGGGATGAATGGAGTCAGGTGACTTCTTCCCATTGTAGATTGGTTCTCATAGGTTGAGAAATATTGGTGATCTTTTAGGTAAAGATCTAGGTTTGGATGACTCAAACGTCATATATCACGTGAGATGAATCATAGGTTGATTCAGGAACCAGAGGGGTTTTCAGCCAAATATGCCCTGAATGGTATATAAGCAAAAACAGCTAAACTTTGATAAAGATATATTGTCAACTTTGACGCTTTCCCCTCAACTACCTTTTCAATTATTATGTCTTCTTTGTTAAATTTTGAAAGGGCCAAATTTGAAGTACTTTGCGTGGAAACTGCTGCTGCCAGGAAAGAGGTTTCTACAAGTTTGTTGGAGGAAGCTTGGGCAAGCTTGGAGGTTACCAAGACTGTGCCTGAGGAGTCTTTGGTGGAAGTAAAGGCTGTGTTTGAAGAGTTATACTCCAATTACTTTGCAAAAGAAGGGACTCCTGCCCAAGGAAACCAAATCTATTTGTGGGATTCCTGGAACCTGTTAGTAGAATGGGACAAAATCTTACAACAAGTGAAAGCAAAGGCAAATTGTGAAATTGAGGCATTAAGGGCAAGGGAGGAAAAGAGAGTTGAGATCATGGCCCGTTGGCGGGATGATAACAAAGTGTTGTCCCATAAAATTGCCTCTCTGGAGACAAAGCTCTTTGAAGCTTTGTCAAAGGAAGTTAATGGTAATAAGAGTCAAGGGCAAGATAATGGCAGAATGGACTGGTTGGAATGGATCTGCCACAATTCCTTAAGCTGTTCCATGTGAAATTGGAGTTGATAAAGGTACAGTAAGATGAGGCCAATCCTCCCAAAGAGAATAAAGGAGCTATGTGGTTGTACAACAGTCACTTGACACATTTAGCCAAATAAAAAAGCCAAATTATATTGAATTATTGTGTTTTCATTAAGCAGTTTATATATAATGTTGTAACTATGCTGTTTTAGAAAAGTTACAAGGGGAAAATATGTAAAGACTAGATAATTATCACTATTGAGATATTGTAATTATATAGTATGAGTGAATCATGGATAGTAGGAAAATAATTGTGATGATTAATTGATTGTATGGTTAGGGGGTGGCTTGATCTAGATATTGATTCAAGCACTGAATTAAGATATACATCCTTAGGGATTGTCATTTGATATGCTGCTATTTCTGGAAATTTGAGTTGACTTCCCCATTTGGCTACGGGTCACTTGGAAGTTAGATTTTGGGTCACAACCCCTTTTTAGTTGGAACTTTGCTGGAGGGTTGACCTTGCTGTTTTGATAATAAGTTTAATGAATTCTTTGGATAAATATTCATATAAACTTGGTATCTATATTTAATGAATGATGAAATATTGACTTGTTAGTTAGGCCAAACTAACTTACAGGATAAAGGCAAGAAAGGCTAAATCAATCTCAGGTAATAAGTGTCTTGCAAATGATTTTATTAACCCCAAAGATTAATTAAATTATACCTGTAGTGAAACTCATCACCAGTTGATTGCTTTAATTATGATCATCATTGGGTACTTCTTGATCATACTATGATCCTGATCTCCCCTTCAATATAGTAGTTGTTCTTGTCAATTATGATTTAAGCTAGGCGCTGGATCATCAATTCAAGTCCAACTAGCTTCCAGATTGTTCATCCACCCTGGCCTTTGGATTGGGACTCCACCAACTTGCTTCCAGATTGCTTATCCACCTGCCTTGATTCCAAATTAGGACTTCACCAACTGTTTGTTAATTATATCAATTAATACAGTTCACTAACTGTGGTTACAACTGACCAACTTCCCCATCCTTGCACCTCTGCAACCCCCTTGTGCCACTGGGGCTGTTTCCATCCTCCCTCAATTGTTGTGTCAATCCCTAATGATTTGGCATTCATTTCCCCCTCTCTCAACCCCCAAGCAATGACCAACTTACCTTGAGCTATCAATTAAGTTGTAGTATTTAAACCCCTCTCCTTTTTCCTCAATAAAAAATACATTATACCCCCCTTATATTAAGCTACACCATTGATTACTTTATTGAGTGTATAATCTAAGGACTGCAAAGGCTAGTCTCCTCCCATTGACTAAACTGCCAACTAAGCTTGACTAGAAGTCACTTTTTGAGGATTTGTTTTTGAGTAGTTGCTGTTGCTACTACTCTTAACCCTTTGTCATTCTCTATACTTGGACGCTTTTGTACTACCAACTACCTGTCTGGTTTCCAACTTGTAAAGTAACAAGGCCACTGACCAACCCTTAGACTATCCCCCATCACTGTAGTAAGAGTACCACATCTTGGTGCTCACTACAGGGGCTTTTAGCCAATTCCTTTACCTACCTCTTATTAACGCCTATAAAGCCTCTGACAAGGGAAGAACATACCTAGCATGGTAAACACTAGATCTTCTGGAGCACCACTTCTACCTTTAAATGACTCATCCAATGGGGTAGTTGTCCTAATAGAACAGGCTCCCCAGCCACTACAACATCAGCATCATCTCAAGAAAGCGCTAGTAACCCAGGATCAGTTGATAGCATTCACCCCCAACAGGTGAGTCAGTTGTCAACCGGCAGAACTACCTCTCAACCCTTGACCACCACCTCCAACAATCCCGTCAGACCAGCTCTGTCTCCCCTGGGGAATTGCACCACAGGAAATCAGACCAACCGACAAACTAAAATTCCAAACAGGGTACTAAGTAACCCTAACAATTGTCCTAGTCCCGTAGAACAACTCCAATCCATGGAGATCCCTACAGTACAACCAGCCCTGATTCCTCCTCTGGGACCCTGGGAACCTCCTAGCTGACCAGTATGACAGTTGGTATCAACCTTGAAGACCTTTAACTTCTCTGCTTCTGGAGTTGGACAAACTCTTGATTGTTGGCCTTCTGCACCAATATACCCTGTCTCTACCAGCCCCAGTCTTCAATTTTTTCCAATTGCTCCCTCTATTGGTCAAGCCAATACCAACCCCTATCTACCTCTGGATACTTCAGCGGAGACCACCAACACTGAGCAAGACCTGCAAGAAATTGAGCAAATGATTGAGCACAATAATAGAGCTCTTCCTCAATCAACTTTCATCAGTTTGGACAGATTGACCATGTACACCACCAGGGTTGACCATCCCAAACTTATGGGCGCTGTAAATATACTTAATCAAGTCAATGCCAGCCTCCGAGAGCTCAATAATTGACATGAAGACCTACGACAGTTGGCATCTATAAGTTTTGAGCGCCAAGGTGAATGGAATAATATTACCAACCAGCAACTGGAAGAGTCCAACTCCAGTGCAAGAGCAACTGCTGTCCATTTATAAGGGATAACTTAAGAGTCAAATACCTTTGTGAATACTCAGTTTACTCCTCTGCGCAACCTAACTGTCACTTTGGCTGCCAACTTAGAGTCATCCGCGGTTTACCTTGAAGCTCAGGGGACAACCCTCACCAACTACCATTGCCATATTCAAGAATTAATGGAACAGATGAGCCAACTGTCTCAAGAAACCTCTGCACAAAGTGCTGTTCAACAACAGCAGAACACAGCAATCACTCATGTGGATGCTGAAGTTACCAGGCAATTTAATGAAAATTGTACACAGATTGAAGAGGTACAACGCCAATGTACCAAAGATTTAGCTGTCACTACTGCTGCCATAGTGGAACAGCTTACCAACTGCAACCAAGGAGTATAACAGAAACACACTGCCAATCAAGACCTAACAGAGCAAGTGGGTGGGTTTACAGCTCAATTGTCCAACACCACCACTCTACTGAACAATCAAGGACAAGTAGTTGAAGAGCTAAGAGTAGCCACAACTACTCTAGAAGAACGCTTTGACCAATTGGACATTGGGGATCCAACTACCCACAATCCCACCATCATTGGCAACATTCTCTATTGTGGTCAAGCTGACCCTGCTTGCCCTCCCCAGTACACTCCTCCCAACATAGCAACTGGAGCAAATGCTATGCCAATTGGGAGTGCAGGTTCAAGAAGCCACTGTTGCCGCCACCAGAGAAGTCCTGAGAGTCACTCACGCCAGCCCTGCTGCAGACGTCACCAACCCAACTACTCTGATAGTAGTAGTTCCAGTTCCAACTCTGTTTCAGAGGATGAGTTGACAATCTCATCTTCTACGTACCAGCAAGGAGTTCACCATGGTTCTAGTTCAGGCAGAACTAAACCAAATAGTCTCTTCAAGATCAAATTCTCCATGAACAGTCACATTGACATCCACATGTGACTGGACACATTTAAGAAGGCTATCAAAGTGATAAGGAGCGCCTTTTGATGAAGCTTTGAATATAGAATTAGGAAGAGAAGAAGTATATTTTATTGGATAATACTTTAGACTTATATAGTCTTAGCTGTGACAGGGATTTAGTTAGATCAAACCAAGGGGCTGGTCATGTGCTGGATGGGTTCAAGTCTCTGGATACCTGGACAGTCATGTGATATTGGTTTGGTGCCATTTTTGGTATGTCAA